>CM053582.1:39846184-39876900 GCA_028627135.1 Pseudochirops cupreus | reverse complement strand
AAAAAAAAATTTTAAAAATATAAGTTTATTAGAATATAAGCTCATTGAGAGTCTAGATTGTTTCATTCTTTGTATCCCCAGGGCCTAGCAAAGGGTCTGGTACACAATAAGGGCTTAATACTTGTTTTGTTTCTGACCACCACCTCCCTCAATCTACCTACCCTTCTGTCAGCCTCCCCCTTCTCTTTTCCCTGTCCCCTCCTACTTTCTTGTAGAGTAAGGTAGATTTCTAGGCCTAAATGAGTGTGTATGTTATTCCCTCTTTGAGACAATTCCAATGACAGTGAGGTTAAAGTGTTGTCTGCTATCACTGCCCCCCCCCATCTTTCCCTCCATTGTGTAAGCTCTTTCGTACTTCTCTTTTTTTTTGCTTTTTTTTTGAGGAGGGAAGGTAGGGCATTTGGGGTTGAGTGACTTTCCCAAGGTCACATGGCTAGTAAGTGGTAAGTGTCTGAGGCCGAATTTGAACTCAGGTCCTCCAGACTCCAGGGTCAGTGCTCTATTCACTGCCCCACCTAGCAGCCCCTGGTACTTCTTTTATGTGAGATAATTTACCCCATTTTGCCTCCCCCTTCTCCCATTGCATTCTTCTATCTCACCACTTCAATTTTATTTTTCTTAGACATCATCCCATCATAGTCAATTCACACCTGTGCCCTCTATGTATACTTCCAACTGCCCTAATAATGATGAAGTTCTTAGGAGTTACAGGTATCATCTTCCCACATAAGAACATAAACAGTATAACCTTATTGAATCCCTTATGATTTCTCTTTCTTGTTTACCTTTTTATGCTTCTCTTGAGTCTTGTATTTGATAGTCAAATTTTCTATCAATAACAAAGAAAACCCACCAATTCATAGAGAGGTACCCTCTTCCATGAATTCCCATGCGACTGGCAAAATGAACTCTCATGGGAAAGGACACAAGCATTGGAAACATGTGTAACCCATTTACATAGTAACAGTAAGTCATAGTAACAGTAAGTCAGTAGTTACATAGTAATAGTAACTCATAAGTAATAGTAACTCATGTTTCTAAGACTACTACTAAGTCCTAGCTGGACTCTATGTCTTGTGCTACCACTTGCTGCTTTCTCTTCTGCACTGATGTCTTCTGGTGTCCTTTGCTGGGCCATTGTCTCTGTTGTGTTGCCGCCTCCTGTTTTTCTGCTGACTTGTTCTCTCCTGGTCTTCCATTCAACTGCATTTGCTATGAGACCCATTCCCCATGGGGGAAGGGTTTCCATCTTTTAGTTCATAGACAAAGGGGCTACTTGAGCTTTTTTTCAGAGCCAGGACCACAAGCCAGGCTATCAAAAGAGCTGATATTAGGTTAGGTCTCTCTTTTTAATTCCTTTGCTTCTGCATCAGCTACCACTCCCTGAACTGAGTCTGCTATTTGATTTGGGGTGAGTATATTTCCTTCAGCTTCCATCTTGCCCCCAATGTTTAGTCTGGGTCTGTACGAATCACCTTTGCCGCTTCACTGAGCAAGCCTGAAAGGGTTTGTATGTAACAGTAAATACTCAGTAGAGACTGAAAACAAATTTGTAGTAGGTACAATCAACACAGCTGTGTGACTTCCTACAACAATGTTCACAAGAAGAGAGAACGTAGATAGGCAAAAGTAATCCAGTTTGGAAAGGGATGGATGAGCAACAATAGAATAATGGGGCAATAAGTTCCAAGGTTTGTTGCTGTTGTTCAGTTGTTTCAGTCATGTCTGACTCTTTGTGATGCAGTTTGGGGTTTTCTTGGCAAAGATACAGGAGTGTTTTGTCATTTCCTTCTCCAATTCATTTTACAGATGAAGAAACTGAGGCAATCAGAGTAAAGTGACTTGCCCAGGGTCATACAGCTAGTAACTATCTGAGACTGGGTTTGAACTCAGGTCCTTCAGACTCCAGGCCTTGAATTGAGGTCCCTCTGACTCCAGGGCTGGCACTCTATCCACTGAACCATCTAGCTGGCCTGGTTCAAAGGTTTAGGACAAGATAAAATTGAACAGATTAACTAAAAAGCTGAGATATTGAAGGGAGGAAGCATGACTCCTCCTCCTCCTGATCCAGTATGTCAGGGAACATGGGAAGGTATCCCTTACTCAAGAGAATGACCAGGAGTATTGTGTCCTCAGGAGAGAGGCAAGTTCTGCAGTAACAAGGAAATGGAAGGAATGATATATGAAGAGCGCTAATATGAAGAACATCAGTCATAGGGCAGCTAGTTGGTACTGAAGTGGACAGAGTGCCGGCCTGGAGTAAGGAAGACTCATCTTCTGAGTTCAAATTCAGCCTCATACACTTACTAGCTGTGTGACCCTGGGCAAGTCACTTAACCCTGTTTGCCTTAGTTCCTCATCTATGAAATGGGTTGGAGAAAGAAATGGAAAACCACTGCAGTATCTTTGCCAAGAAAACCCCAACTGGGGTCATGAAGAGTCAGATATGACTGAAATGACTGGACAAAAAACAAAATGACTGAAGAGCAGCATGTTAGAATGTGTTCCACAGTGCACAGGGGAACACAGGATGATGGAGTCAAACAGAGACTCAGGAGAGATAGGTCTGATATGAATGGAGATGTCAGAATAAGGAATGAAATCTAGGGAAGGGAACTTGGATCTGGGCAGCCTAAGACTCAAAATCACATCTCTTTGGACTCTAAGCTGAAAATAATCTCATAGAGACCACACTAATCTCATATGGAGAAGAGGTGACACCACAATTAAGGATTCCAGATAAAGCCAGAAGCTAGAAGCAGAGAAACTCCACAACCATGTGCCCAATAGAGCTGTGCCTGACAGCAACCATGGGTCCAGGTGATCATCACCTTGCAAAGGTGATGCCAAATGAGACCATAGGGGAGGAGACTCAGCAGGAGAAGCACAATGACATCTTCAGAAGACAACAGCTACTCGGCAGTATCAGAAGCATGTTTTGCCATAGGCCTCCTATGTAACTGCCATTCCATATATGTACCATGGCCATGCATGTTCCCTATTTGTATCCCTTCATGTGTACTCCCTAGACATGTCCAATATCCCCATTCATGGTGTGGGTAATAGCCAGTCAATAAGCATTTATTAAGCACCTATGTCCCAGGTTGGAGACACAAAGAAAGGTAACATTCCCTATTCCCAAGGAGCTCATAGTCTAATGGCAAAGACAATACATATACATATATTTAGGCCAAATTAGAGATAATCAATAGAGGGAAGGGACTAGCATTGAGGGGGATCAAGAAAAGCTTCCCATAGAACAGGAGATTTTACCTGGGACTTTAAGGAAGCCAGGGAAAGCAGAGGTGGAGATGAGGTGGGAGAGCATTGCAGGCATGATGAACAACTAATAAAAATACCTGGAGTCTGGAGATGGAGTGTCTTGTTTGAGGCACAATAAAGAGGCCATTTTTACTGGATCACCATGTGTGGAAATGAGGAAGGTGTAAGAAGACTGGAAAGGTTAGGGAAGATAAGACACAAAGTACTTTTAATGCCAAACAGAGGATTTTGTATTTGATCCTGAGCCACTGGAGTTTTTAGAATGGGTGTGGTGGTGTTTGAAATAGTCAGACTTGGCATATTAGGATGATAAATTTGACAGAGTGGAGAAAGATGAACTGGAATGGGGAGAGACTTGAAGTAGGCAGTCCTCCCAGCAGCTATTGCAATAATCAAGGCATGAGGTAATGAGGGCCTGAGCTAGAAGGGTGGCAATGTCAGAGCAGAGATAAGATGTAACATCGAGAGATGTTACAAAGGTGAAATCAACAGGCCTTGGCAACAGCTTGGATATGGGAATGAGACAGAGTGAGGATTTGAAGATGAAACCTAGGTTGGGAGCAGAGGTAACTAGGAGAATGGTGGCACCCTTGAAAATCAGAATAGGAAAGTTAGGAAGAGGAGAAAGTTTGAGGGGAAATATAATGAATTCTGTTTTGAACATGTTGAGTTTAAGATATCTGGTTCAGAATGTACAATAGGCAGTTGGAAATGTGAGTCTGGAGGTTAGGAGACAGGGTAGTATTGGAGAAGCAGACCTGAAAATCATCAGCATAGAATCATCATTAAAACCAGGAGAGCTGATGGAATCACCAGGTGAAATGGTACAGAGGGAGAAGAGATGAGGGCCCTGGATAAAGCCCTAGGAGGCATTCATGGTTAGTGGACATGACCTGGATGATGATCCAACAAAGGACACTGAGATGGAGAAATTTGACACATAGGTGGAAAAGCAAGAGACAGTAGTGTTACAAAAAACTAGAAAGAATATCCTGGAGAAAAGGGTAACTGACAGTGTCAAAGGCTGCAGAGATGTCACAGATGAGGACTGGCAAATGGCCATTAGATTTGGCAATTAAGAGATCATCAGTAACTTAAATGTTCTGTTGTTTCATTAAATGCCCTTGTTTTGAACTATGTCCTCTGGATGACTATTAAAAGTAAACATGTTGATGGAGACTTGCGGGCTGTGGGTTTTTATTAATGTGGATCCACAGAATGAATACCTTGAATCTGTGATAGTTTTTTTTTGGGGGGGGGAGCACTTGTAAGGAGAGTGCCCAGGGTGCTACAATTGATTAACGTAGTAGATAAGAGTACTGGACTTGTATTGAGACAAATCTCGTGCCTCAGACACGTACAGCTGTTACCCTGGGCAAGTTACATTTTCTGTCTTAGTTTCCTCATCTGTAAAATGGGGATAACAGCACCTGCCTCACAAGGTTGTTGTGAAGATGAAATGAGATAACATGTAAAGATCTTTACAAACCTTAAAGTGCATAAAAGCTAGCTACTACTAGCATGCCTTATAGTCTACTATATATCTTCAGGATTGCCAGATGAAATCATAAATATGAAAGCAATTTGAAAATTAGAAGGCCTTATACAAATACAATGCATGACCACTATTCTAAAAGGGAACCACAGGGAGAACCCAAAGCAATGAATTTCTAATATGACTCTAATCAGGCATAGAGACATCTAAATAGGTATTTTTAAAATTGAGGGTAGCCTTCCTGGTACTTTTAAAACTCTACTCACATAGGATAGCTCAACCCATCTGTAGATAAGGCCAGCTCTTTCCCAGAAAAATGTTATAGGAAACACTTGACATAAGCCCGTAATGCTTGGGTTTCAATCCTGGCCCTCACATTTATAGTTTGATTTTTTGGCAGATCACTTCACTGCTCTTAGCTTGCTTCCTCATATAAGAAATGTTTTCTAGAAATGTCATATTTCAACGCAATAATATAAGCATTATTATTTGGTTCACATGCCAAAGAATCACAAAGTTATCTATGATGGTGGTGGGGGGAATAGGAAGAATGTGTATTTGCAAAGTAATAAATATCCACCAGATGGAGCCATTGTCCATTCCTCTGCAGTTGAGGACTTGGCAGCTCTGCCCGTAGAACCAAAGATCTTGAGAATAGGGATCTTGGGAAGACTGTCATGTAGTCCGGCCATCCATAGCAAGTATCTCAGGCATATTTCTATCCTTTTCTTAAACATCTGTAAGGAAAGGGATCTCAGAGGATCCCTCAACAGACTGGGCAGTGATAATTCTCAAGGTCAGGAATTATCTCCTTCTTCCCTGCATGAAAATGCCTGCCATTACAATTTAAAGTCTAACCCTCTTCTTATTTGATCCTCAGGGCTTTCTAAGGCTATGACAATGAAATATAAGTTCTGACAATTGTCCCATCCTGGAAAAACTTTGAATATGGGCCCTGGGATGAATGTATAGTTGTCGTCCAGGGGCTAACCCATCTAAATTTGGAGAGGTTCATCACCAGGTTGGCCTGCAGGACTGAGAATGTGTCAGCCACCACAACTATCCAGGATCATCTGCTATGCCATCAAGGGGTGGGAAATTGGTGGAAGACCTGCCTGATGAGATTGAAGATTCTAGGTATACTGTCCAGATGAAAACGTTGTCTCCACACTGGGAATGCTGGAAAATTACCTATGTAATCATTCCTAGGTGGCTTTATCCTTAGTTAGAAGCCATGATTGCCTAAATTTAAAAAATAAAAATAAACTAAACCTATAACTCATCTTTACATGATGGAAAGCTTTTGAATTCCCACATATTTCTTTTATACAAATAAAAGAAATTATCACCATTACATATAAACTGAACAAAAACACAAATTCAGTTTGGTTTAGTAAGCATTTATTGTGCACCCACTATATGCCAAGTATTAAGGCTACAAAGACAGCAAATGAAACAATTCCTGTCCTCAAACTTAATTTTGTTGTGTGTGCCCCTTCATATATCTCCCTCTCACCCCCCACTGTGCATGTTCCCTGGGCATGTCCAATCTTCTCATTCATGGTGAATGAATGGGAAAATGTGCCCCAGGTTTATAGATGAAATGATCTGTTCCCCTGATCCTGTGCCCCCTGGGGGCACACCATCATTACTTTGCAGTACTGTGTGCCACAATTCATGTTTCTTCAGAGAATTTCCAGTGCTATCAGTTTCGTTCATCTAAGGAGTCGGCTGCTTGCTCAGCTGGATTGACTGGAGGAAAATGCACTGTTTCCAAAACTGAACTGGAGATTTTCAGTGTGGTCAGAGTTTATTGACCTGGCTGGTATTCCCACAAGTGAGTACTGGCTTTGTCCACTTGATTTCATCAAATACCTATGTAGAATTTATATGTGTAGTGCCCTCCAGCAGGGCTGCTGCCATGGAGAAAAAAAGCATCCTTTTATCTAAAGAGTTCTCTGTGTCCATGGAGCTTCTGCCCATGAAAGAAAGTATTTGTTCAACCAACACTAATAAGGAACCTACTATGTGTAGAGCTCTGTGCTAAATGCTGAGGATACTAAAACTTAAGAAAAATTTCTTGTCCTCAAAGAGCTTACAGCCTAGAAGGGGGATGAGACATAGACAATTTTAATACAGACAGTTTTCACTTTATGTAAGTGGATCATTCTGCAAACCTCCATGTAAAGTAATTTTTATGTAATGTGAATTTGCTCCTACCCACCCACTTAACTCAGCCTATATAACAAAGGTATACACAAAATAATATCTTTATGCAAGTCATAAAATGTGATAAAAAGTAGACACATTCAATACTGTACCGTGATTATAAAGAGAATTATGAAATGAAAGGTAAAGTTAATGATAAAGTATGCATACTACTGTACAGTAAAGTTAACATAGGTGTGCAGTCTGATGCTCCTTCCCCACCCACTGCACCCAGCCTTTATCCCTGGAGTTGGCTGCACATCTTTTTTTATGAAGCTATGGAGAGATGTTTGGACAATGACTCTCTTTTTTTCCCTTCATATATCTGATGATAGCAAGCAATATTATCCTCAACTAGTCTTTGAACTTTTAAAAATCTTGAATTATTTGGATCCATCTTTTCAATACATGAAAAAAAATCACTCACAGGATGAAATGCTTCTGCCAAGTGTTTCATCATGAACCTTTTGAGTTTGATCCCAGATTCCAAAGCTTCCCTTTCTTCTTCTACAACTCAATCAGATCCTTATCCAGTACTTCTTCTCCATGAGAATCAATCACCTTCTCCACATCACTCTCATTGACTTTGAGCTGCAATTCTTTGTGCTAATTTTACAATCTTGTTACTCACTTCTTTGAACATTCTTTGTCAAATCCATAAAAATCAGGAGTGAACTGTAGGTACACTTTTTTTCCCAAACTCTTTTCATACGTATTTCGTTATATCTTCTTATTACAAAGGAGTTGTTGATCTGTATCTAGCAGAGGGAAGGGAGTATCCACATTGGGAGGCCTCTAGACCAACAATATGCTAGATTTTGAATGGGCCAAAAATATGTATTCATATTAGCATTAGCACTGTGGGGGGGGGAAGGGGATGTGCTACATGGGGTCTGGTGGGGGAGTTTAAAAGGACTGGAAGAGGTTGCACAAGGGAAAATAGAAGTCAAGTTATTACATAAAATGATAGAATTTAGAAGAAGAAACTTTAGAGGTCATCTGCTCCCATCCCATGATTCTATAATTGAGGAAACTAAAGTCCAAAGTGGCTTCACTACTATCTCAAGGAAGAACAGAAAGGAACAGATTTTCTTTGGGATCCTAACATCTAATCCATGATCACAGACACATCAGACTCAGAATGACTTCCTTTCCATAGTTAGATCAACTATGCAACTCTAGAACACACACACATACACACTCATACCCAGGGAAACCTAGTACCTTTTTTATATAGACATATTAATAAACTTATTTTTATACTATAAACTTTTTTAATCATAATAACGATGAGAGTTCTCATTTACAGAGCACTTTAAGGTTTGCAAAGTGCTTTACATATGTTATCACAAATGAGGTAGATGCTATTATCATCTCCATTTGTAGATACAGAAAACGAGGTTAAGAAATTAAGTGACTTGCTCAGGGTCTCACAGCTAGGAGGTATCATTTAAAGTCAGGTCTTCCTGATTTCAAGGGTAACATTCTATACACTATGCCAACTAGCTGCCCACCAAATACTCATTGTTGTATTATCTGGAGTCAAAGGATTAGTAGTTTTAGAAGGTCTCATGTTGGTATTGAACACCGTCTTGCCCAAGAGTTTCAGTCTCCCAGTGTTTCAGTCAAAATCAGCTGTGTATTCTCCTCTGGAATGTTCCTGTTGCCTAGGGCATTTCTAATGTGGGCCTAGAACAGGTGCCTCTCCTGGGAATTCTCAGGCCAGGTGATAAATGTTTGCTTTTTCACAAGTTTCCGGAGTCGATGGTAGTTGGACAGTCGGTAGTTGGGGATCTCCTCCAGGAAAATCAAGATGACTACATCCTGGTAGTCATAGAACATCCTGAGACCGGCCAGCTGCACTTCTAGCCGGCACCACTCACTTTGGAGATAGTCATTGCTGATGATACAGAGAGTCTGCTAACAGACTGCTGTTAGTGGCATTCTGAATATTCTCAAAGATGTCCACTCCTGGCTCAAAGTCCTGATGGTGCAGGCAGAGCTTAAAAGAAGGCCGGCCACCCCTTTCTAGGGCAGGTATGAGCTCCTTATAAACCCACTGCTCATCAGCAGCACTGAAAGAGACAAAGGCATCATAGACGAACTCCCTTTTTGTCTGATGCCACTTGGCCAGGTACAAGGACTTAAACATATAGATGCCATATCACATAGATGAGATCATCTTAGTACCAAACCAAGAGAAGATCATAGTTGCAAGCACCAGGCTGAAAGACCGGAAGAAATAGATTTGACCTGTGTCAAAATTGCATATGGCAGTATCAAAGGCTACCAGTAGGTCTGTGTATTTGGCTGCTGACAATGGAAGCTCCTGAGGTAGGGGACATGGACACTAGGTGTATTGATGGACCAGTTCTTGAACCACTCTATCACAGGTGTACTCAAACTTATTCCCACAGACATCAAAGGATATCAGGGACTCCAGGTTTTGCAAGAAGCTGTGATGAATGATTTTCAGGTTATTGAACCTCAAAGAAAAGACTTGAAAGTGTTCCAAACCAAAAAAAATCTCAGGAACTAATAATTCCAAGTTGTTGTTCTCTAGTCACAATATTTTCAGTTGTCTGAGCTTTTGGAATAAGGAGATATTTAAATAGAAACCCTAATCTCCAGCTTTTGTCCCTGAGATATCCAACTTGGTGAGATTAGGCAGTTGGTCCAACTGGAGGTGGTCTAGAAATACCTTGGAGTTCTTTCCCAGTAGTAGTTCCTGCAAACTACCTAGTCCTTGGAAGAAGTTGACTGGGGCAATCTGAATCCCATTTATTTGTCCTTCCAGGTTGAGGTATTTGAGGGACTGGAGATCCTTAAAAGGAAGAAGCTGGAGGATCTTGGGAGTTTCATAAGTTATTTTATTAAAACTGAGGTCTAAAACCTCTAGTCCTTCCAGTCCTAGGAACATACCAGGACAAAAACCAGACAGGATGTTGTATGCCAGATCAAGTTTGTATAGTTTTGTGAGGCCAGAAAAGGCCTTTTCCTCTATGGTGGTCAGACGGTTCTGGGAAAAGGTCAGAACCTGAAGCTTCTTCAGAAGTAAAAAAGTGTTCCCTTTCAGAGTTCGGATATTGTTTGCCCAAAGGTTTAAGTTCTCAAGACTCAAAAATTGACCAAAAGAGTATTTATCAATTGCCACTATCTAGCACCCGCCCAAGTAGAGCTCTTTCAATGCATGTAGTCTATAGGACAGGTTGTTGAGCTCAGTGACGGGGTTTCTGGAAAGAGAGAGACTAGAGATGTTCGAGGGGAGCAAATGCAAAATCTGGAAAGGTTTCGAGCCTATTTCTACTCAGGTCTAAAACTGTCAAATTCTGGAGAGAATTCCAAGTCCTGTCGCTGATCAGGGATAGCATGCAGCTGTTCAGATCCAGTCATTGAATCTCACCATTACAGAGATGGATCAAACCTTTATTGTGGCTCAGGTCAAGAGACAAAAGCGTAGTACAGTTGGTAAGGAATTTGATGTCCTCTGAGTCAATTCCATTTTTCTTAAAAAATAAAGTCTTTATCCTGGGCAAGTTTTGGAGGAGGTGACATACTGTGCTCAAGTTCACATGCTTTGTGCTGGTCAGTGGATGAATATCACTGAGGTCCAGCTCCATCAGATTCTGCAAATGTTTGACCTGAAGCTTTTCTACTTTCATATGTGTGTCACTCACATTCAAACTCCTCACCTGGGCTAGAGACTCCAGATGCACATTCTGGATAGCATTCTGGGAAACATCCAGGGTGGTTAGGTTAGGAAGTGACAGAGTAGAGAAATCCAAGTCTACTAACTTGTTCTTCATCAATATCAGCTTGGTGAGAGAAACCAGGGTTGTTGGACTACAGTCCAGGAAAGCAATGGTGTTGTCAGTGAGGTCAAGAACCTCCAGATGTGGGAGATGCTGGACAGCTGCCAGGACATTGGAAAAATTAGTTATTGCATTACAGGACAAGCTTAAGTACTATAAATTGACAAGTGGGACAAAGGCATTTTCATGGATCCAGGCGATTTGATTGTGGCTAAGCAGCAAAGTTTTCAGACTGGACAGGCCCTCAAAAGAAGAGTTGATATTCTTTTTTTTTTAATTTTTATTTTTTTGCTTTTTGGAGGGCAGTTGGGGTTAAGTGAGTTGCCCAAGGTCACATGGCTAGTTTTTAAGAGTTGATATTCTTAAGCTTATTTTCCACCAGGTTCAAAAGGGTCAAGTTTTTCAGCCCTTGGAAGGCCTCTGGACCAATGTCCCAAATAAAGTTCCATTCCAGTCTAAGATCTATAAGATTAGACAAATTGGCAAAGCTCTCAGAGGGCACAAGTTGGATTTTGTTGTGTGTAAGGTTGAGGTGAGTGATATATCCAGGGAGATCATGAATGCCTTCCTTCTAGTTGGTAATGTTCTTCCGGACACAGATCACATGGTGAACGTCAAACTCATATTGGGTGCAGTGACGGAATCCGTAAATCTCTGCCAGTGACAGCAGAGAAAGCTGAGTAAATATGAACCAGAGCCACTTCAATGGCACACCCCTGGCTTCAGGGTCCATCCTGTTGACTGTGGGCTCATGAGGCTCAGCAAAAAAAGGCCTTTCACATATGTGATGCTTCAGACTTCAATCCAGCTTTGGTTGCTCTGCAAAAAGAAGATAAGTACTGGCAAGTATTTTCCCCTTCTAATAAACTGTTGGAAGCCACTTGTGGGGAAGTAGAAGCCTTTGTTCCTCAATCCTCCCTTCCATTTTCCAAGCCCATTTAAAATGAAATCTTCATGGATCACTCCCTCAATGGCCAGTTTGTTTTTTTCCCTAAAATCAGGATTAGTCCTACATATAGCAGTTAGTTGTCTATGTGGTGACTCCAGGACAGCTAACCTGCTTTATCATCCATCTTACCCATTGTCTATGTTAGTGCCTAAAATACTCCCACTGGAGGTTCATTTTTGTATGAGTCTTTGATCCTGCCTGCAGTACAGAAGAGGGAAAAACCACTGGGCTGGGGAGCAAGAGACTTGCTGCTTCTAGTCCTGGCTCTGCTATTAATTAGCTACTAATTAGCTGGCTGGATATGTCACTCTCTGAGGATCATATCAAGAGCTCTTGAGGTCCCTTCTAGACATAAGATTCCATATGTTTCTGTTAAATGCAAATATGATGACCTCAAAGGTCCCTTCTTGCTTTAAATCTAAGATTTGATAAACCTTGTGAGAGGGTAGTGAGCCTCAATCAGAAATTTAGAACTTGGTATGAACAGTTTACTCATAGAGAACTACGAGTTCTCAGAGGTGAAAAGGACCTCAGAAGCCATCTAAAGCAACCTATACCTAACCATACATCCCTTCCTTCTATAATCTCTTCAATAAGTAGTAATTCAGCATTTATATGAAGCCCTCCAAAATGAAGGAACCCACTACCTCCAAAGTCACTTCTTTCTACTATGGAAACATATTCTAAAAACCTTCTTTTTAAGAAAAATTCAACCGAAAGTATTAAGAATATTTTCTCCAGCCTAAAACCCTTTCCAGAATTTTCTCTTTAGGAAAATAGGTAGGACAAATGCTAAGGCCTTTCTCAGAGAAACAGATTAGTTAGGATAAGGAAACTAAACTCTTGTCTAGATGAGATCATCACACACACACACACACACACACACACACACACGAAGTGAACTCACTTCTAAGACTCACTCACCTAAGGGTAGTACTTAATTTTGCATAGACAGTTAAGAAGATACAGATCACTAGGAAGAAACCTTTTTCAATTTTTGAGGGAAGTGGTCCAAGAATGAATTAAATATTGACTGTTCTGATATGTTAACCCCAAACTGCATTTCAACACCAGGATCTTTTCCTTGTTCAAGATTCCTATAAATGTTATTCCAAATCATTCTGGGAGAGACAGTCGTGTCCAAGGACATAGTGGGAGACTATGTCAGTTTGGATGTCTCTCTCTCTAGGTTAAAAATACTTAGATATTAGATTTATGATAAATTAAATAACATTCTTTCCCAGCAGATCTGTGCCTAAAATGCAGATTTTACAGTATTAATATTTTCTTCTGGTGCCATTTACTCAGATCCTGATACCTAAAACAAGCCAGCACTGGGCCAAGAATCACTTCACTGTGAAAGACTTCCATGGCCAACTAAATGGGAAGTGTTTTTCAGAACAGTCAGCCTTATTGGCTCTTGATTAGACTCATGGAATCTGACTGAAAGATCAAGTGTATCAGACACAGAGTAAGACTGTTCATATTCTGTACCTGTTACTACCTTGACCGTTGCATACATAGTAGGTAAGTTGGATGTTGTATGTGACAAGCTTACTTAGTATAGACTAAAGGTATATTTTAAAAGTGTACTTAAAGTTGAGACAAATTTATTGCAGGAAGAAAGTGTGAATTTTTTTATTAGAAGGCAGAACAGGAAAATCTTAAGACTACCTTCAGATTCCAAAAGAATAAAAGTAGGTAGAGTTGGAATTTATTGAGCCTTCTGTTGGTTACCGATTTTAAACAACCAACCTGAAGACAAGTTCTGCCTTCAGCCACTACATTGGGATTTCTAGATTGAAGGTGAATCCAAAAGTGTTCCCTGAAAGAGAAAACCTCCTCTTGAAATCATGAAGCAACTGAAAGTAAGTGAAATTTAATGCTATCACTGTAGTTTAAATCAATTGTTTAGGTAAATTAGAAACACAACAAAACTTGTGATGAAATCAGTGGAAGTAAAAATTGTATTTTGGTAGAACTATAATAAGTAAGGCTATAATAAGTTAAGGAAAGAATGATTGAAAATAGAAATTATTTCAGGATGTTTCTTACTTCACTGACAAACATAAATTAAAGCAAAAGCACACTGATAATGTTTGGTCCTGAAATTTGAAATCTTAGCAGTTCAATGTTTAATTCAATGTTTATTTTAATTTAATGGCTCTTATTACCATTAGTAATTATACAGCCATATTTCATTTAGTTGAATCCAAAGTTAAATTATGTAATGAGGATTCCTGTTAATTTAAAATCATTGGAGAAATAACCTAGTAACCTACAGCATTGAAAAATATCAAAAACTCTGTAAAAGGAAGAGGCAATTAGGAATAAATATCATTCACCATCAACAACACCAAAATGGAAACTGTTCATGATTAATTATATCCTGCCCTAATATATGACTAATGAAGTTTTGCTATTTGAGATAGAATCCTATGGAATTTTAATTTCATGTACTTCTAAGTTTTGATTTCAGGCATAAGTGTCTGACCTATTATAAGGACACTAGACCAATGTCAAGAGCTCAATGGGAATGGCATCTATGAACTCCTACCAGTGGATATCTATCCCTGGGGACAGGTTTACAGGGGCAACCTTAGGAATACTAAGGTATGGACCCTTTTGACTCAATTCCCCATACAAGATATTTTCCTACCTGGTTAATTCTGAGCCTGCCTTTCATAAAACTGGCTGTCTATGACTCATACCTGAAATCAAACAGCACTAATTAACAGTATTAATACTGCTATGTCCCTCCCTTTCTCCTCACATAGCAAATCCCATTGATAAGGGCAAGTATACAATGATGACTCATTTTTTCATTGTAATAAAAATAAGATATAACCCTATTGGTGACTTTTGACAGAATAATATATGCTAGCATTGTACTACTATAGTGAGTAATGATTTTCAATTATCATTTGAATTACAAATAACAGAGACCATGAGGCCTTACAATTTATGGGGTATTTCGTTTATAGGAGATCATACTACATTATCATTTCATTATGTTAATATGATAATAATATCCTCATAAGGGAGAAATTAGTGAGACATGTGACTTAGTGGGAGATGTGACACAATTTTCAAAATTGGATTATGAATTTTAAATGTGAAACTACACTGATAATTTTGAAGCAGATGAAATTATTTTTTATTTGAAGGATCTATTCAATAATTTTAAGAGAGAGAACTCATTTTCCAATTCAGGGCCTCATCATGTAACAACTGAAATTCTCTGAAGTTTCAAATGAATTATATGGTTTTAATTTGATATTCTTCTTATATCTCTGTTTTATACTGAATTTAGATTAAATCTTCCTAGATGCTCTTAGAACCTGAGAAGCAGAACTGGAAGGAAGAGCCACTTCCAAAGAATTGGCTTGGTCCAGAATTGTATATCTGCTGAAAGAGCTCCATAGAGAAGAGCTGCAGCACAGAATAGGCCCTTGAACTTTTTCATCTATATCAGTGGTTCTCAACCTTCCTAATACCATGACCCTTTAATACAGTTCCTCATGTTGTGGTGACCCCCAACCATAAAATTATTTTCGTTGCTACTTCATAACTGTAATTTTGCTACTGTTATGAATCATAATGTAAATATCTGATATGCAGGATGTATTTTCATTGTTACAAATTGAACATAACCCACAGGTTGAGAACCGCTGATCTATATCAAGGATTTCCAGCAAACTGGTGAAACTCAACAAAGAACTGTTCTCTTTTCCCCATGTGCCATTACTTCTGTACCAAAGTGGACTGCCCCCTGGAAATTTTGTCAGTGCACCAGCCATAGGTAATAAGGCTTTAATCTGTAGGACAGCCCACCCATTTTGTGAAATTGTATCACTGCCATCAATCCTAGCACTACTGCTCATAGCCCTCTCATATGACAACTGTGTAATGAATAATGTTGTACCTCGATTTCATAATCAAGTATGACATACTCATTGGGCCCGATAGATGTTGGGTCTGTTACCAGGTCCACCTAAGCACCCCAAATCATGGGTGCCTATTCCCATCCACATACTTTTGTGTTAAAAATAATAATGACAAATCTGTTATCACCAAAGCTAATTGGAGAAATTGTCCCATGTGCCACTTAAAAAAAGTCTCACAGTAGAAATGGATATAGATAAAAGGGTCAGAATAGGACCACCAACTGATATCTTGACTAAAGAATTCCTGTCACTTGAGGTAGAAACTGTTGCTTCCCTTTCCAATGCTATGAAGACTTCTAAAGATTTGTCCATGGAAATGGGGCAAATTGCTCTGACTTTACAGTCACACTCAGACCAATTAGGGAGCCTGGTTGTTAAGAGCACAGACCATTTGAAGGAGTTTGATTCTCTGCTCAAGTGAACCATAAGGAAATAATTTCCTTAAGAATCAAAGGGAGAATTGAAAAGGAATACACTTTGAATCAGTATTAATTACTTTGATTTTAGTTTGATTGTAGGATTAGGTTTTTTTCTTTAGAAAAAGGCTAACTGCTAAGCCAAACTAACAAAGATGATCTCCTGGGTCTAGGTTACCCATAGATGTAACGGATAGATGGATAGGACTTTATCATTTAGCAGAAGATAATTTAGAGTGAAATATATATCTTTGTAGGAATAAAATAATCATAGGATTATAAGACTTTTTAAAAGCTGTTTCCCTTTCTGGCAGCTGGAGAAAGGGGGGTTGACTCCTAGTTTACTGACTCTAAGTGCCCCTCTTTTTCTTGAACTATTAAGTATAAGTTAAATAATACAATTTTCTAAAGTTAAGTTTCCATTTCTGGCAGATGGAGGATGGAGGTTGACTGCTAGCTTAACTGCAAGTTCTCCTTTCCACTCTTAGTGGTGATAATCATTAAATATCATATTTTGACCCAAGTCTGAATTATCAAACAAACTACTTTTCCCTAAGTCTGCAACTTCAAAGACCAGAGGTGAGATTCCCCTTATCTTGCGACTTACTCCACATGAGAGCAAAACAGACATCCTGAGACTGTAAAATGTAAATAGACCCTGCTCTGGTTGTTGTCAATTTGCATTTACAACCCAGGAACTCTGTATAGATGATAACAAATGGAAGCCATAAAGTTTTGTGACATGGTCATCCTGAATTGGGATGGTTCTAAAATGTATAAAAAGTCTTATGATTCCTCTGTTCATCAGTCAGGACTTTAGTCCTGCACTCCTTGTGCAAGTAATGCTAGCCTTAAGGGAATAATAAGGAATAAATACTGTAATTTTTATATTACTTTCTGTTTGTCTCTTTAACCAAACATTTGAAAGGTGGATAAGTTAACAGTGGATAAGTTGACAAAAGGTTAAATTCCTTTTTCCCAGTCTTAAGTGCCCATTTTCCTGATAGCTGCAGAGCAGAGATTCCTTAGACAATCTCACTTTGACAGACAGGTTGATAGACACAGGCCCTAATTCAATAGAATATCAGATTTAATAGTTGTCCCACCCTAGAAACTCCCATTTCCCACCACCACCACCACCACCACCACCACCACCACACACCTACACACATGTCCACATTCAAAATGTTTCCAACAGTATAAATTTGGGTTAAGAAAGTAGGGGTAGGGTAAAATAGTCAGATGACCTGCCTAATATTCAAAACAAGTTTCCTAAGATTGCTGTAATCTTTAATTCCTCTCTTCTGTGATAAGCCCTGTAAGTCACTAATTACTGAGGGATTAATTGATCTAACTTAATGGTAACCGGTAGGCTGTTGCTATTAAATCATTACTTGGTAGCTTTGTACCTCAGAATTATTTTCTAGGTCAGATAATTAATTTTAACAATTGGGAGAGTAAGTCCAAAGCCTTGCTACACAAGTATGTAGCAGAAGCCAGGATTCAAACCTCGATTCTCAGATTCCAAATTCAACCTTTTTTTCAATAGTTCCAAAATAGTTTCAAAAGAAAACAGGACTTCAATGTGAAAGTGAAAAAAAGAATTAAATCCCGCCATGACATGAGACTGATAGGTAGAAGAATGTCACAGAGAAGACAAAGGGAAGGAAGGCCAATGAACCCTAGGATCTAAGAAATATATATGAGGGGAACAAGAAAGCAGCTGGACACTCTGAAGAGGAAGTCATTGCTTGTCCTCCAAAGAACCAGAAGGGCAAAAGCCTGGTAGAAAGCTAGTATACAATATTCCACACCCATAGCCCCTCATCTTTCTACTAAGAGAAGTGAAATGTGTAGCTTCCTGGCTGTTCTCTGGGCTTCATTGTGAAATTATATAAATTACATCAACAACCAATTATTAATTTTTGATCCACCTTTTTCTTCCTATTTCTGTTAAGGCCCAACTCCTGAAAAGGTCAGTCAATCTCTGAAGGGCATAGCTGAATGATGACATTACTTCTAGCTTCCAAAGCACATGCTCCTTAATTAGGTTGGGCAGAATCCCACCCAACTGGGAGACCTAATTTCTGTTAGTGTATAAACTGAATCCAGTTGGGGAGAACCTTTACCTAGGGGAGAAACCCTGGTCCTCAATCCCTTCCATTAGAGTTTAGGGCAACCCAGCTCATTAAGGAGAAAACTAGCCAGAAAGGACTGAATGAAAATGGCCTTTGCCTGCCCAGATTGCCGGAGCCTGCTGAGTCTCAAGATCAAACCACAGGCTCAGCAAGAGGACTTTTGGTCCACCTCCTCATTAAATGACCACCAATCAGGGTTGAGTTTCACTTGTCAGGGGAGTTCCCTTTCAGAAGGTACACATCTGATTTAAGGTATTTCAGAGTCTCCCTTCTCTTTTTTTTTTTTTTTTGCTTTTCGGAGGGGGGAAGGCAGGGCAGTTGGGGTTAAGTGACTTGCCCAAGGCCTCTGGGCTAGTGAGTCTCAAGTGTCTGAGGTCACATTTGAATTCAGGTCCTCCTGACTCCAGAACTGGTACTTTATTCACTGTACCACCTAGCCGCCCCTCATCTTTGTTTACTAAAAGAAACCACTGACTATCAATTTTACAGGCTAGCCTAATTAACTGATTATTAATTACCTGGAAACTGTCTCTTGAAGGTTTAATTTGTCACAATTGTTTTGCCCAGATTTTAACATTTAATAAAGTTTCTCAGGTTATTTTTGTGGGAAAAGTGGAGAGAGATGAGCCAGACAATAATTCAATTAGGTGGGTTTGGAGGTGGATAAATTGAATGGCCTCAGGGATCTGAGGTTAGCCAGTGCAATTTGGCATTCATCAGGGACCTGAATAAAGGTTAGGTATGCTTATTCAATTTGAAGGTGAGACAAAGCCAGGAGAAAAAGCAAACCCAGCATCAGGGTGCAAATAGCTCTTCACAGACTAGGACTTTGCGCTAAATCTAGTAAGATGAAATTTAATAAGAAAAAGTGTCCACTCTTAAACTCTGAAGAATCAACCTCACAAATATATGGGGGAGACTTAGCTAAATAGATAGCAATTCATTGGGAAAGATTAGGAGGTTTTAACAACCTGAATTCTTAATATGAATCTATAGTGTGATATGGTGGCTAAGAAAGCTAATATAATTTTAGGTTGGTTTGAAGGGCAGAGTTTTCCAAATGAAGAGTGTAAGAATCTTGACCAACCAAATCCCACAGGATCACAGATTTACAACTGGAAGGACTTCATCTAGTCCAACTCCCTTACTTTACACAAGTGTTTAACTTTTGTTCCCTTTGGTGGTGGTGGTGGGGGCAGGGGGGTTGGTCATGGACCTGTTTGCTAGTCTGGCAAAGCCTATGGACCTCCTCTCAAAATAATGTCTTTGTTTTCATTTTTTAGAAAATTCATAATTGAAGGAAATTTTCACTTTTAGCCTGAGGTTAGTGAAAATAAACATGGAATATTTTCCCATTCAAATTCATATTCCCTGAAATCCACTCATAGACTCCCAGTTTAAGAACTCTTATTGTAGATGCTCCATTTATTGTCTAAATTGGAACACAATCTCCTTGCTGCCACACCCTCCCTGCCTCCCCCTTCCCTTCCCTTTACACCCACTGAGAATCCCTGACTTTGTTCAAGGCTTAGCTCATGTTCCAAGTTCTCTTACTAGCCTTTTCTGGTCTCCCTTGTTGTTACTGCTCTCTTTTTCCTCAAATCATCATAAATACTTAACCCTTTATATGTTGTGTCAATCCAACACAACTTAAGCTACTCCAGGGCAAGGAATTGTTATCATTTCGTCAGTGACTTGCTCATAGGAGGCTTGGATAAGTAAGGAACGGGATACATTTACTGAACAAGCTCAAAGAGTTTCTAATATACTCGATGCTTATAATCTATATTTTACTGCTGCTGTTACATTCAAATATATGGTATAAGGGAGCTTCAAGGCAGCAAAAGCTGTGACTCAGTTATCCAGCATCTGGTAGCAGGTCCAGTCAGGGAAAGATAATAGGGAGAGGAGAGGAACTTCACAGGGTGCTTGTGAGCCTCAAAGGAGATCACATCCGTAAAATGTCTTGAAACTCTCAAAGTGTTATCTTAATGCAAGTTGTTGTTATTGTTAGTGATACTTTAAAAGGGAAAAAAAGCCTTTAATAAGGATAGTTACTTGTATTCAGGTAGTACTCTAAGGGTTGCCAAGTATTTTACAAATATTTCATTTGTTCCTCTACAACCCTGAGTGGTGAATGCTATTACTGTCTCCATTTTGTAGATGGGGGAACTGAGGCAAAGATTAAATGACTTGCCTAAGTCACACAGTTAGTGTCTGAAACAGAATCTGAACTCAGGTCTTCCTGACTCTAAGCTTAGCACTCTCAGCACTGTTATCGTGTAGCTGCCTTAAAAACTGACCAGATCAATATGGTAACTAGGGCTAGTAACTACAGGTATATTGACATGTTTGCTTGCAAAGAAAGAACCATTACAGTGGTCATCAAAATAATCTAGAAACTCAAGGTTTGGGCTAGCAGTGTGTGTCGGACTGAATTTGGGGTAGGTTTGTGAAGAGCTGGAATTTGAATTCTCCTCAGGTACTCTGTGTGTGTGTGTGTGTGTCTTACTTTCCCTTCTGAGAAGATTAGAGATGAACATATTGTATTCCAGAGTGTGTGCTTTGGGTAAGGAAGCCTATTGATAAGGTGAACAATGTCCACAGGAAGGCAATTAGGATTATGAAGGACTTCCAGTTCATATCACCAGCTTCTTTCAAGTCCCAGCTAAAATCCCTCCTCTACACAAAGTCTTTCCTGGTCCCCTTTAATTGTATTGCCTTGACTCTGTTGACTTTTTCCTACGTATCTTGTCTAGATCTTGATTATACATGATTACTTGCATGTAGTCTTTCCCGTTAGATTGTGAACTCCTTGAGGGCAGGGATTCTTTTGTCTTTCTTTGTATCCCTGACGCTTAAGACAATGCCTGGAACACAGCAGGTGCTTAATGAATGTTTACTGACTGGCTGACTAATTAGAAATTGACTGAGTTACCTCCAGAGGTACAGGCTTCCCCCTTATCGGAGGTCTTCGAGCAAAGTCCAGATGACCACTTATCGGTCAGGAGGTTGAGGGGATTCTTGTTCAGGTATTGGTTGGACTAGATAACCTTAGAAGAATTCTGGGATTCTGTGAGGTCCTCTTGGCCTTGGCTTGGTGAGTCAATCTTACACCAAGTTTAACGGTAAAAAATAAAATGCATCTCTCTGGCCATTTCAGTAAGGCCAAGAGGAACTGAAAGCAGTAGTGCCGGAATATTGACCATTATGGGACAATGAGGAAGTGGTCCTTTAGGTCTACAGGAGACTGAACAAAAATAACCAATTTAGGCAAAAGTTACTCCAGGAGACTAGTACTACTATGGGATCCTAGTCACTAAGGAACTACTCAGAGGTACTGGGACACAGCTGTCCTTTCTAACCTGCTGAGTCCAAAAGCTTAGGAAGGAATGCCTCCCACTATGGAAGGTTCCTATAAGGCCATGGGATCTGGCAGAAAGAAGTTAAAACTCCAAGCAGACTGTCCTTTCCTCCAGACTTATTGAGTCTTCTTGACCTATGGTCCCATCCAACCTGGGCTTATAGAAACTTGAAGGGTGGATGAGCATCATCATAAAATTCCAGAAGGATGACCTTATTGAAATAGGATTAGACTTGTTCTGCTTGGTCTCAGAAAACAGAACTATAACTAATGAGAAACTGCGGAGAAGTAGATTTCTGCTCCATGGAAGGGGGTGGGGTTGGGAATGGAAAGATGAAGTTAAAAATTATTAGACTGCAGTATATTACTAATGATGATTTGCATCCCTGAAGTAACATAAAAGATATCAGGGGCTCATTTGGCCAGAAGAGGATGTGGACTAGTTCAGGGGCAGGGAACCTGTAGCCTTGAGGCCACATGTGGCCCTCTAGGTCCTTAAGTGTGGCCCTTTGACTGAATCCAAACTTCACAGAACAAATCTCTTTATAAAAGGATTTGTTCTGTAAAACTGGGACTCAAAGGGCTGAAACCTAGGACTGAGGCCATATGTAGCCTCTAGGCCACAAGTTCCCCACCCATGGAGTCAATAGCAAGAACAAGGACTAACAAATGACAAGTAAGAGTGTTGAGCTGGTTCCCACAGAACTTAAAAGGGCCAAAAGGCTGCAGCTCTTCCACGGAGGACTTATGGGAATTCATGGATGAGAACAGCACAGGATAAGAAGGTGAGGAGGCATGGTTGGGACCTTCAATGAAGGCGGGAGTACCCATATCAGCGACATCATAGACACCGAAATCCTGAAATGTAAAGGAATAAATGCCCTCACAAGTGAAACTGCCACAATGTGGAACAGAATGCTTCAGGAACTAGTTCCCCATAGTATCTTCAAAAGAAGGGCATATGACCTCCAGGACTGGTGCAGAGGAGATTTCTGTTTACATTCAAGAAGCACTGAAGAGGTCATGAGTAGAAAAAGTTTAAGAAGACCTGGACTAGATGACCTCTGAGGTCCCTCCAAGTCTGAGGTCCCTTGGGGACTCCTTCACCCCTGCTCTGATCTACTGAATGAAATCCTGGTAGCCTGACTTTGGTGAGTGTTTCTAGAACAACACAGGTGGTAGGGACTTCAAAACATCTTGTCCAGTCCTTTGCCTCCAAGCAGATGAATATCTAACTATAGGAGAGAGTATCACTGAAGAAAATCGCCATGGAAGGAGAGTCCAAAGCCTTCTTCAGCAGCTTGTCTGAGGATTTGGAGACCCTGATCATCTTGTTTTCCTCCTCTTCCATTCTATAGATGGTATTAAATTATATCTTGTTCTGATCCCCCTGACCACCCTTCTAGTCAATATAGTGAGTTCGGAAGTAGCCAGTCTTAAGCAGCAACAGCAGAAAATAAGATTGCAAAGAGGAGGAGCATAATTTACAAATTGTATCACCTATCAACCCAAAATCATATCCTGGTACTGTGTGCTGAATTGGGGGACGCCATCTAGGCTTGGCAGTCAGGGCCTTTTAGTCTTATGATATGTAAACTGACGACTTTGAGATGATGAAGATACCTTAATGAACCAGCCCCAAGGTGGCATGGATAAGAGTGAGTCAGTTCCCCCTAAGACCCTGTAAGAATGAGAGCCCCAAAGCCCTACCCGCCAGCTGTCTTCCATCTCCGTCTGAGGCCATGCTGTCAAATGCTCCCTACTGTGCTCCACGGTTAGGTGAGTAATCCTCCCTGCCTCTCCCATTCCTCTTCCTCACCCTGCCTGACTTCCTCCACCACCCTATTTCTGTCTCCGCTGTCTGCCTCTATACTCCTTTTCTACTGTTTGTCTCTGTACTGTCTGTGCATTTGCCCCTCCACCCTCTATGCCCTATTGAGGTGTGATTGAAGCCTTATTTCCCACTGCCAGCATAGTCTTCCCTGGAGAGTAGTACCTAAAGAACTGGGTGTGGCTGCCCCATGTCATCAATGAGATCAATTCAAGGTGCTAGACTGTGCAGTGAATACCGGGCTTAGACATTTATTAGCTGTGTGACCCTGAGGTCAAGTCACTTCATCTTTGTCCACCTCAGTTTCTTCAACTGTACAATGGGAATAATAATAGCACCTAACCTCCCAGGGCTGATGTGACGATTGGATCCGATGTCCGTAAAGCACTTAGCACAGTGCCTGGCACACAGCAGGTGCTTAATAAATGCTTATTTCTTTCCCTCCTGCAATTTATGACCATTTGGTCCTCTGGGGGAATGGAGAAAAACTGGCTGGCATCCTTCACACAGCTCTCCACATACAAAGAACTTGACTGTCAGGACAAAATGGAAAACTCTGAAGGCCAACAGAAATGACCTAGAAAGAAGGATGCTGGGAAGAGAGGTGCCAAATCATTATAAAGAGAAGATAAACCACAGTGAGGGTCAAGAGCCATACGGATGGCCTCAGATGCCTATACACCACAGCACAGAGGAAGAGTCTCGAATCAAGGGAATTAGCAAAAGGTATGAAGAGATTAGGTGCCTTGCCTAAGGTCATATGACTAGTCAGTAGGGGTGCTGACACCTCCAGGATCCTCCTTCAGTGTTCTTTCCACTACATCGTGCTGATCAAAACACAAAGTGGAGCCAGCCAGGTTTATCAAATATTTGAGAATCTTTTAGAATGGAGAAATGCAAAACTTCCCAGGAACAGATGCAAGATGGTAAAAAATTGAAGTAAAAAATACTTGTGACATGTCACTCTTTTGATAAGGCAACAGGGTTGCATAACTGATTCTGTGCAGCAACTGCAACGTTAACTTCCTGAGCTTTGTCTTGAACACACGAGATAGTGTCTAGGCAGCAAGGATTGAGGCATCAGGAGTGAGCAGAAGGGTACAGGCAGGGGAAGGTCATGCAAATGAGAGCACCCACCATAAGACAGCACTACTGGCAGCAGATTTTCCCTAGTGAGTTACTAGAAGAAAAATCTTTTTATCTCTAGTCTCTAGGAAATGCCACTTGAAAAAGATCCCATAGAGAATGGTGGGAGAGCTGGGGGTAAGGGGATGTGGTTCCTGATTTCAATGTCCCTGCTACACAAGGCTATGAGGCATTCAAAGACCAAAAGCCTCGTACTTACCTGTAAGGCATTTGAGGGCCATATTCTTGGTGCTCTGCTTTGTGGGGCTGATAATCCCTTCAAGATAAGGGAGCTCTTTCTAGAGAAGGTCAGTCAACTCTTTGGACTCTAGAGTGCACATAGAGACAAGAAACCAAAAGAAAGGTGGTCCTTCCTCTTCCTTCATCACTTGCAGCTTGCCTTCTGTGAGAAGTGAAATTCTCCTTGGTCATAGTGTAAAGCACCAGGGCTTTTTTGACAAATCATTTTTGACCTTGTAGCTTGAAATCCTAAAATGGAAATGGTTCAGCCCAGAGTACCCCAAATATTTATCATGATTGGCAATCCTATCCCTCATCTCCTCCAAGAATTTGCCCCTTTAGGACAGGGTCAAACTAGAAAACAGAACAAGGCGGGGGGGAGGGATAGGATAGAGGGAAATATAGTCAGTCTTTTACAATATATCCACCATGGAAATGTTTTGCGTAACTACACATGTACAACCTATACCGAATTGCTTATCTTCCCAGTGGGGGTGGGTGACGAGGGACGAAGGGAAAGAATCTGGAACTCAAAGTTTTAAAATCAAATGTTAAAAAAAAAAAAAAGAATTTGCCCCTTTATCCCTCTCCTGATTATCTTCAATTTCTGCATCCACTGCCTCCTTCCCCACTGCCTACATAAACATGTCCAGATCTCCCTAATCTTAAAAACAAAATAAACCAAATAAGAAAATAGCAACCCTTTCACTTGATCCTGCTATCCCCTCAAGTTTTCGTCCTATATCTTACCTTTCTTTCACTGCCAAATTCTTAGAAAAACATTTTTAGGAGTTGGCTCTACTTCTCAACTTCTTCTAATCTGGCTTTTGCCTCCAATGCTAGACTGAAACTGTTCTCCAACAATCATTTAATTACTAAATCCAAGGGCATCTTTTTTCATCCTTATCTTTCTGGATATCTAGAGGGTATTAGACACAGTTTTGACCACTTCTTCCTTCTAGTAGACTCTCTCTTTCCTAGGTTTTCATGGCATCTCTTTCCTAGTTCTCCTTTTACCATTTATCCATGTCTTGCTTCCTATCCATGAATTTACCCAACTTCTGTCCTAGTCCCTTCTGCTCTCTCTCACTGGGTCTTCTGAGCTTTCATGGATTTAATTACCATCATTATGCAGAGAACTCCAGATCTACATATCCAGCCCTAGTCTCTCCCCAGAGTTCCAGTTGGAACTACCTGGTGGACATCTCCACCTGGATGCCTCACAACCAACTACAACTCAAGAGCCCTAAAAACAGAACTCATGGCTTTTCCCCTGAAACCCAGCCATCTTCCAAGTTTCCTTATTTTTGTAAAAGACACTACCACCATTGTATCACCCAGGTCTTTGATCTCAGAGTCATTGTCAAATCTTCACTCTTCCTCACATTTCACATCCAATCAAGTGCCAAGTCTTGACAGTCCTACCTCCCCCCAAAATATTACTGTTGAGGGTACCATCATCTTCCCAGTGTTCCAGTTTCACAATCTAGGTGCCATCCACCACTCTTCACTCCCACTCCTAATCTGTTGCTAAGACCTGGTGATTTTAGCTTTATGACATGTGTCACACACACCCCCTTCTCTTCTGTGGCACTGACTGCTACCATGTGTAGGCTCTCATCACCTCAGGCTTAGACTATTGCAACAACCTGGTGGCTGGTCTCCCTGCCTCATTTCTCCCCACTCCTGTTCATCCCTCATGGAGCTGACAAAGTGATCTTCCTAAAGCACAGGTCTGACCATGTCACCTCCCCCAGCTCAAACTCCAGTGGTTCCCTCTGGCATTCAAAGCCCCTCATAACCTGCTCCCCTATCCCTCCTATACCTTATGCCCCTGCCTTCCAGTGATGATGGCCTCCTTGCTGTTCCTTACACAAGAAACTCTCTTGAGTCTGGCCATTTTCACTGGCCACCCCCTGTGCCTGAAATGCTCTACTTCCCCATCTCTACCTCCTGGTTTCCCTCTCTAATTTATCCTGTGTAGAGCCCATTTGCAGAGTTGTTTCTATGTTGTCTCCTCCATTACTTTATGAGTTCTCTGACAGTAGGGATTGTCTTTGTATTCTTCTCTAGAATAAAAATAAAACAAAACAAAACTTCTCAGCCAAGTGTTTAGGGCCCTCTACAATCTGGCTCCAAACTCCCTTTCTAGTAGTTTTTCACATTGCTTCACTTACCAGACAGGGTAGACAATTAGCAGGTTCCCTGATCTTGACATGATAACCGCCTCTGGGCACCTGCCCAAGCTTTCCCCTGTGCCTGGAATGGACACCTTCCTCATCTTTCCTTTAAGGCTCAGCTCAGGTGGCATCTCCTTGGTGAGGCCCCCCACTGAGCCCCTCTAGTTCTTGGTGCTCTGTCCTTCCTCAAATGAGCATTCCAATTCTTTGTATACATACATCTCCACCTATCTTGGTAGAGTGTATGTTCCCTGAAGCTAGGAACTATTTCATTTTCTACTTTGTACTTCCAGTATGTAGCACAGTTCCTGGCACATATACAGATATGTAGAAAGATCTTTGGTTTTCCCAAGATGGGGAATTTTCACCGTGGAGACAGGCAGCTTGCAACCCTTTTATATTTGAGTGGATAAGTCCTAGGGGGTTGCCTGCTCCATTGCTAGGTTATCAGACTTGGCCAAGGTCACACAGATAATAAGAGTCAGAGGCAGGAATGGAACCCAGTCCTTATTTTCTCTGAGTCCAGCACCCCCTCCACAATGCCATGCTTCCTTGTACACTGGAAATACTTAATGTTTGTATATGAGAATTCAAGAACAAAGAGAGTATGAAAGTTCATCAGCTTATTCTCTGAGTTGGAATCCCAAAGGACACTCAAGTAATGAGACTCTTAGCACCAATAATGGGGTATGCAGAGATACAGATAGGGCAGCATGAAGTTACTAGTTGTGTGCCTGGGAAAGGCACCTTTCTCTGAACCACTATTTTCTCCTGGGTAAAATGTTGATAATAACAATACTTGTACTCACTACCTCAAAGGACTGTTGTGGGAAAAAAACTTTAAACTTAAAGAGAAATACTAGATATTGTACGATTTACCTTTAAATGAAGACCAAAAAAAGTCTTAAACACCATCTTGCAGAGCAACATCTGCCTTTCTAGCTGTCCTGAATAGCAGGATTTATGAATGCCTGGAAATGTAACCCCAACCCTAACAGGGATCTAGCTTTTAGGGGACTGGGCCCTCCCAATGTTATGTGTATTTGAGTCATTGAATAGCTACTGGTGACAGCGAGAACATTTCACAAAAGAGGCACTGAATGATATACCTTGACAACACTGTAATTACAAAGTTGAAGGCACATCCTTGGCAGAAATATGTTCAATTACATGCATATGGAAAAAAAATAGATCAAAGAGAGCAAATGAGCTACAGAAGAGTATGAGAGACAGGCATTGCACAACATTGTTTGATGGAGGACTGGAGAGTAAACAAATCATGAACATTTCTCACCTACAGAGAATGACAAAACATAGTAAAATAAATATTAAGAAAAATAATCAATCTAATACAAGCTATTAAACTAGAAGTAATTAAAATGATTTCCCATAACAATTTAAAACCCTTTGATTGCAAGCTGTTTCATCACAAAATGTGTACAGAAAAAAGTTTGTACATGTAGATTACTAGAAACATTTCAGCTAGTGCTACTTCAACTATTCTGTACATGTGAACTGGAGACCCTTGTAAAATAAAATCATTTGTTCACAAAGCATCATGTTTAACTTTCTAAGAGGTTGCCACTAAATCACAATACACATAGAATTTGGGAAGTGAGGAAGACAATCTTGTTTTCACGATAGACAGCCACATTTCCTTGGTCTGTTCTACAACACTAAACACATTAGCTAGATTGTAGGCTTCTACATTCAAAAGGTATTTCCAGACATTTAAGACTAGAAGCACCCCATATTTCAGTCTAAACGAGTACTGGGTACCAAAGGGCACTTGTTATCCTCAGACTCTAAATGCATGGTCTGTTGAATGGATGCAAGAAATAGATAGAACAAATAAAGAACTTCAAATATCAGAAACAAATATAAATCCATTTGAGTTTTGAATATAAAAAATATATATGTTCTTACAACTCTTGCTACAAGCTGTAAGCAATATTTTTGTTCCCCTCCACAACCCAGCCTGAAGCCTTGACTTACAGAAGAGACATGTGGAAGAGAACCAAAATGTGGCTGTAGGTGTAAAGCAAGATTCATTCCTGAACAAAAAGTTTTCTGTTCCCACAGCAAAGCCATGATTCTGAAATTATGTCAGTTACTCTTTCCTAGCACAGCAAACATGGCTGCCAACCCAGAGTGTGGCCACTGGCTCCAAAAGACAATTTCATAGACAGTGATAGCACTGGAAATACTAACTGGCTAAGACCAAATTTCTTCAGGAAAGAGACTGCTTCCTTTGAAAAAATTTGATTCTGGAGTGCAGAAGAAAAAATATTTTGTATTTGCCACCTTTGCCACTTTTTCCTAGAAGCAATCTCTGGAAATAAAGGATGGCACGTAAAGCTACTGAAATTAGATCAAGAAACCTTACAACTAAACCTAGATGTATGGAAGATGGCATCAGGAGGAGGCTAGAATAAGACTTGAGACACACAAGCTCATTCATCTTCCCCTAAAATGAGTTTGCCCTTCTAGACCAACAGTACCTTCACCGAAAGTTTCAGCTCTGTCTCTTGATCATAAGAAACAAATTAGACTTCCTCTGAATCCAGAAAGATACTAGTAAATGACATATGAAAGGTCTTGTTTTGTGTGGGGAAGGGGAGAGGAAGTGAGAATGAATGAATGAATGAATGAATGAATGAATGAATGATGTTTCCCCTTTAGGCTGCTTTTAGATCCAATTCCACAAGGTTGTCTTAGCTATATAATCTCACTCAGGTTGAAACATTTAAATAACTGGATCAAAAAACTGAGCATTTGTTCATGAATTCTTCTCATGTGTAGTCTCTACAAAAACAACACCCTGCAAATAACAGAGACACATAACTAGTTATACCGATGGAAACCTTTCACCTGCTTCCTCATTTGAAATCATGTAACATGGGAAATTCTAAGCCCATATGGGAGAGGGAATAAGCCTTTAATCTACCTTCTACACGAAACTATGAAGTATAAGCATCTCTAACTAGAGGGAAACAGTATACAGTTTGTTAATAAGTATGACTAGGTAAAGACTAACTTGTACATTTTAATTTATGGAAAAAAAAGGTTTTTTAAAAATAAAAGCAATTTTTTGACATTCATTTAAAATAACTTGGAAAGGTTACTTCAAGCACTAAAAGATATTTGATAATCTATCGAATGATAAATATTAATACATACTAAAAAGCTCAAGGTATAGAAAATACATATAGTATATACATATGTATATATATCATATATATATACATATGTGTGTGTGTGTATATATATGTATATATATACATATATATATATGATAGTGTTAATCTGTGGGAAAATTCAGTGAAGACAAGGGTAAAACAGATGCTGGTAATAGCGATTTTACCGAGAGTGGCTCCTTGGAGCTGATCTCAGTTTAATCCGTGAATCACATTTGTGCAGGGCAGGGTTAAAATTGAAATCAGAACTAATATCTTTGGAAAAGGAGAAGCATGGGAGTGCGGTGAAACAAAGAAACCTTCAATGTCCTTTCAGTTCCTTCACCCCAGAGGGCTAGGAATCAAGAGCAAGAGAGAACTAGTAAAAAAAGGCTGTCAGTTATCTTGACCCTTCCCAACCCGATCTGATGCAACACAAGCCAGTGCAGCTCACTCGAGAACGAGAAATGCTCTGCCTCACCAGAAGCTGGGTGCCAACAGCTTAGAAGGTAAAGATTCCTGGAGGAAAATATGCAAATAAGGCACAGCTAGT
>CM053582.1:39820565-39839805 GCA_028627135.1 Pseudochirops cupreus | reverse complement strand
TTAGCCAATCTAACTGGTGAGATGTGGTACCTCAAAGTTGTTTTGATTTGCATTTCTCGTATCAATAGTGATTTAGAGCATTTTTCCATATGCTTAAAGATATCTTTAATTTCTGCCTCAGAAAATTGCCTGTTCATATCCTTTGACCATTTTTATCATGATTTTAAAGATGAAGAAACTGAGGCTCAGAGAGGTCCTGTGACTTCCTAATGTAATGTCTGTGATGGGATCCAAATTCAGGCCCTCTTGACCCCAAGCCCAGCACAGGATCCACTACATGTACTGTCTCAATAAGGAATAGCCAGATTTCTCGACATCTTGGGTGAGATTGCTACTGATCTGATCAGTCAGCTTCCAAAAAGGTCCAGTCACATGTCTTACCCTTATTAGAACCACATCAGCAGCTTCAATGGCGACATCTGTGCCAGTGCCGATGGCAATTCCCACATTAGCCATGGCCAGTGCTGGGGAGTCATTGATCCCATCTCCCACCATTGCTACCCGCTTTCCCTCCTCCTGTAGCTGCTTCACTTTAGCAACCTTGTGAGAAGGAAGGACTTCCGCAAAAACTTTCTTAATGCCCACCTAGGGGGAAAAAAAAAACCAATTCAATTCAAGAAACATTTCTTTCATTCAACCAGCATAATATTAGGCACTTTAGGAGGGAGCAAAAAGTAGAAGAAAGGAGTTTACCATCTAGTTCAGGATTCCAGACTAACTCAAAATAGAGAGGACAATATAGGAAGTTCTGACAATAAATGCCCTGAGAGGTTTAGAAAAAGGAGAGATCCGTGTGAGCTAGAGTGTTTATGGAGAGTTTCACAGAGGAAGAGGGGATTGAGAAAGGCACGGGGGGGAGGAGAAGAATTTGGAGAGGTGAAAAACAAAAAAAAAAGAGAAGAGGAGCTCTTCCTGGGTACAGGAAAAGAGCCCCAGAGAAGCTCTGGAGATAGAAATGATCACAGTACATTGTGGAAGGTACTTAGGATAAGAAATGATCACAGTACATTGTGGAAGGTACTTAGGATAAGAGTGTCTTATTTAATCATCACAAAAATCCTTGGGAGGTAAGCACTATTTTTATACTCATTTTTGTAGTTGGTTAGTTGTTTTTTTTAGCCAAGTCTGCTTCTCCATGACACCCTATGGGGTTTTCTTGGCAAAAAAAATTGAAGTGGCTTGCCATATCCTTCTCCTGCTCATTTTACAAATGAGGAAGTGAGGCAAACAGAGTTAAGTGACTTGCCCAGGGTCACACAGCTTGTAACTATCTGAGGTAAAATTTGAACTCAGGAAGATGAATCTTCCTGATTCCAGGCCCTACATTCTATCCACTGCACCACCTAGCTACCCCATTTTATTTTGTTATTTTTTAAAGGAATTTATTATTAATTTTTTTTTCAAATTTAACATTAAAAAAAATTTTTTTGAGTTCCACCATGCCCAAAGGGCTATAAATAAGTGCATACCCTTTGACCCAGCAATACCACTTCTAGGGTTATATCCCAAAGAGATGAGAGAAGTGGGAAGAGGACCTGTATGTACAAAAATATTTATAGCAACCCTTTTTGTGGCAGCAAAGAATTGGAAAACAAGGGGATGCCCATCAATTGGGGAATGGCTGAACAAGTTGTGGTATATGAATGTAATGGAATACTACTGTGCTATAAGAAATGAGGAGCAGACAGACTTCATAATAACCTGGAGAGACTTATATAAACTGATGCTGAGCGAGGGGAGCAGAACCAGGAGAACATTGTACTCAATTACAGACATAATGTATGTGTGACGACTAACTTTGATAGAATGGGCTCCTCTCAGCAATGTAAGGTTATAAGACAATCCAAAAGACTCATGATGGAAAGGAATATCCACATCCAGAGAAAGAGCTGCAGAGTCTGAATGCAGAGTGAAGCAAACTACTTGCTGTTTCTTTTTCTTGTTTTGTTTTGTTTCCTCTTTCCCACTGATTGTTCCATTGTTTATAATTCTTCTTTACAACCTGAAGAATGTTTAATGTAAAGGTATTTGTGGATCCTATATTTGATTGCATGCCACCATGGGGAGGGAGAGGGGAGAAGAAGGAAGGGGAAGAAATTTGAAACTCAAGGGATTGGGGTGGCTAGGGGGCACAGTGAATAGAGCACTGGCCTTGGAGTAAGGAGGACCTGAGTTCAAATCGAGCATCAGACATTTAACACTTACTAGCCATGTGACCTTGGGCAAGTCACTTAGCCCCAATTGCCCTACCTTCCCCCTCCAAAAAAAAAAAGAAAGAAACTCAAGGGACTGTGGAACTAATTGTTGTAAACTAAAAGTAAACAAATTAATAAAAAAGAAAAAAATTTTAAAAAACGAAAATGAAAATTCTGAGTTCCGGATTCTTTCACTCCTTCTCCTCTGCCCTCGTTGAGAAGGCAAGCAATTTGGTATAGGTTATATATGTGCAACCATTCAAAACAAATTTCCACATTAGCTATGCAAAAAAAAAAACAGACCAAAAAAAAAAACCACAAGAAAAATAAAGTAAAAAAGAAAAGTATGCTTTGATCTGTGTTCAGACTCCATCAATTCTTTCTCTGGAGGTAGATAGCATTTTTCATCATAAGTTCTTAAGGACTGTCTTAGATCATTTGTATTGCTGAGAATAGCTAAGACATTCACAGCTGACCGTCTCTGTTCTCCTGGTTCTGCTCACTTTACTCTGCATCAGTTCATGTAAGTCTTCCCCAGATTTTTCTGAAAGGATGCTGCTAGTTTTCCATCACAATCATACAACTCGTTCAGCCATTCCCCAATTGATGGGCATCCCCTTGATTTCCAATTCTTTGCCAACACAAAAAGAGCCGCTATAACTATTTTTTGTATATATAGGTCCTTTTCTGTTTGTTTTTTTAATCTCTCTGGGATAGAGACCTAGTAGTGGTATTGATGGGTCAAAGGGTATACATGGTTTTATAGTCTTTTGGGCATAGTTCCAAATTGCTCTCCAGAATGGCTGGATCAGTTCACAACTCTACCAATGGTGCATTAGTGGCCCAATTTTCTGACATTCCCTCCAGCAATTATAATTTCCCTTTTCTGTCACATGAATCAATTTGATAGGTGTTTTAATATGCATTTCTTTAGTCAATAGTGATTTAGAGCATTTTTATATGACTATAGATAGCTTTGATTTCTTCATCTAAAAACTGCCTGTTCATATACTTCAACCATTTATCAATTGGGGAATGACTTGTATTTTTTATAAATTTGACTCAATTCTCTATATATTTGAGAAATGAGGCTTTTATCAAAGAAACCTACTGTAAAGATTTTTTCATAGTTATGATTACTCCATCCTATTTCCCCCTATCTCTCTCTCTCTATCTTCACCTTGTCCCTCCCCAAAAGCATTTTGCTTCTGACCACTTACTCTCCCAATCCACCTCACTTCTATCACTCCATTCTCCTCCTACTTCCCTGTAGGGTAAGATAGATCTCTATAATGAACTAGGTGTGTATGTTATTCCAACAAGAGTAAGGTTCAAGCCTCGTCCACTATACTCTCATCTTCCCCTCCACTGTATAAGTTCTTTCTTGCTCCTTTTATGAGGTAATTTACCCTATTCTACCTCTCCCTCCCCCCTTCTCCCACTACATTCCTTTTTCTCACCCCTTAATTTTATTTTTTTAGATATCATCCCATCACAGTCAACTCACCTCTGCCCTCTATCTATGTATACTCCTTCTAACTGCCCTACTGAGGATAAAGTTCTTAGGAGTTAGTATCATCTTTCCATATAGGAATGGGAACAGTTTAATTGAATCACTTATGATTTCCCTTTCCTGCTTACCATTTTTTAAACTTTTCTTGAGTCTTGTATTTGAAAGCCAAATTTTTTATTCAGCTGTGGTCTTTTCATCAGGAATGCTTGAAAGTCCTCTATTTCACTGAATATCTACTTTTTCCCCTGACGGATTATACTGTTTTGCTAGGTAGGTGATTCTTGGTTATAATCCTAGCCCCCTTGCTTTTCAGAATATCATACTCCAAGGCTCTGGTTCTTTAATGGAAACTACTAAATCTTGTGCTATCCTGCCTGTGGCTCCAAGGTATCTGAATGGTTTCTTTCTGGGTGCTTGCAATATTTTTTCCCTGATGTGAGAGCTCTGGAGTTTGGCTATAATATTCCTGGGTGGAGACGGCACTGTCCCAAGCTTCAGGTTTTTTGTGCTACTGTTTTCAGAGTTAGTTCTAGAGATCTATAAGTTTTCAGTTCTTCCAACATGGTATGATCTTAGGAGAGGTGAGGTCACTGTTATCTTACCCTGTTGCTCTGAGAGTGAACACAAGCACTATTTTCCACCCTGGTACTGTGACTAGGGTGCCCGCTCCCCTGCAGTTGCATGCTCTAGTATGCTAGTGTTCCTCCTCACCCTGGGACTGTCACCTGGAACCATGTATGAGTAAGTAATACAAGAGACTCCTGTACCCAGTACCAGCAAAGGGTCTCCTGGAGTCTCCTTCTGACCAGTTGTCCAACTCCCTTACCATCTGGGGATGAGAACTCTGGAAGCCACTGCTGCTGATTCAGTTGTCCCCAAGGCTTGTTCCTAGCTTGCCTTGGTACAGACTGTGCTGGACTGTGCTTCATTCTAACCTCAGTGAGACAGACCTTTCTTGCTGACCTTCTAAACTGTCTTGGGCTGGAAGATTATTTCATTCCATCCTTTTGTTAGTTCTATTGCCCCAGAATTCATTTTGACATGCTATTTTAAAGTTATTTGGAGGCGAATTTGGGAGTTCTCATGGGAGTCCCTGACTTTACTCTGCTGTCTTGCCTCTATCTTCTTAGCTGCCCTGTTTTAAAGATGAGGAAACTGAGGCTCAGAAAGGTTCTGTGACTTCCTATTGCTTCTCCAAGGATTTCAAGGTTTACAAAGCACTGAGCTCACAAAATTCTGTATAATTAGTTCTACTTTGAAAAGGCCCCATCAATTAAGTGACTTGCCCTTAGCCATCAAAGTAAGTATCAGAGCCAGTACTGGAACCTGGGTCTCCTGATTCTAAGTCCTCTAGTGCTCTACCAGTAATACAGTACTTCCGTAGCTACTCATCTGGAGGATGATTATTTGGAGGACTTTGACAGCAATGGCTATTGAGTTTGGACTTAATCTTGCAGAGAATAATGGGTCACAGAAGGCATTTTGAGTAGAAAGTGCCATGATCAAGGTACTGTTTTAAGGAGATTAATTTGGCAATGATATACAGGAAGAATTAGAGGCTGGAGATCAAAGAAGCTATTAGAGTAAACTGAGCATGAGGTAATGAGAGCCTATATTAAGGTGGCAACAGTGGGAATAAAAAGGAAGAAGTGGAAGGGAAATAACAATTGATAGGACTTGGTCACTGAGTGGTAGGTATTAGGTATAGCATAAATATCCTATGCTATAGAACTTGGCAGAAAGCTTTTTTTCCTCCCATCCCAAGCACTTAAACCTCCAAGAACTACCAACAGGGTCTAAGCCAATGTTGTTCTAAGGGCTGTTCCCCAACTGCTTAGGTACTACTCTATTCTGCAGCTCTCTCTTGCTCTCGCTTTCTCTCTCTCTCTCATCTCTCCCTCCCTTCCTCCCTCTCTCTCTCCCTCTCTTTCCTTCTCTCTCTCCTTCTCTCTCTCTCTCTCTCCAGCTAGGGTGAATGCTAGAAGTAGCTAATGCTGCTTGGTAGCTGTGGGATTAGTAGCTAGTAGGGGGCAAAAAAAGGGGGAGATACAGCTGAAGATCCACATTCCCCTTCCCCTCCATGAACGAGAGTCACCTGAAACTCACCTGGGAGGCAATAGACCTAGCAGTTTTACTGTTGTCTCCAGTCATCAAAACGACTTCTAAGCCCATAGATTTCAGTGTGTGAACAGCAAGCTCTGCTTCAGGCTTCACTGTATCAGCAATGGCTATCAGCCCACACAACACACCTAATACATGGCCATGGACAAAATACACTTGGTTTAGAGCATAACCAACGCAAAGCAATATTCTGCCTGCTGCCTACAAACCCACAGAGACCAATGATGGTCTGATGCCAATCTTGATCAAGGAGGGCATAACGAGTCAAGTGACTGTGAGCCACATACTGGTCTATAATGCAAAGCTCACAACAAACCTCTATTTTTCCTTATGAAAATGTTGCCAAGGATAAAGGCAGGGGTGAGTGAAGAGGGCAGGAAAAAGGGAACGAGGAAGGAGACAAGAGATAGATAATATGCTGCCATCTTGGCTCCGCCCCCCAAGAGATAAATAATAAGAGCCTCTCCTTTCCCTCAAATGGCATTTGCTAATCACCCCAAACATATCAGTTAATTTAAAGATCCACATAAAGGACATTTCACATTAAGAGAAGATTACTGCAACTGTGCAGATGAGTTGCTTAAGGCTTCATTTGAAATCAGAAGAAGTGGTATAATGCAGCTTCATCCCAGACCTAACATGATTATAATAAAATATTGCCTTCCATTTCACTCTGAATGGACAGACTAAATCTAAATGTGGTGATACTTCATTTCTGTTCTATTAAACATTACCACCAAATACAGGACAAAGGAGTACAGAGTGGCCCAGTCAAAAGCAAATGCAAAAGAATTCAATTATGTGAAAAGTATTACTTTAATCAGAACAACTGAATTAGCACTAAACTGAAACATCTTTTTTCCTTTGCATTCAAATGATAGCTGACAGAGTTACTGCTAAATACTTCTCTGGGGAAGAAATCAGAAGCTCTCAAAAAAGTACACAGAGCAGCCAAACTAACTACCCAAGAATTACTGGCATTTCTGCTTCAGAACACCAAGTTTTAGAGCAAAGCTGTAGAAAACTTTTACCATCGATGGCCACCAGCACGGCTGTCTGGCCTCTCCTCTCATGCTCAGTCATCGAACTATCCACATCATTCTTAATGACGAGACCATTTCTGTTCATCCATTCACGGTTCCCAATGAGAACTGTGTACTTCTGAGTATTCGAAGCAGCTGAAAGAAGAAAGCAAATTATTTTTATCCAATCTCGTGCTATTGCTTGATGATCTACTGTTTTGTTTTGTTTTTTGCTTTGTTTTGTTTTAAGAAAAAACCTCTATGGAGCAAAAAAATGGATGCTATATTTTGGGATCATAAGTATTATAAATATAATGTATATGTAAACATATTTAATATGCATGCAAATGAGTCAAAGTACTTATGAGAATTACTGGTAAGTCTATGCACCATCAGATAATTCAGGTCCAGCATATGGCTAACGTATAGTTAGAATTAATTAGTGATGGTGTGTTGGTAATTTGGAAGAAATAAGCTACAGTTAACAAATTGATTTGTGTTTCTAATCTTAAAATTTCAAGGTTGCAAAGTCTGCTACCTGCCCTCAAATGGTTTACAAATGATCCAAAAAAACCTGACAAGTAACTTACTGGGAGTCTGGGCGTCAATAATCAAAGAAGAATGACCCGGCTGCCCATCATTTTCATCAAGTTCCATCAAGGATGCATTTTTAAGGTTATTTTCCTCGACCTGCCAGTCACTTTTATGGAGTAGGGTTTCGATGTTGGTTACTTTACAGCTAATGCCACAGCCTGGGACAACTTGGAAATCTGTGCAGGTACCCAAAGTTTCAGTGTCCAGCTCCTAACCAAAAGAAAACAAAAACCAGAAGGCTGTCGTATAGCTCTTCTAAATGTCACAAGGTCTTCATTTAGCCAGAACTGACGTAAATCCTATAGTTTAACCTGTATTTAATTATGAATCATCAGACACATACTGCAAAGGATTCAGCTGCTGATGAGACGTCAATTTTTTTTTTCAAAAATGAAGGAACTAAGAGTTAAGTCTTTCATCCAAGGTCATATGAGGAGTCAGTGGAAAAGATGAGAGATTTTCTTCTTCTTAATCTCATTCTCTAATCACTATACAAAGAATGCATACTGTTTAGATAATGTCCTACTTGCTCAAGTAGAGCACCACAAATTAAATCCTTAATTATTTCAGGTTCCATTTTCTTTTTCTTTTTTGCTTCTGGGAGGGGGGAGGGCAGGGCAATTGGGGTTAAGTGACTTGCCCAAGGTCACATGGCTAGTAAGTGTTAAGTATCTGAGGCCACATTTGAACTCAGGTCCTCCTGACTCCAGGGCCGGTGCTCTATTCGCTGTGCCACCTAGCTGCCCCCAAGGTTTCATTTTCAGTGAAGGTCAGAGAGGAATCAGCAACAACAAGGCCTTCATTTATCTATTTCCCCTGGTAAATTCCTTAAGAGGAGAGATTTTTAAATTTTTGGTCTTTGTATCCCCAGTCCCTAGTACAGAGTACCTGGTAAGCAGTAGGTGCTTAATAAAGGTTTCTTGATTGATTAAAAAGCAAATCAAAACAAATCTGGTAGAGCACCCTTTATGATATGGTGCTGCGGCCATTAATGACCCAATGCTTTTTTTCTTTCATTCATTCGAGGTACATAAGATAGAGACCCTGCCCTCAGGGAGCACACAGACTGTTACCAATCTTCCCTGTTCTCAGGCTCTTAGTATCTCTCCCTGTCTTTACTGCATATTTTGGGTATCAAGAATCTGGCTGGTCATAGGTGAAGGGTAAGGAGAAATAAGATGAAGAGAAAGAAAATTAAGAAACGTGCACCCCAAGAGCAGAAGTAAGCTGTAAGCATGCCTCGCTATGCCATCTGTTTTTGTCGGCTCAGAGAAATGAAGCACAATCAGAATCAAATGCTCCCAAGCTCATCCTACTTCCCAGAGTCAATATATAAGGCTCACTAGGGTAGGAAACAAGGGTAATTTCATACCTGTTTGCAGTACTTGGTCACTGCTGCTCCCAGTGGATGCTCACTGTTACTTTCAGCAGTTCCCACGATAGCCAGGATCTTCTTTCGTGACATCTTGCTACTTTCCACTAAAACTTTCAGCTGGTTCACTACTGGGGTTCCATGGGTTATGGTTCCAGTCTTATCAAACACTACCACCTTTACCTGCAAATCCATATGCATCATGTCATTTCACGATACTCCTTACCATCATCGGTTTTGCAATGTTGAGGAGGGGAATTCCACCTTTGGTAAAAACACCACCTTCTTATGTATTTTTTAAATGGCCTCCCTTCAATTATTTTTGGGAGAATGGGAAGGTAGGGAGAACTGGGGAGGAGGAAGAGAGTCAGAGCTGTAGTAAATCATCTCTGCTCCTCCCCCCCTCACTGTACATACTAGACTGTGTAATTATGTTAATGACTGTACACGTGTAGTAAACAATCAGAGCAGAGCAGGGGAGCTCTTAACCTGGCTCCTACAGACCCCAGGGAGTTCATGGGTAGAGTTCAGGGATTCTGGGAATTTGGATGAGGAAAAAAGGGACATCATTAGTTCAATATAATTGATTTCCCTTGTAACTCTGCGCATTTGACTTTACAAATTTAAAAACATGGTTGTCAGAAGGGGCCCAGAGGCTTCTCAACATAGCCCAAGGGTCCAGGTCATAACAAAGGTGAAAAGCCCCGCTCTGGACCTTGTTGTAAAACGCAGATTGGCACTGAGTAAACAGAAGCTCTAAACAGAGATGGGGAACCAGAAAGCAGCTTCACCAGCAGCCAGGGAGCTCCACACAATCTCAGATTAGAAGCTAGACAAGAACTGGCACTCAGGTTACCCAGGGTGGGGAGCTCAGTCTAGAATGGGAAGAGAAGCAGAGTGAAACCAGAAAGAAGGCATAATATTGAAGAGGCTGACTGCAAGTGCCTTGACCACTGTTCTGACTCTGTCCTAAGCAGGGCTCAGTGTCCCACATGTGCTTAGAGCTGCCTACCTGTATAGGGTTTATATGTCTACAGGTAGAGTTTATTCCCTCAGAATATCCTCACACTGGCAAGAATGTAGCTTTTTCTGTAATCAAAAACACAGGTCTGAGATTGTAGGGCAGACAGCTTACTGTAAGGAGAGGAACAACAGGAGATAGCCCTTCACATTTAGAAAGCACTTCAATGTTCTCTGCACACTATTCCCAAAAGAACCCTGGGAGGCAGGTAGAGCCAATGCCATGGTCTTCATCTTCTTGGATGAGGAAATGGAGGCTCACAGACTGACAAGACCAGGAAAAAGCTCAGGCCAGGCCCCATCCTGGCAGTGGGCCTTCTGGCCCAAGTAGTTCTGCATGATCCAGCTGGATGTACCTGATTTTTCACTTACCTTGTGGGCCATTTCGAGGGGCTCTCCACCTTTGATCAGGATGCCATTCTGAGCTCCTACCCCAGTGCCCACCATAACAGCAGTGGGAGTGGCTAAGCCCAGAGAACAGGGGCAGGCTATACACAGCACAGTAATAGAGGCTTGGAAAGCAAATCGGATTATCACTTCAGTCCGGGAGATGCTCTTGTTGTAGCCCTTGCAAAGAAAGAAGATGTTCTCATTATTGCACGGTATAGTGCAGAACAGGGCAATGGGAAGGAAGGATGCTTAGAGGCTAGAATTCCGCCTGTAAACTTGGCTTCTACATGTGGCTACAAATACACCTGGCCACAAATTTTTCCATTACAAGAGAAAATCTAGAAAGAAATATTTTTCTTTTTTGATTATAAATAAACCAAAGTCAACTATTAGACTGGCCATGCTCCTAAATGTAGTATTTCATTCTTGCTACTGCTAAAGATGGGAAATTCCACACTAAGGGCCAAAGAGGATGACTCAATATCATCTTCAAGAGAGATGAGCAATGTTTTTGAGACTTCCCCTGGAATCTGTAAGAATGAACTACAATTTATAAGACAACATGCCAAAGTGAAATGAACAATGTATTTGGAGTAAAAGGAGAGGCAGTGGTGTCATGGAAAAGTGGTAGATTTGGAGTCAGAGGACCTGGGTTCAAATCCTCATTGGGCCACTTAAGCAACAGTGAGACCTTGGGCAGGTCACTATACTTCTGGGGTCTCAGTTGAGACTTGTTGACTGACTCACAGGTGGGACTAAACTATCTTTAATATCCCTTCCAGCTCCAAATCTATAATTCCAGCAAAATCCCTGCAGCTCTAGTAATAGGAGCTAAGTTTCTGTTAGTTAGGGAAATGGCAGCATTCAGTGATCTCAAGGATGTGGATAAACAAAAGACTTTTGAGGAAAATCCTGCAAAGACTCACTCACCCTCCCTAAAATGCAACAGAAATGTCCTAGTAAGAAACAGCTTTCAAAATATGCCCCAGAAGTTTTCTGGTTAAGCATGTACTTGACCAGCCCAAACCATTTAAAGAAATCTTTCTTCTTTTCAGATTTCACAAAAGACTAGTAACATACAAATATATAGCTCTTTCAATTTAGCCTGCTCAGTAACCTAGGATCTGGCAGTGATGAACTAAGGCCAATTCCCTTGGAAGAGATGTGATAACATAACAGTCTCTTGTTCATTTATAGCCTTAGGGCTTTCCATAAACACCTGCCGACAGTGACTTACTCTTAAGTCAGAAGCTACAGAATCACAGAATTTGAGAGATGTAAGGGACCCTAGAAATCATCGAATCAAAACTGCATTTTATGGGCACCTAAAGGGAAAGGGATTTTTCCAGGGTGACTTTATATTCCGAGTAGAGTCAGCCCTTGAATTCAAGTCTTCTGGTTCACAGGCTACATGTGCCTCTTCTTCTATACATCTAGAAGACTGTCATAGAATTAGATACATAAGGCAAGAAGGAAAGAGACCTTAAGATGTCACCTAGGAACTTGTCAAAGAAAAATACTAGAAAGGAAATAAAGATAAAATGCTCAAAAAGAAATTGATTACACAAATTTTAAAAGTACAATACAGATTTTGGGGAAGTTAGAAATAAAAAATAATTTCTAGACTCATTTGCCAAAGGAACATTATATGTCTATATGAAGGCCCAACATGGCCTCCCTAGCCTTGAACTCCCAGCTTTCCCCCTCTCCTCATATACACCCAAGATTTTCACAAAACATCAGTTTCTGCTAAAGCCATGTCCAACTCAATTACTTACAAAAACGAGATAGGAAATGTTAGACTTCCTCCCAATTAAAAAAACAAAAAATTAAGTTCTTATAAACCACTTACAGGAAAATAGGTTTCCACGACTTCAAAATGAATAAATCCAATCACGATCCAGACCAAGAGGGTAACAACAGAGACAATAACAATGAAAGGTACAAAATAGCCACTAAGTTTGTCTGCAAACTGCTGGATGGGAGCCTGGAATTGCAAAAAAAGAAAAAAAAGATTTGACTCTGAGTCTTTTTTTCTCTTTTTCTTTTTCTTTTTTACTTTGAAGAAAGTACATGATTGGCACTGTGGAGAAACATCTTTTCTGGACCCCCAAGTTAACAATGAAAGAAATTAGCAGCAGCCGCGTGGTCCGTCCTTGCCTCCCTAGGGCCCATTATGATGCTCTGCCCAGAGGAGGCACTTGAGAACCAGTTACTGCATTGACTTCTGGCCCAGAACATCTACAGACATATTTAAAGGCTACTATTTGGACTAGAGCAGAAGAATTTCTCAGGTGACATTAGTCTCTCCAGTCCAGCCCAGTCACCTTGGATGTCTGTGCTTCCTCCACAAGCTTGACAATTTGAGAGAGGGTTGTATCTGCTCCAACATGGGTTGCTGTGATGAGTAGTGACCCATTCTGGTTAATGGAGCCAGCAATCACTGAGCTGCCCGGCTTCTTGGTCACAGGCATGGCTTCCCCTGGATAAGGAGGTAAGAACAGTCCTGAGGAGGCATGCAGAAACAATAGCTTGACAATTCTTAGTTAAAACTTCATTTCTGTGTCTAGAACAGTAGTTCTCAACCTGTGGGTCTCGCCTCCTTTGGGGGTTGAACGACCCTTTCACAGGGGTCGCAGGGGTCGCCTAAGACCACCAGAAAACACATATTTCTGATGGTCTTAGGAACCGAGACACTGCTCTTCCATCCATCTCCAGGCGAGTACGCCCACATGCAGATACGTCCAAATACGAGTATTAAAGGGTCGCGGCTTTAGAAAGGTTGAGAACCACTGGTCTAGCATTTGTGGTTTCATGGGTATAGAGAACTACCACGGGAGAAACTTTCTGCCAGTGCCTGAGGCAATAAGAGGTTAAATGACCTGATCAGGGTCACACAATCACTAGGTACCGGAGACTTGAACGCGGGGCTTTCTTATCCTGATGCCAGTTCTCTGTCTACTTTGGCATAGTTTCCAATAGTCAATAAACATTTATCAAATACCTACTATGTGCCAAGCACTGGAAATATTAATATAAAAAAAAAAGAATGACAGACAGTTCTTACACTCAAGGAGCTTCCAAGCTAATGGAGGAAGATATTACACAAAAGGAGCTGGGGGTGGAGGTGGAGGGCAGGTCCAGGAAGGTACTGGTGAAAAACTCAGAGAAGTCCCAAAGTAGTGCAGTCAGATGAGAATGAGAAGACACTGTAAGCTGGGGTCCCTCTTTAATGGACAATTGGCAGTTCATGGCTCTACCCTCCAATCAGAGGGACAGACAGTGGTGATGGTAAATGTTTACTGACTACTGACAATTTCCCTTGTACACTATTGTTTGAAAATTACAGCCAATTATTGGAGACCTTCCAACTCCACCGTAATCAAGAAGGAAATACAAGGATTCTTCAAGGGACCGTGTGTGTGTGTGTGTGTGTGTGTGTGTGTGTGTGTGTGTACATTATGTGTATTACATATATATATATATATATATATAAATAAAACACATAATTTCAGATCTGGAGGGGACCTTAGAGACTATCTAACCTAAACCCATTTCAAAAGGGAGGAAATGGGCTAAGAGGCTATGAGAGAGGAAGTACCTTGCCCAATATCCTGGCTAGCTGGCCTGAGGGCAGCGCTTGGACTCTGATTGAGTTTTCTTCCCAGAACACTCCCTGCCTCTGGTCTGTTCCCCCAGTCTCTAAACTAAGTAACCTGAGGGCAGATGTGTTGTCGGCAATTAGCAAAAAGTATTTTTCTGTGGATGGAATCTGGGTAAATAAGTGCCTAGTGAATGTTAGCTTTCCCCTCATAATGCACATAAGCCTTTCCCTAAAAGATGGTTCCAGGGCCACTTCTGAGGATACAGATCCAGGCCTGGGTAGGCTTAAGGTCCAGGCTCTCCTCTGAGATTGCTCCAGCAGGACCACCTTGGTTCTAAATCATTCGTAATCCCAGAGACCTTACACATGAGGGGCCAATTTTGGAACTACTTCAATCTCCTCCAGTTTGGGTCAAGTTATATAAGGCTCCCTAAGGCTATTCCATGTGTACCCTGGAAGAGCACTCAATGGAGGTATCCTTGCTGCCTGCACCTTGAATGTCCTCTGCCTTCCCCTCAGCATCCATTCAATTCCTACATGTGTTTTCTGAAGCCCAACGGAATGCTATTTCCTCTAGGAAGTCTTCCCTATCGCTCTTCTCCTTTAATTAATAATTAAATTGTTAATTTAATGTTAATAAAAATTTCCCTTAAGAGTTCCAGTGGCATTTTGTTCCACAATTGAGTCACTTAGCATAAAATGATAGATTATAGTGATACATGTTAATTTATTTTTCCCTTACTAGACTGTAAGATAAAGGCAGGAACCATATCTTATCAATTTTATACCTTTTCCAACACTAGTGAGCTGTACATAGTAGGTACTTAATAATCGCTGGATGTATAATAGAATGGACTGATTTTCTGGGGATTTTCTGGCCTGATGATAACCTGGGGCCAGGGCAGAACTGTTGAGATTGCTGCTTACTAGAGAGGAATGTTGTCCTACTTTAGACCCTGGAGCACTGCTAAAACCTCACCAGGGATGGGTGACAGGGTTGAATGTATTTGCCCAACAATGTATAAGAGTTCATTAGGCTCTCTACCAGACCGAGTGATCCACAATCATCTTTGGCTACCCACTCCAAGATTCACAAGAGTACAAGCAAACAGAGGATATTTGTGAAATTAGCTGTATGAATCATTTTCATAGCAGCATGCTACTCAGTGATCATAACATACCCATTACCCTAAAGCTTCTGGAAAATAACAAACCCTAAACTAGCTCCCGACCAAACTACCTGGAGTCTATCTTGTAGTTATTCCACATAGATTTGTAAATGTGATATATCGTCTCCTGTAGTAAAACATAAGCCCCTGGAGAAAAGGAATGATTTCATTCCTTGTCTTTGTATCCTAATTGTTTAGCACAGTGCCTGCCTGGCACATAGTAGGCACTTACAATGCAATGGAGATAACGTTGGGTCTGGAGTCAGGATGACCTGAGTCCCCACTTACATGATCCTTGGCAAGTCATCTGACTTCTCTCTGCCTCAGCACAGTGTCTAGCACACAGTAGGTACTTAATACTTATTTAGTCTATCCAATTGATTGATTGAAAACATCTAATAGTTTGTGGGCTTTTCTATCTTTTCCCAAGCCCCTGAAAGGCCCTACCTGTGATGAGGGATTCATCTACCATCGAATGACCTTCAATAACCCGCCCATCCACTGGGAATTTGCCCCCTGGAACCACTCGAACAATGTCTCCACGTTGCACAAGTTCCACATCCACTTGTTCTTCACTGGAAAGGAATAAACAAGAAAAGTTCTCATGGTAACATCCTCCTCCCCCCTGCGTCTCTCCTATACACTGGTACAGTGTATAGGACTTTGTATAGGTTGTGTTCCACACAGATACACAGTTTGTAACAACATGGTCAGAGACAGAGCTGCAAAAGACAATTTCATGGATTTTCTTTTGCTGAAACTTCAAATCTGTTGAAGGAATTTTATAATACTATGGAAACAAAGCCAAAAGTGAGAATTCCAGAGAAGAATTATCAAATACCTCAAGAGGATGTTGTCTGCATCCAGAGTTACAATAGTTGCCTCTGTAGCTTGTAGTGAAATTAGCTTTGCAAGAGCCTCTGATGTTTTCCCCTAAAAAAAGGGAAAATATTCTGTAGTAACAATGCTAAAGGAATAAAAGTAAAATAACCCTCAGATCTGGGATCGCAAGATGGCTGTAGCAGAAAGTTAGTTTGGGAAATATAATTGGATCAAATGAGAAAAATTTTCAGGACAATTTGGATGGACACTTAGAACATGTTTTTGTCCCACTATTTTTTTTTCCTGTTTAAAAGAAGGATTTACTGCAGCTATACAGAACAAATTCCTTGCTTTTACCAAATCCTCCCACGGGTGTTTAAAATAAACTTTGTTAAAAATCCTCATTGGTTGGGGCGGCTAGGTGGCACAGTGAATAGAGCACCAGCCCTGGAGTCAGGAGGACTTGAGGTCAAATCTGGCCTTAGACACTTAACACTTACTAGCCGTGTGACCTCGGGCAAGTCACTTAACCCCAATTGCCCTGCCTTCCCCCCTCCAAAAGGCAAAAAAAAAAAAAATCCTCATTGGTGTCAGCCTTTCAACAGTCATATCAATGTTCCCCAGCCCACTCGCTGAATCCCCTAACGGGCCCCCCTCACTTGCTTCCCTTTACCTTTGCTATGTGCTCCAGCCAACGCCCCAGTGCAATGAACACAAACAGCATAGGTGGGGTGTCAAAGAAAGTAATGGGGTTCACTTTTGCTCTCTCAGCCATTGCAACCAGGAGGATCACCAAAGAGTAGGCAAATGCAATGGTGGTCGCCAACACAATGAGCACGTCCATGTTAGCGGTCTTATGTTTCAGGGCTTTGTATGCCTGGATGTAGAAGTGCCAGCCTCCAAAAAACTGCAACAGCAAAGAAACACAGATATTTTTCCTAGTGAGGCACAAACAGCCACATGAAGGAACTATAAGTCAGATAACTTTGGGTTTATTCCTTAGACCAGGGGTTGGTAAACTCCATCTGTTTTGGTACAACTGACAGCTAAGAATGGTTTGTTTTTTTTAATTTTCAAAACCAAGTTTTATTATAGTTAAAAATGTTAAAAGCATTCTTAACTCCCTGGGGAAGAAAGGGTGATGATGATTGGATTTGGCTCTGAGGTCATAGTTTGCCAACCTTGGCCTTAGAAGCTAAAGAGGAGACTATGAATAAGAACAATGATGATATATCCCACAAGGATCTTCAAATGGTTGCATACAAGGATAAGCTTTCTGTTTCTCCAATGGAAAGCAACAACTGTTTTGTGTTTTGTGGTAGCCACTGTACCTGACACATAGTAGGTGCTTAATAAATATTTGGTGAATGTACATGTGCTTGAAGCCTTTGGGGAAGAATCTAGCTCCTCTGGTTTGACCCATGGGCCTAGAATGCTATCTTGCAGACACGTTAGAACGTAAACCTGACAAAGTGGTCCTGCAATTTTTCTGTTATGTTTGGACAAACAGGGATCTGGAAAAGGCTTGCATTCCCTCATCAAGTACACTCTGTATAGAAAACTTACTTCCCCTTTTTCTAGGATTTTAAACAGCAGTATTTCAGAGGATATATGATTTATTAACTGTTTTCTTTTTTCCCCTTAAGGTAGGCTTAAGCAGACATAACTGGGAAATGTGCCCTTAATTCCAATAAAATGAGGGACCTAGACTTAAAAAAAAAAGCAACCCCCCCCCCCCCAGGTACAACTGCCCTTCCTGGTTCAAATTTCAAGATTACTACTTTGTCTAATGGTCTAATGGTAGTGCCTGAGGAAACAATGACCTCCGAAATCTATTGCTTAAGTGATTAGATGGAAGCACTGTGGAGCAATAACACATATAACATATAATCTGTACTGACAGATTTAAATACTAAAGATAGTAATTCCTCATGCCTTGTCTCCTACCTTGATAACAAAGACCATTCTGCTTGGCTTTTAAAAGAAGAATTATCCAATTTAGATTTAACTGTTCAAGATAATTATTTTTGTCCTGTATAAAGATTGGATTTGGGGTTGATTTCCACTTACATTTGAAAATAAGCACTCTATGTCAGAAGTTCTGACTGTTTCCACAGTACACAAAAACACCCACCCACATTTCACTTGCCTGAACAGGTATGCACAATAAAAAGGACAGCAAATTCATGACAGACAGTCCTGGCAGGATCTGGCGCTCCAGAAACATTGAGGAGTGATAGCTTGCCATTTGTTCCTCACTCATGTTGCCATTCTGGTGAATACTAGCAAGGTGGTGGTCCATAATCATCATATAAATCATCAGCCCCATCACAGGAATACAAAAAAACAGACTCACGAGGAAGGCTCGTTTCCACCTTGTAATTAAAAAAACAACAGGAAAATCTTTTTTGTAGGTAATCAATAATTGTAAATCACATATAAAACACAGAGACAATAACCTATGACCACTCCAGCCAGGAACATATTGGCATCTGACACTCCTGCATGGCTGCCAACACTTAACGAGAAGTCCAAAGTCGTAATGAACAAGACACTTGAAATTACTCACTGCTGGATTTCTCGTTTATGGTCAAGGTGGCTTGCTGATCGATCCTTCTTGACTAAAGATGCTTCGAAACCTAAGTTCTAAAGAAAGACAAGAGAAAATTATTTTAAAATATGCTACTAGGGAGATTTTTAGTCAGGCTATCATGTAAAATATATTCATCTTTCTCAAAGGAATGAGCATTTCCCCTATTAGGGAATAACTGATGTTTAAGAATCATTTAGCAAAATTAGGGCATTGTACTTCTTATTTGTCAGTCCTCCACGCCGGTGGTTTATCCAACCGAAGGACAGTCATTCATTTATTTTTTTCCCCTGACTCCAGGGCCGGTGCTCTATTCACTGAATCACCTAGCTGCCCCTTAATTTTATTTTAGACTCAAACACCAGAACACAAATACAGAATAGAGAAAAGAAACAAAAACATATCATAAACTTAAATGCAAAGTAAGAAAAGAAAAAAAAGGATGTCGTGCAAAGCAGAACATAAGAGAGAATTCAACATACGTAACAATAAATTTTCATTTCAAGAAAGGCCATATGATAAATACTACATGTGTGGAGAGCTGTCCATCTTTTCTTTGCTTCCTTGTAGGTTTTCTTTTGTTCTGTGCTGTGCATTTTTTATTTTGTTCTGTTTTTCCAGGCTACAAGTAAGTGTGGATATGTTTTTCTACAGCTATAGATATATACATACACATATACATACATTTACCTTCTTTTTTTATGAATTTATCTAATTTCTTGTTTACACCATTCATTTCCATGAGATTTTGAGTTACAAATTTTCTCCCCATCTTTCCCCCGTCCACCACCCCAAAACAGCCCTATTCCACTGTAACCACTTCCCCAA
>CM053582.1:39792517-39820465 GCA_028627135.1 Pseudochirops cupreus | reverse complement strand
TATTTTTAACATTTGATTATAGAACTTTAAATTCTAGATTCTTTCCCTTCCTCCCTCGTCACCCACCCCCACTGGAAAGACAAGCAATTCAATACAGGCTGTACATGTGTAGTTATGCAGAACATCTCCACAGTGGAGATATTGTGAGAGACTGATTATGTGTCCCTCCTTCCTATCCCACCCCCCTCACGTTCTATTCTCTACCCTGTCGCTGTCCCTTTACAGAAGTGTGTGCTTCCAGCAACCCTCCCCCTGACCCTGCCCTCCCCTCTATCATCCCACCTCTCATCCCCATCCCCTCTACTCTCCTGTGTAGCAAGATACTCAGTTTAGAGTTTATGTCATTCCTTCCATAAGCCAAATTCAATGAGAGTAAGGTTGACCTATTCCCTTTTGCCTTCCTGTTCTTCCCCTCCATTGTAACAGTTATCCCTAGCCTCTTCTATATGAGAGGATTAACCCCATTCTGTCTCTCCCTGTCTCCTCTCATATTATTCCTCTCCCACCTCTAAATTTCACCTTTTAGAGTATCGTCCCTTCCTATTCAATTGATCCTGTGCCCTCTATGTATACATATATACACACACTCAGATATGTGTTCATACACATATATATACCCTTCTATATAGACATATGTGTATGTATACATATATATACACATTTGTATTTCCTTCACCTCTCCTCATACTGAGAAAAGTTTCATAAGTTACAATTGTCACTTTTCCATGTTGGCATGTAAATAGTTCAACTTTGATAAGTTCCTTATGAATTCTTTCCCATGTTTACCTTCTCATGCTTCTTGTATTTGAGTGTCAAATTTTCTTTTCAGTTCTGTTTTTTTCAGCAACAATGCTTGAAAGTCCTCCACCTCACTGAAGGACCATATTTTTCCCTGGAACATTATACTCAATTTTGCTGGGTAAGTGATTTTTGGTTTCAATCCAAGCTCCCTTGATCTCTGGAATATCATATTCCAGGCCCTTCAATCCCTTAATGTAAAGCTGCCATACATTTACTTTCCCAAGCATATGAGGCCATACAATGAGACATATACTTTCCCAAACACATTGTACTCCTGATCTTTGTTTTTATGTTTGTGCATAGTCATTCATTTATTAATGGTGCTCCATATATCAAAAGGTAATCAAATCTCCCCTCTTCCTGCCAAGACAATTAGAAATAAGCGTAAAAGCACAATTTGTCACTTTGGCATGTTCTCATATACTAACGCTTCAAAGACCTACTGAGGACAGCAGTCCAAAAAACTGGTCAACAGAAGGGTAGAGACAGCCATAATCTAATGTGCTGGTGCTGCTTTCAGTTAACCAATTCCCTGACGTGCACATGTTATACATAGATATAGACATGTATCCTTAATCCAAATAAACACCAAGTCATTTAAGACTTGGCTTTGGTAGTACACTAACCTAAAAGATGAATGTTTCCTGGGCACCAGTTGCTATTCCTAGTGTCTCAAGAAAAGATCATTTACAAAAATAATTCTGTCACAATAAGAAAGAAAGACAAAAAAAGGAATCGGAAAACTAAGTCTCATCAGATGACAGCAAGTCATGATGATATACAGAAAAAAAAAAGTACATTCAACTGTTGGGGCTAAAGTCTGGTTACAATTCTTCAGATGGGAGGAGGTCTGGGTTCCAATCTTGACCCTGACACTGGCTGTGTGACCACCTCTTCAAGGTAAAGTTTGTTTACCTGTAAAATGGGGATAATGATGCCTGTGGCAATCACCCCACTAGGTGGTTATGAATTTCCGATACCATGCAAACCTTTAAGCGCTATATAGATGTCAATGACTGCTATTGCTGTTTTACTGCCAAAGACCTTTGCCATTCATTATCTCTCCTGATCTAGCACCTTTATTAGATACTATTTATGTGAACTGGAAACTTGGTGAAAAAAAATAATTAAAGAAAGCACATATTTGCCATACTAAGAATTGTACAATAAATAACAGAAAGTCTTTCACAATGAAGTCCAGAGAATCTTATTAAGTGGAGGAGGAGAGAAGCCTCCTCAGTAGAGTAGCATGCCACCAGTATTAGCAGTGTTTTTCTTTCATCTTGTATGCAAGGGGCAGCAAGGAGGAATGGGAAACTGGCCCCCCTCTAATCTCACTCCCCCACAACCATGCTCTACAAAGATTCAAGTTAAATTCGATGAGATAAAAAGTCTTAAGTCCAGATCAAGTCGTAGTGTGATAAGTGTCAATGGAGTGTCTCTATGGCTGATTTAGGGCACAACCACCAATCTGTAGCCCAAGGACAGGAGTGGATGGGGAAGGGGAGAAGGGTTGGAGGAAGGAACAGAGGTTTACAAGGACTCTTTCTCATTCAATGACTCCATAGAGGAGGGCAGGATTGTCAGAGAAAAGCAAACATGCCTCCTACAGACTACATGTTTTACTCACATATGTTTTCCCACTTTTTACATATGGATGCTGGCATAATGAGTGAAATACAAATTCACTTCGAATTGTTACAGAACTCACAGCAGCTTTTTATTATATCTATTTTTGCTAATCAACAGATGGTAACGTGCCTCTGTAGGGATCTGCCAAATTTTTTATGTTAAAAAGGAGTTCTCATTTCCAAAAAGGCTGAGAATCAATGATGTAGAGTTTGTTATATTGAACACTACTTGAAATAGAAAAGTCACAAAATGTTTCAAGTCACTAACAATAGTTGGGGCTTGGCAATATTTTTGTTATTGGAAGAGGCTCATTTGAAGGGTTTTATTCAAATGAGCTTTTCTGTGTACAATGAATATCCTCATTTAGAGATGAACAAAGTAAATTGCTGGAGAATAGAGGAGAAATCGACTATAGGCATTTGGTCTTTCAGTTCCTTTGTCCGATACATAAATAATAGCAATATACTTTCACACACACACACACACACACAATGCCAGGTAAGTGACAGCCATGAAAGTTGCCTTGTGTCAAATTTTCTCTTACTACCAATTTTTTTCCACATCTACTCCAAGGCTAACCATGATTACAGAGATATCTGATAGGTGGCTTACAGCTTCCTGTCCCGTTTTTTTTTTAATATGGAGGACAAGCAGAAGACTTAGAGGGTGGAGAGAGTAGGAGAAATTGACTTACTCAAAAGTCCTTCTGGCTGAATCTGGAGACAAATCTTATCAGGAAAAATAGGAAGGGCCACATAAAGTACCCCAGACTCCTGTTTCTGTTGCTGAGCCAGAAAAGAATGATTCTAGGGGATTTTAAAGGAACTGGTTAATTCAGCTAGAGTTAGTCCAGGTTACAATTCAATACTAGAAAGAATAGGTAAGAAATCTTGAGCTGAGAAAATCCGACAGTTTGTTAGAGGGCTCTGGTCAATAATGAAATAATGGAGAAAAGGGAAATCTTGGTACTTACTTGTATTGTACCGATAATATCCCTAGGGCCGATAATCTCTGGATCATATTTTATATGTGCTTTGTTGGTGGCCAGAGCCACAGAGCAATAGAAGATTCCTCTGGTTTTCATAAGGGTAGATTCTATTTTATGCACACAGGAGGCACATGTCATTCCTCTCACCTGTTAAATACAAACATTCATCTCTTTCAGAAATAACTTTTTGTTGTATGTTGCATTATGGCTAATTAATGTCACAGCTGTACACAAGACAAAATTTTATACAACCAGCAGGTGGCAATCTATTTTCATATGTACATATGTTGCATATCTGTGATTGCGCATGTGTAGTAATTCTGTTACCTAGGCTCTCTCTGGTACTGTTGGGAGATGACTATTGAAATTTCTACTGAGAAGTAACATTAGAGTAGGCTGTTATTCATCTAGATTTTTGGGGGCTTTTAAAGTGAAATCATCTGAAACCAGTCTACTTCCTTTAGTATACCTTCCATAAAATAGCTTTGCGACATGTTGTAAAAATAAGGAACTGCATTTTCCTCTTAAATGAAGAAACAAAAAGAGAATGCATATTCATCCAAAAAAGGACCCATGTATAGTAGAGATCATCAACATATGAGAATCTCTCCTCTTTTTTAAGAGATTCCACAACCTATCCTAGTTACCTTTTCTCTAAGAACTGTACCATGACATTCTTCTCCATTCCAATTCAATCCTTCATGTTACAGTTTAAACTAATTTCTTCTTATTTTGATTTTTCCTGGGGATGACAATAGACTCAGCTAACATCTTTTGTAGGATAACCCTTCATATATATCACTTACAAGTCTGTCATTAAATCTTTATGCCTTTTACAGATTGAGTTATCCCAATTCTTTTAGCCTTTCCTCCGAAGTTCAATTTTCGAACCCCCTGACCATCTTTGTAATTCTACTCTGAATCATCCCCAAGCACTCCACAGAAGGCTTTTAAGAAGGTCTTACTTACAATAAGTTCCAGAACCCCATCCCCTTCGTCAGCATTTTCCATGACCACAGCTCCAAATCCAAGTTCCCTGATGAATTCTGCTATCATTGGGGGCTGCACAACAGCAGCATTGTATCTTACTTCTGCCTTGCCAGCCATCAGGGCCACGAGCACAGAATATATCCCTGAGAACATCAATAAAAAAAACAATGCAGACAACATAATACCTATAGGAAAGGAAGAGTTTTGTAATTGTCTTTTAATTAATTTTCAGTTAAAACTAAGGTAAAAATGCCTAAAATTAAACTAGCAAAATTAACCTTTAGGCACAGAACAAAGACTGACTGGAGGGACTGGTGTTAATGACTTCAGTGCCCTGTAAAAAGGAATCTACATATCTTGGGAAACCAAAGGTGGCAGAAGAAATCCGCACTTGATAAAAAGCTTTTTCTTCAAGAAAAATGGATGACTCATTGAGGCAGTGCTCCATCAGACACCATATCAAAATGATTCTTTGCAAGTATTACCCTGTTCTCCCCAACATGACTAAGCCCCACAAAGTCAGAGCCCAGGTCTTATCTAAACTTTGTTATCTTGCCCAGTGATTAGCATAGAGCTCAGTTGGATTTGTTGAATGCAAGTGTTTAAGGTGACTCTAGCAAAATAGCCAAGAAAGGAACAATGTACATATTGCAACATTATCATATAAAGCCATGTTTCTTCTACTATTCTGTAGTCTGCCAGTATGTTAGATTAATTTTTTAAAAATTTTTCTCAATTACACATAAAAATTTTTTTTCACATTCATTTTTAAAAATTTTGAGTTCTAAATTCTCTCCCTCTCTCCCTTCCACACTTTGAGAAGGCAAGTAATTTGATATAGGCATGTGCAAAACATATTTCCATATTAGCCATGTCATAAAAAAAAACACACAGGCCAAAAATAAAAACCCAAGAAAAATCAAGTTTAAAAAGTATGCTACAATCAGCATTCAGACTCCATCAATTCTTTCTCTGGAAGTAGCCAGCATTTTTCATCGTGAGTCCTTTGGGATCTTGGATCAGTATATTGCTAAGAATAACTAAGTCATTCACAAATGATCATTGTACAATATTGCTGTTACAGTGTTCAGTGTTCTCCCGGTTCTGCTCACTTCACTCTGCATCAGTTCTCTTAAGTCCTAGCATGTTATATTATTTAACAGGTATCCCATACTTCAAATACCTAGATACACAATCAATTGGTAATGGAAGAATTCACTAGCAAAACAACTACCATATACTTAGATATGAGCCTTCTATGAATGGTGTCTCATCTTTCTAATCAATCCAAAACATTTATTAAATACTTTTTATATGTCAGCACTGGGGATACAAAGACAAACCTGGAACAAGAGTCCCTGTTCCTAAGAAGCTTATCATCGAATGGAGGGAAGGACAGGTTCACAAATGAATAAAAATAGGCCCTTGTTGTTCATTTGTTGACTTTGTATCCCTGGTGCCGACATAATTTGTCAATGGCAATCAATAAAATGAAATGTTATTGCATCTTAAAAAATTATGAAAGGGACAATTTTGGAGAAATCGGGGCAGATTTGTATGAAATGATCCAGAGTTAAGTAAGCAGAACTAAGAAAACAATTTCTATCATGACAACAACATTGCAAAGGAAAACAACTCTGAAAAACCTTAAGAACTCTGATCAGTGAGTGGCCAATCGTGATTCTAGAGGATGAAATATGCTCTAAACCTCCTGACAGACAGGTTAGGGGCTCAGGATGTAGAATGTCACATGCTTTCAGTCATGCCCGACGTGGGAACTTGTTTTGCTTGACGGTGGATACTTGTATGCCAGTTTGACTACAGTACAGAGTTCATCAGGATGCTTAATGTATAATTAACCTGGAAATATAGGCTAAAGCCAGACTGTGAAGAGTCTTAAGTGCCAAATAGAAGAGTTTATATTTTATCCTAAATTCAACAGGGAACCATTGAAGTTTCTGGAGCAGGGCAGTGGCACAGTCATGCTCAAGCATAAGTGATAGCAATTTGGCAACTTGTGGAAGACTGATTTTAGAGAAGATACTGGAGAGAGAGTCCAATTAATCCATTGTAATAATCCAGGTAAGAGGTGGTGAGAGCCTGGACTAGGGTGGTTGTGGTTTGGGAAGGGAGAAGGTGATGGGTATGAGAGATTTTGAGGAAGTGGAAATAACAAGACTTGACAACTGATTAGATACAGTGAGGGAGTAAAAGTGAAAGAATGACCCCTAGGATTGTAAACTTTGCAAATGGAAGAAGTGTTATATCCTTGACAAAAACAGAAGTTAGGAGGTGAGAGTTGAAGGTTTATGGTGAAAGGTGAATTTTGTTTTGGAAATATTGAATGTGATATCACTGGATCTTAGATTTAGAGCTAGAAACTGCCTTCAAGGTCATCTAGGCCAACCCCTCACAGAAGAGGAAATGACGCCCAGAAAGGAGAAGTAACTTGCTCAATCTGGTTTCCCAAGCCCACTGTAGAAAGAAGTGAAAGTAAAGAGCAAAAGACAAAACTATAAAAGGCAGATAGGAACTCCCAAAGACCAGCAGACTGGTACCTTTCAGTGATGAGGAAGAGAGTCTCATACTCCTCCATAACTAGAAGGTATCATTGTTTCAAAGTTCAACTACAGACATCAAAGAGGGAAAGAAAGGTCCAATATATACAAATATTCACAGCAGCACTTTTTTTTTGCCATAACAAAGAAATAGAAACGAAGTGGGTACCAAATGATTTGGAAATGGCCAAACAAATTGTAACATAAGAATGTAATAGACTAGATACTTAATGGGACATCCAGGTGGAGATGTCAAGCAGAGAGCTGGATATGTAATCCTAGAGTTCAAGAGAAAGATATGAGAGTTTATACATAGATCTGGGATCAGTTTTCATAGAGATAACAGTTGAATAGGTAGGAACTGATGAGATCATTAGGGAGGAGAAAGCAAAGGAGAGGGAGAGAGGGAAGGAAGGAGATCAGGAAGGAGGGAGAGAGAGAGAGGGAGAGGGAGAGAGCAGAAAAAGAAAAGAAAAGAAGAGAGCCCAGGACAGATCCTTGGGGTGCTACTACAAGGAAGCAGGCATAGATGAAAATCCTGCAATGAGACCACAAGGACAAGTTAGACATGGAGAAACAGAATCAACAAAATAATGTCACAAAAACAAAGAGAGGAGGGTATTCAAAAGGAAGAGGGTGTTGTCCAACAATGAAGAGAAATAAGTCAAGAAGGATAAGGACTTTAAAAATGCTCAAGATTGGGGACGGCTAGGTGGTGCAGTGAATATAAAGCACCGGCCCTGGAGTCAGAAGGATCTGAGTTCAAATCTGAACCCAGACACTTAACACCAAAAAACTAGCTATGTGACCTTGGGCAAGTCACTTAACCCTAATAATTGCCCTCCAAAAAGCAAAAAAAAAAATGCTCAAGATTTAGCAATAAAGAGATCATTTGTTGATCTTGGAAAAGTAGTTTCCTGGTGAGAGGGAAGACTAATTACAAGGGATGGCAAAGGAAGTCAGAGGTAAGAAAGTGTAAGAAGTGAATGCAGAAAGCTTCTAGGAGTTCACCTGTGAAAAGATATGTGAAAGTTTTTGATGGGTAGAGGTGATGTGGGTATGTCTGAAAGAATTAGAGAAGGAGGCAGTGTGTAAGGAGAAGTTGAAAAGTAGAGAAAGACAGGTATGATTGATGGGGCAAGCTGCCAGAGACTACAGGAGGGACTAGGACCAAGAGTTGGCCCTGGCAAGGACAAGTGCCACTCCATTCTGAAACAAAGGAGGAGAAGATGAAGGACAATGTTAAAGTGATTTGAAGTGTAAAGTTGGAGAGAAGAGGGAGGGAGCACAATGGATGGCCTCAATTTTTTGAGTGAAGTATGAGGCAAGGTCTTACGTTGAAGAGTGGGGAGAGAATGGTATATTTACATTAAGAGAAGGCTTGGAACAGCTTCTGAGGGAGGTTAGGTTTAGGAGAATGGGGTAAAAAATCATCCTTTACGTGAAGTCAACAAGTATTTATATTAAGTACCTACTATATGCGTGGCATTTCAAAATGAAAAAATTCTATTTATAGACAGATCCAGTTAAAACTGGTCTTAATAGGTCAATAGAATGGAATAGATAATTCAAAATTAGAACCAAAAACTTTCAGACTAGTGTTTGATAAACCCAATATAACAATATATTTGGGAAGGGAACTGGTCAGTATAAATATTGGGAAAACCAGACAGAAGTATGGCAAAAAAAAAGGGGGTAGAGTTGATTTCATTTTTTATACTATGTATATCAATAAATTCCAAATAAATCAATAATTTAATTTTTTAATGGAATAGGATATATAAAGTCATAACTAAGAATTCCAATATCTTGGGGTATGGGGGGTAGGGTGAGAAGCAGAGTATGACATGATGATGGCTTCTATGTGTGGTTGAGGTAGACTGGACACAGAAGTCTTGAGAGTTGGGCAGGCTGGGATATATTGAATAATGTCAAAGTTGGCATACTGAACTTATTTGAGACAAAGAAGAGTAACATGAAAGTCTGCAGCAACAAGACCCAGGACAGGATGAAATTAACTTTAAAGGAGAGGTGGTTATTGAGTGATAATGTCAGAAGGATGGTCTGAAAGTAGCAGTGAGGAACAAGGGTATGTCAACTCTTCCTCTGTTCCAGTGAGTCAGGGATGAGAGAGGAGGAGCAGCCAGTCTTAAAGAGGGTACCAAGAAATGTGGTGTTCTCAGAAGAAAGCTAGAGCTAGTGAATACCAGAAGATGGGAGAAATTTGAGAGGAAGAAATCTAGAACAAAGAGTTGATCAATAGAGGATTCCAGAGGGTAGAGTGGAAAGGGAGGGTTGAAAACATGGACCAGGGAGGGCTAGGGATGAGTTACAACTTAGGGTGGAGGTGGCGGCTGCCATTTTCCCCTGCCTTTGCTACTGATAATTCTCTCTCCACTCTCAGTCCACTGATAATGATGATTTTTTTCAGGTCTCCAGGTCAAGCACTGAGTTGGCAGCAGTCTACATACACACTTAGGTGAGGGGTGTGATGCGGCCACAGAGTCCAGGGGTGGCAGCCCAGTGAGGGATCTGGCCTATCAACCTGAAGGGACAGAAGTATACTCCTCTACCTCCTGAAACACCCCTTCCTCAGATGTTAATGCCTGGATTAAAAGCCCAGTCTTCCTGTGTTAGTTCTGCCTCTTATAATATTACTATGGTGGTTACAAATAGGAGGAAAGTTATTTATTCAACCAATAAAAGAAAATCTCAGAAGCAAAATATGTGGATATGATTACTTAAGATTGTTTCTTCATAACAAAAAGCAATATATACAGAATAAAAAAGAAAGAAATGACTGGGGAAAAGTTCTTACCATATATATTTCTGATAAAAATCAAGTGTCAAAATTTTATGTGAAATTGACCCAAATTAATACAATAAAATCCATTCTCAAAGGATATGAATGAATACTTCTTGAAAGAAGCCCAGATGATCTCTAATAATTAGAGAAATGTAAAATAAGGCTCTAAGATCTTTACCTTCCACCTATTACTTTGGTCAAGAGAGTGTCAAAAAGGAACAAATTCACTTGATGGTCAAGCCACAGAACATTAGAAGACCCATTATTGCATCGTTGGGGGAGCTGTGAATTGGGGCAGGCTTTTGCACACTTGGCTTTATTCAGGAAGCCACAGGACTGTTCCTACCATTTGGGAAGACATATCAAATGTTTCAGAATAAAGAAAGCAACATGGAATAAGAGACACACTGGCTACAACTATGTAAAACAAAACAAAACACAACAAGCCCACCAAGAGAAGCAGCCAAAGAGGTACAAAGAAGCCATTTTAGTGATACTTTAAAAAAAAAAAAAAAAGGAAGCCAGCAACACCTCACACTTGGAGTTTCAGGTTTGTTTTTAAAAATGTCTTTGTTTTGGTTTTAGTTTTGTCCCAGTCTGTGATTTCATCGGTACAGGGAACTCCTGCTGTGGAACCTTCTTCGAAGGATTCAAATCTGCTACTCATCTATAACTCTCAGTTTCAGAGTGTTGAGGGGTGAGGAGGAGGAAAGGCTGAGAAGTTAAGAGACTTGGCCACGGTCTTGTTTGTGTATTTGAATCCAAGTTAGAAAAGATCTTGTCCATCCCAGGTTAGCTAAAATGTCCAGCTAAAAATGATTTTAATGAGGCTACTGTTCTACCTAGGTACTTACTTCAAGACAAGTTTATCAATTAGAGAGTTATATATTTCCCTATTTAATATAGTGAAACCTTACTGATTCAGAATGTTCTGGGGAAAGGTCAGGCTGTAAAAGGTCTGAATCATTGAATCAGGAGTACAGATCTGTGATTTTCATCAGTAAATGGAATTCTGGGTGTACAAACTCCTTCCACCAATGCAGATTTAATTCAACTGTAATTTCTAATCTTATTAAGGAGTTGCCTGGGTCCATTGAAAAGTAAAGTAACTTGATCAGGATCAGAGCTAGCAAGCCAAAGAAGACAAGATGTGAACCCACATCTTCCTGACTCCACAGGCAGTCCTCCACACATTAATACCATTTTGCCTCTCCTGAATCATAGGTTATTTAAAAACAGTATAGTTTCTTTAAATCTGGCCCATATAAAACCTGGGTGTGACCAACTGATAAAAGCCAACTAATTGGCTTCTATGAGCCAGGTTTCTAAGTCTCCCAAGGTAAGAGACAAGAGACTAAGGTGGAATTTGAAGTTGGTTCCAACTGGAATTTGAAAGCTGTGAATTTACTGCCTAGCCACTGATATAACTCATCCTGTGGACCTCAGCTCTGGGAGGTGGACACTGGGGCAGCTCCAGAACCTTTAAAGACTTCTTCGATCTCCTCTTAAACCATCCAACACTCACAGTAAATATATTTTTAACATGGAAATTTTGTGTAATTCTTTTAGTGCATGCATATATACATATATACATTCACACCTACGTAGAGACATATAGAGTTCTCATTTTATGAGTGTGGTCTATATTTAGGTGACATATTCAGATTAATTTAGTAAGTGCTATTTTATCACTCTTCAGTATTCATACTATGTGCCCAGCTATGGTAATAAAATATTGCCTAATAGAGATACTTTACCTTTGCCTTTTAGTTCTCCCAGCTTCCTTTGAGGCTCAGTTCAAAACCCACCTTCTTCAGGAAGTCTTTTCTAAGCGCCCCCCCCCCCCCAGCTAGGAAAAACCTTCCTCTTTCCAAATACCTTCCACTCTGTGGACATAGCTATATATCTTATATGTGCCTAGTAATTTCCATATCATATCCCCCATTAAAATATATGCTCCATAAAGGCAGGGACTGTGGTTTGTTTTCAGGGATTTTTTGCATTTCTTTGTATCTCCAGCACTTAGGACAGTTCCAGGCAGATAGTAAGGGTTTAATAAATGCTCTTTAATTAATTGATTGATTGACTGATTTTAATCAGAGACAGAGCAAAATAACACTTGATCCAGCACTTGCCACACTGGAATTATGAGAGGCTGAAATAATGAAGTTTCACTAAATTAATGAAGCACACACAGAGTTTAGTGGTATTGACAATTGTTGCATTAGGGACAGTATGGTCATACACTGTCACAATGATAAGGGGTCTTTCTTCATATACAAGATGGTGTAAATCAGTGGTTCTCAACCTTCCTAATGCCGCGAGCCTTTAATACAGTTCCTCACTGTTGTGGTGACCCCCAACCATAAAATTATTTTCATTGCTACTTCATAACAACTGTAATTTTGCTACTATTATGAATCATAATGTAAATATCTGATATGTAGGATGTATTTTCATTGTTACAAATTGAACATAACCCACAGATTGAGAACCGCTGGTATAAATGGTTCCCATCAGCAGGAAACGGATATTGAAGTGTTTTTCCCCAGTAGTGGGGATGGGTTTCCAATCACCTAGCCATGCTTACTTGCTCATTGTAACTAACACATATTCTTGTAAGAGATTAATATTAACAGGGATAGCAGAGAAAACAGACCTATAATCTTGATCTCATCAGCAGAGGATTTTCCAATATGCTAAATTATTTTTATCCTTTGTGAAAATTTCTGACAAATATGAAAACAAACTTTACAGGCTAAAAAATCTGAGTTAGCCTGAAACGACTTAAAAGCCACATTCTCTATAAAGTTTTCACTGGTTGGGGGCCACATGGTGGTCTGTGGAAAAGATTTTGGGATTCTAATGGTATGAAAACCCAGTGAGTCAATGAGTCAACAGAGATATGGCAGCCAAAAAGTTAGCGTTCCCCTAGGCTACAGCATCCAGAACTCATCACCTCCCAACTAGACTACTGCAGGAGCCTTCTTAGGGGGCAGCTTGCTAAGCCTAGGTGCTTAAAAAATGTTTACTGACTGACTGACAGATCCTGAGAAGTAGCAGAATATGTTAGGAGCTCCTTGTGCAGTTCTGGGGACCACATTTTAGAAAAGATAGTGCCAAGCTAGAATGTGTCCAGAAGAGGGCGGCAAGAACCCAAAAGGGATGAAGAGTATGTTTCATAGGAGGATCAGTTGAAGTGGTGATGCTTAGCCTAGAGAAGATTTAGAGGGGAATGAAAGCTATGTTCAAGTATCTGAAAGACTGTCCTGTGGTGAAGAAATGAGACTTGGACTGCTTGATGCCAGTGGGCAGAACCAGGAGCAATAGGCAAGGGTTGTGGAGACAGGCAAGATGTTGGCCAGATGGAGCAGAAAAATACCCTAACAATTATTAGAGCTATCCAAAAATAAAATGGGGTGGCCTGGACGGGCTGGGCTGGATGGCCCTTGAGGCTGCTTTGAAGTCTTCTCTTCTAAGACTTTTCTTCCCAGAACTCCCAGAATGTTCCACTTCACATCTCTCTAGCATATTTATCCTATAGCATCATGAATTCTGGTTACAGCTCTGTTTGCATCACATCCCCCTAGAAGACTTGCTGTTTTGTGAGGGCAGAGACAATGTTTCATTTAAAGTTCGTTGCTCCCTCCAGTAGCTAGCACATTGCTTTCTAAACAGCAGGCACTTAATAAATAATTGCTGTGAAGCAAATGTTGAATGAGAAATGGCTGCTGTGGATTTAACAAGACCTTATAACCTGAAATCATATTTTGATTATACGATTATATCACCTTCAAATACTTTTGTTGAAAATAGAGGTAAAAGTTCTGGAAGGATGCAGTGAGATCCTAGACAAACAAGATATTTAAACTAAAATATAAGGTTCAAACTATAGATCCTCATTTCATTTCTTTCAAACTATTTTTTACATTGGAAAATTAATAAATATTTACTGAATACCAGCATGATCAGGTTTTATAACCTTTTCCCAGAAGTGTTAATTACTATTAAAGAGGAAGAGGGAATTTGAGCATCTGGGACAAGGAGTAGACCTAGAATTTCATTAGTATAGGACATTCCCAGATGAGAAATTAGCCAATGCAAGTCAGTACTTTCTCTGCAGCTTCTGTCTCAGAGTTACCTAAAAGACCAAGAAGGCTAAGGGACTGGCCTGTGACTATGTAAGACTATTTGAGTGAAAGAGATAGAACATTTTCTCTATGTAAGCAAGGACAGCAACAAAAAAGTTGGTGGTCAAGGAACTAACTTCTCAGTAGGTCTTTTAGAGGCCTAGAGTGAGTTCTGGAAATCATTTATGCTTCAAAAGGTTTAAAAAAGAGAGATACACAAGGGCAGTCTCCAGCATCAAGACACCTAGTACCATGCAAAGGACAAAGGGTCTCAAAGTTGTTAGAGGAGAAAGTAAACACCCTTAAGTTCCTCACCTTCTTCTCGGCGGAGGTTTCTTTCGATGTTTGCTACACACGAAGCACAAGTCATGCCAGTGACCTGAATGTAGCATTTGGCTGGAGTCTTTGCCTCCTCCTTATCATGGACCAGAGGTTTTGACTCTTCCTTTTTGTGAGCTGGCATCATTGGTTTGCTGAATGTTTCATGATCTGAATCTAAAAGCAACATTTCCAATAAAGACTGTGTTATAAACAACAAAAGCTCCATTCCTGGGGGCAGGGAAATACTGAGAGGGTTATAATCTATACCAGTGGTTCCCAATCTATGGGCCACTGATCAGTTAAGGATCATGGAGTTATTGCAAGGGCTCCATTTCATTAATAATATATCTTCCATGGACAAAACACCCTCTATGTATGTAGTTTTCCAAATATGCATAGATGCTATTGTGATTAAAATACTACAAATCCACTTAAAGGGGTCCTAAATAAATACTTTTTGTCATTATGTGTTTTCTAACATCCAACAATCTGTGAGGAATCAACGGGTGCTCATAGTACAAAGGGTGCTCATAGTACAAAAGCTTGGGAACCATACCTGCAGAGAAGCTTCTGGGTTATTTGACTATGCAAATACCCGTGGGATACCTCCAAGTACTGAATAAACCAACAGGCAACTAGGAAAATCATTAAGCAACTGCAGGGCAATTTGGTATCAGCAATTTGTTATCTTTCCACTGCTCTGATTCCCCATTTCCTTACTACCCCAGTCCTGTCCAAGTGGAATCTTAACTGAATCAAAAGAGCACAGATCTAGTTTTATCAAGATCTTCCAACCACCGCCATCCTCCTATGAGTAGCTAGTAAATAAAATAAGTGAGATAGATAAGGGGAACTTTTTGAAATTACTTTTAATGGTCATGTAAATATGTTTAATACTTCTACAGAAGTAAAGGTGGTTGTGTTAAGTAAAACAGGCATTAGCCTCATTGATCCTTCTCTAGATATGTGATACTTTTTGTAAGGAGGAATTTGGGTAAAATTCCCTTCTTGTTAATAAATGACTAACAGATGCTAAGAAGTAAGAGTTCTGCTCTATTCTGCCCAGTCAGAATATGCTTCTCCCCCTCAAGCAAATAACTGATATCCTTACTGGAATATCAAAATCACAATGGAAAAGCACTCTCCTGGCTGGTAAGGGGCTTTTAAACAGTCAAAAAGGAGATCAAATTTACAAAAGAAAACTAAAAAAAGATTGTACCAGGAATGAAATAAAAAGAAGGTAGAAAAAAAGTGGCAATCATTTTATAAATGCTTTTAATGGATTCTCTTGATAACTTAGTTATATGAACTAACTTTGAAACAACAAAGACAAGCCTAGGTGACAAGGATCTGCAGGCCCTTAAAATGGGTTCAAATCCTAGCTCTGCTACTTACTTCTAACTTGCACGATATTGGACTAACCCTGATTTTCTAAGATCCTCTCCAGCTGTAAATCTATGATACACTGAAGTATGACATAACTCCACCTTCTACGAGGCTAAAACAAGCTTAGAGTTGAGAGTGAGAAGACTCTTCATGATGACCATTCCACTCAACAAAACGCCCTTACCTGTGCAGCCTAATTTACAGAGGTGAAGCTATTAGAAAATAACTAGCTGAGAATGTCACCCTCACTTTCATGAGGTGATACAAGGTCTATTGATAACGCCCAACAGTGTTGGGGTGAAGGTCAAGCTAGATTTGAGGATTCCTACCTAACTCTTCATCTGAATCTAACCAATAAGACCACATTTGTCAAAAACGGCATTTTTCTCCTAATTAGTTCTAATAGGCAAAAAATAAACCGACCACCTGAAAGCTAAAAATGGTAGGGAAACTGGTAAACCCAAGCTTTTAACTCTACTCAACTGTAAAAAATCTGACAATGATTTTGGGTGGATGGCATGATAAAACATTTATGCCACTAAGCAAACACAAGAAAGATTCATTAAGCAGCAGCAGACATCAGAGCAGAGGACATTTGGGAAGAATTCTCTGCAGATCAGTGGTAATTAATGCCCTGCTGCAAGGTAAAATGTAGGGAATTTTTACTCCAATCTTTCACCCCCTGGAACAGAGAGAAGCCTCCACTCTCCCTTGTAGACTCAGGAAATTCCCATCTAATGTTCCTCCCCTTGCTCCCACTCTTCCTTCTAGAATTAACCACCAAATATGAGGATGAGGATTGAGCACAGCCTAGCCCAACTCCTGTGGCGAGCTGAATAGCACTGACCACTAATGGTCCTATGTGGTCTTTTCCCTATGGACAACTTGTTGGGGGCCTGCCTGGCATTCCTCTGTAACGGAGCTGGTGTTCAAGGGACTTCATTTTGCTAAAACTTTGGCAAAAGCTCGAGTCATTCCCCCAAGTATAGGGAACTGGATTCTCCCAGTATCTTAGTTACTTTCCTAGTCATGGGAAAACAAACTGAAGTGTTGGCCCTACCTTGGTACTTAGTACCCAGGAAGAGTACCAAGAAATACCAGAGTTGCCAGGGAAAAAATTCCAAAAGGTATCTCATTTTCTAAGGCAATAGTTTACCCCAGACAATGGATAAACCTAGTTTATTTCCTAACTTAATCTTACTTTAAAGCTCATTTCTTCAGAATTACCAATAATTACCCAGAAATCCAGATCACAAAAAAAAAAATCAGTTAATAATGGCAATCAATGGGGTGGCTAGGTGGCCCAGTTAATAGAGCACTGACCATGGAGTCAGGAGGACCTGAGTTCAAATCCAGCCTCAGACACTTAACTTAGCTGTGTGACCTTGGGCAAGTCACTTAACTCCAACTGCTCTGCCCTCCCCCCTCCAAAAAAAAAAGGCAATCACTTAAAGTCATCTTTCATATTAATTGGGTTATTTCAACTCCTAGAGACAATTTAACCCTTAACCTATTTATTCTTCTGCAATTTTGAATCTTAAGTCATAGAAGCTCAACTAGGCAGCATGATGTCCAAATGCCAGTCGATAAAACAGCCAATATTTGGCTGTTTTCCAGGCAAATGACTAGTCAGTCTCCAAGAGAAGCCTCCACCTAACCAAAGATGAGCCTAAGGGCTTTAGAGTGTCAGAACAAGGTTAGTCAAATAAATCAGTTCTTTTCCCGAGCTTTCATTCCTATAGGCTGTATTAGTATTCAATTGAACAAGCATTTACTAATCTCCTACTAAATGCTAGACTCTGTGCTAGGCCACAGCCACAAGGAGTTTCACTGTATTGGGGATTCAGTATGTACAGAGAAGTAAAGTAAGAAAATAAGGGTGAGAATGCTAATGTGTGAGAGTTCTTGACCTTAGGGCTGAGAACTTGGATGGGGAAATTTACATCTTCAGTTTCACTAAACTCCAACTGAAATTTAGGATTTCCTTCAATTATTCAAAACTATGATATGGAGAAGGGTCCATAGGATTCACCAAAGAGGACCAAAACACACTGAATAGGGGGATCATGAGAGAACTCCCAAAGGAACTAGGTAGTTAGGGAGTTAGGCCTTGAAGGAAGCTAGGGAATCTCTGAGGCAGGGAGGAGGAGAAGGAAGTGCAATGTGGGCATGGAGGCAGGAGGAAGTACACTATGTACAGGGAGGAGGAGGAGGAAGTGCACTGTGGGCATGGAGGCAGGAGATGAAATGGCAAGTAGAGTAGGTAGCTAGTAAACTAAAGAGATCGAAAAAATTCTCAAAAGAACTTTCAGTACAAAACTAAATAATCACTGATAAAGCTGATGGAGAGATTAATAAATGTTTGTTCAATTAAACCGTTTCATCTGTTGAAGATACCACTCACAAAGCAAGGCACTGTATCAATACATCGGCAGAATGAGAAAATGGCCTAACAAGAATGATGGATGAAAAAGAATTCGGTCCTGTCTGAAAACCCAGGTCCTTCTCTTAGGATCATCATCTTACCAAGCGTCAGAGGGAATATTCCCACATCAGTAACTAGTTAGTGTTTGTTGAATTCTTGGCTGGAAGGAAACTTGAAACCTCCTCTAGCCTAATCTCCTCATCGCACAGATAAGGAAAAGAAGGCATAAGGAAGCAACTTGTCTAAGGTCACAGAGCTAATTAAAGGCAGTCAGCCCGAGAACTTAGGATTCCTGCCTGTTTCCATTCTACCACACTTCCTTTTAATTAGTTCCCTCTGTAACTGCTGTGAAATCCCTTTAATCTGGTAAGATTTCCAGAATTAGAGGTACTAAACCGTCTAGTCTTTCCATGTGATTTTACTAAGACAGAGGAATAAATATGTGTCAGAAACTAAGTCTTCTGAAATCCTCTATATTAAAGGGAGTGGAGTTAACACCAAGAAAAGGTCACCTGCTCCTATGCATGTCCTCAACAGTCAATAAGAGTTCATTCCTATTCTCCTCCCAGGGATCTGCCCTATCACTAGGCACAGGAAGTACATTTTACTTTGTCTCGGTTTCTGTGAGAGCGAAATAGGAAGATTTCTGCATGACAATCTTTGCCCTCATTAGGTCAGTAGAAATGAATGATAAGGTCTAAGAACAACTTTGTGCTCCCTTTGGAGAAGCTGCCAGCTTTTTCACATGCATTTAAATCAGAGAAGTGTATTGGGACATTTTCCATTTCACTTTCAGGCCAGGTTCAATTCAAGTTCAAAACAACAGTAGTTTGGCCCAGTTCACCTGTTGTTGAGTTCATATTTAGGACTTCTGTTCAAAGGTACCAACTAGTTCAGTTCTAGTTAGGAAAGAACAAACAGTTGGGACCAGTTGTTTTTTTTTCATCTTAATAGAAGAACCTGATTAAAATAAACACTGAACATCAAAAGATGATGGAATTAGACCATCTAGTCTAACTTCCTTAATTAATAGGGGAGGAAACTGAGGCCCTGAGAGGTTAAAGGACTCCTTGGTCACACAGCTAGTAAGTAAGCTGGTAAGCAGGGATGGAACCTGGGGTCTTCCTGACTCCAAGTCTAGCATTCTGTAACAAAAACCAAGAGAATGGCCAAAATTGAAATAAAACAGCATTATAGCATCCAGGGAAAGGCAACTGGGGGAATTAATTACCTGTTAAGGTGGCATCAAATCCCATGTCCTCTATTGCTTCTCTCAGGACTTCTGGAGAGGTCAGTAAAGGGTCATATTCAATAGTCCCAGTGCCATTGGCAAGTGAGACACGTATACATTTGACCCCTGTTTTCTTCGATATGACACCTTCTATTGATTGCACACAAGAATTACAAGTCATACCATCAATATTTATAACAGTTTCTTGAGTCAAAGGCTGGCTGGTGGCACTGCTACGTGGCTTCTGGAGAAAAGAGACTGTTGGAGAGTTCTGGGTGCTGTTACACTCGCTGGCAAGACTCACTTTGTACTGCCCTGGTGAGATAGCTTCTATAGCTTTTCTCAGGGCATCTGGAGTGATTAATTTGGGGTTGTACTTTACCACTGCAGATTTGCTCTCTAAAGAAACTGTCACGCTGTTTACAGCTGGGAGTGTAGCTAAATGGCTCTCAATATTGGATACGCAGGATTGACAATGCATGCCATCTATGATGAAAGTGGCAGTCGAGCCCTTGGTGGATTTGGAACATTTCTGCTGTGATCCCTCATTGGATTTGAATGGTGTGTTCTTCAGCCGCTCTACATCGATGGTTCCCAGTTTGAGGTACTTGGGTTGCTTTTTGATGAATGCTGGGAAACCCACAGCCTCAATCTGCCTTTTTATTTCCTCAGCTGTAATAAGATGAGGTTGATATACAACAGAGGCTTCTTGATTATCCAAGGAGACTGGGAAACAAAAAAATGCATAATTTAGTTGTTTCTAGGTCCTTCCTAACAAAAACAGGGCATAAGATACCCTGTTAATGCTGTAATGCATATTTTTCCCTCCCTCATGCTCCTCCTCCTTTCATAAAACATTCTTTTCCTTTCTAGAAAAGCAAAGATGCTCTATGTATCACTGTGGCAAGAGAGAAAAGTGGAGTGACTCTTGTAGCCAGGCTCCACTAGAGAGTGGTTGCTTTGCGAATCCTCAATTCCTGATGTCCCCAGGCCCCCAAACCTCCTGCTCCTTGAAATCAGGGTCTGAGAATCTCCCACTCTCCAGTCTGGAATACAAATGTGGGACTATCAGTAAGCATTCCACTCCCATTGCTTCAATACCCACTCAAAGAATGGAGCTTTGGAGGAAAGAGAAGGATCAAAAGCCAAGAGGGAAAAGCACTCCTCTCCATCAACTCAAAAAGAAATAAAGGGGAAAACAGAAAGCAAAAAGCATTACCCTTAATTCGCTGAACACCTTGCAATTTACTAATTTTTCCTTCGATGGTGCTGGTGCATGAATGGCATGTCATGCCTTCCACCTTCATCTTCAGCATGACTCCGTTTGATTGAGCCACACTGGTGTCTTGACCAGAAGCTGGCCTCCTTTCTGGTGCTCCAGTATCTAAGCTGACACCAGGAACCAGCTGGATTATCTGATTGGCATTCACAACAGAAGGGATCATTGTCACTGTTACTGTGCTTTGCTGAGGAGAAATGTGAACTTCTGTTACACCCTTGGCCTTGAGCAATGTGCTCTGGATTTGGTCCCATGATGGGGCCAGTGAAGAAGTAACAGTCAGAGATAAAGTGTCTGTTAAGACAGGCTGAGGGGTCGGATCAGGGAGGGAAGCCTCAAATCCCATATCATTAATAGCTTCCCGAAGTGAGCCTGGATTCTGGAGTTTGGAGTCATAGATAATGGTTGCGCTTTTTTTTTCCAGTGAAACCTATGGGAAGAAAATTGTGAAAGCCAGTCTTAGTTAAGTGACATGACAGATATTTTTAAGCTTCCAAATCATTATGCCATAAACAAAGGCAATAAAATGTACTCAAAACCTTCCATCTCGGAGAAGTTTCTCCAGCACTTCTAACTTTAAATGTTCTCCCTGAAGAAAAAGCAGCATATGTTGGTAAAAGGGATATGGCTGAAGATAGGCAATCCTGACTATGGAACTGGAAAGGTATCCGGGACACCTGCATGGACAAACACACTGGGAATTTCCCAATGGAATACAAACTACTTTTCCCTAACATTTCTTCACACAAATTACCACAATACTTTAAACTTGCCCAATAACTCACCAGGCTAAATACCTAGGGAAATGGATTAGCTAAAGAAAATAAATAGATAATGGAGCTTAATCTTCAAATCAGAAATGGTCCAATTAAGATACCTCTGACAGTGGGCAAGGTGTAGACAAGTCTTGCCAAAGTCAACATATTGCAGGTCTGTGTCTGGGAAAAAAACAACAAAACTTTGCTGTGTCTGTCACGGTCACATTCGCTCATTCCCATGATCTTATGGCACACATTCCTATTCCCCTCCAGTGTCTATTTTTGCTGTCTCTCTAAGGGTCAATGACAACACACTGAGATTACTACCATGACAACTCTTTTTTCCCCACGTTACAAAGATGGCCGATAAAGGGGAACGTACACTAAACTGGCTGTCTATTCCTAGATGACCTCAGGCCAGGTGCAGAACTTCCTTAAAATTCAACTGTCTTATATATAAAATGAGATAACCACCTATCCTTCCCCGCCTCCCCCCCCCACCAGAGTTGTTGGAAAGCCCAAGATAAAGTGAGAGAGCAAGGCTGATAGGAGAGCAATAGATGAGTATCTGACATCATAGTTTCAGGAGATGTAAAACACATGCACACACACACCTCTCTTCAAAACAAAGAGTTAAAAGTGAAATGCACAGGAATGGGAGATATTTATAATTTCTCCACAATGGTTATTAAGTGACTCTTCCTTCTGTTATAACTCATCAAGTTCTTCACCTAGTTTATGCTGAATAAAGCATAAACTTCTGATCTTGGCCTAGTAGGACTGCAACACTCTCCCCAGTCTAACTTTTCCAGATTCTTTCACACTATTCCCCTTCATATATTACTCTATGTTCCAACAAAACTGGATTACTCTCAGATTCTCAATTCTAGAATGCCTCCCACCCCCACATCTGCTTAAGTCTTATCTTTCCTTCAAGGCTCAACTTAGGAATCAGTTCAAGCCATAAAACCTTCACTAACTCTCTTCCTCCTCAGGCGAAAGTTTTCTTTCCCTCCTCAGCTTTACCTAGACCTCTCCTTTGCCAGTATAGTCAGCTCTGCTATAACACTGGTTTCAAAAATGTGAATCTGTTCCAAAGGACTGATATATTAGGGAACACCTTGAGCACAGCATGAATTTTGACGTGGCTTATGCTCCATTTCGGTGAGAAATAGCAAAAATGCAGAAAACTGTTCCACTTCACAAACCTTGACCCTTCTTATATCTACTTCCACAAGCAAACTTCAGATATTTGTCAAGGTAAAGTGTCCCATTTATCGAGTATCTTTTCAAGCAGCAGGAGCTTGGTGGCCGGCCCTCCTCCACAGCCTCCAGCCTTGAGATCCACAGCTGCAGTCTCCCTGGGCCTAGTGGGAGCAGAGTACAGGCCAAGCAGCATCCCAATGCTGTGGACACTTGGAGGTCATAGATGAAGCCACTATTTAGTACCGGATTTATGTACTTCTTAACCATTTAACATGTATAAAACTCTGCTAGCATTTTTATTAGGTTCCTATCTTGTCTTTAATGTGTCACTGAAGAAGTTTTTGAGAGTTGCTCCCCAATCACATTCTCCCCATAAACTCTGTGACTTTCACTGTGTGACATAGCTTGGTGCTTTGGGGGAATGGATGCATCTTGTTATAGCAGAAGTGACTCTATCTCAGTATATTGATATCAAATATAAAATCTTGCTTGGCATTCAAAAGCCTTCATAACTTGCCCCATCTCCCACCTCACCAGTCTTCTTATACTTTACACCACTCCCCACCAACCCACAGACACACACAGACACACACAGACACTCTCCCTCTCTCTCTCATGCTTACTGACTGAGTGATTATCCCTGCCAGCTGGCTACATGTCCTCTCCTTGGAAGGCAAGGTACTGTGCTAGAAAGAATACTGGACGTGGATAAAGGAGCCCAAATTCAAGTCCTGATGCTGCCACTTCACACCTGGGTGAACTTGGGTAGGAAATTTCACCTCTAGTATTTCTGATCACCCCTGGCCAAAAAAAAAAAAAAGAAATGGGGCATTCATTGTTTTTTGTTTAAAAAATAAAACAACTAAAAGCCAACCCATCATCTTGATTTTAAATGCAAAAAGGGCTTGGTGATGAATTTACTAGACTCCTTATTGCTTCACTCTTAATTTATGAATAACATAAGCAAATAAGGAAACTATAGCATGCAAATAAACTAAGAAATCCTCCTGTCATTTCCTCCTGCTTAAGGAAAATACTTCCTTATTTTTTAACAGCTTGAGTGTTTTAAAATTCACCAACCTAGATGTATTTCCAGGATTAGAGATGTTAGCAGTGAGGGCCTCCTTCAACCGATGCAGATCACAAACCCAAACTTAGAATTTAAGAGATGGTCTGTGACAGAGTGGGGAACCTGCGGCCTTGAGGCCGCATTTGTCCCTCTAGGTCCTCAAGGGCAGCCCTTTGACTGACTCCAAACTTCCCAAAACAAATCCCCTTAATAAAAGGATTTGTTCTGTCAACTTTGGACTCAGTCAAAAGGCTGCACCCGAGGACCTAGAAGGCCACATGGAGCCTGGAGGTCACAGGTTCCTTATCCCTGGTCTGTGAGAATATCTGTGGCAGAAAAATGCATCACACTTATTCACTTGGTACTGAGCTTCTCAGGACTCGGCCAAGGATGGAATTAAGAGAAGAGAGATGGGAACTGGAAGTGGAGTCTTTCTAGCTTGGTAAAATATGTCAGAGCATGTACAGTATTAGACTGGCATGGCCTTTGCAAACCTAGGCTCACCTCTGTACCACACCACAATGAGGCCACAGAGAAAGACTTTAGGGAACATAAGTCAACTCATCCAATTGGTTTTTCCCCCTGCTTTATCACCCTAAGACCTAAAATGGAGCCTAATATGTCTAATGCCCACTGTCCCCAGGGAGGAAATGCATATCTAACTACCCACATCTATGATTTTCACATTAGAAAAACTGCCCTTAAAGGCTTTCAGCAGTTTAAACAGCCTGTGCCTCTACCCCAAGGTCCTGGGGAGACTGGCAGGTGTTAATGCTAGGCCCAGAATGAATAGGAAGACAAGGGTGAGCTCAACAGCTTTGTGGAATTGTTCAGGGTGTATATGTAGATGGGTCTATATATGCACATATACAGACACATGCATCCATAGTACAAACACGGACTATGTGTACGGACAGGTGCTAATGGTTTAATGTCAATATGTCAAGTAGTCTCCAGTTGGGTATTCCAGTGCCCCTGGGCTGCTGTTGAACATTTTTATCAGTAAGTTAGATAATGGCATAGATGGGGTGCTGAGTGAATTTGTACACACCAAACCAGAAGTGATAGCTAACACAAATTTGAGGGACAAATGTAAAATCTTACACTTGATTACAAAAACCCACCTCAAGTACCACATGGGGTGGAAAGAGTTCGATAGCACTTGTTCTGAAAAAGATCTGGAAGGTCTTAGGGAACCGCAAGCCCAATGCGAATCAGCAGTGAGATGTGGGAGTCAAAAATCTCCAGTTGCAGGGAGACAATCTCAAGTCACATTCCCTTTTTCCCACGGATTATTTTAGTTGTCCAAATAAAATAAAACCTGCGAGGATTTTGCTAAGGATTGGTATGAGATTCCTCAGAGAATTTTAAGTTTACTCTTTTGACCACATCACATGAACTGCACAAGGTCCTAATTGTTAACCATATTTGATGTCCAACACATACATCTAATATGTCTTTCCATGATGTCACAATGTGACCACCCACATGGTCATCAATCTTATTCCTTAAACATGCTCATTCAGGGTAAGAGTTTATATGACACACCAACATTATAAAAAAAAAAGGCAGCGTAGCAGAGTAGAGAGAGAGACAGCCTTGAAACCAGAAAGACTGGGGTTCTAATCCTGCCTCTGACATACCTTGGACATCACTGGGCAAGTCACATAACCTCGCAGCAATTCTCTATAACATAAGATGCAGAGGGGACAGCTAGGTGGTACAATGGATAGAGTGTCAGCTCTTAAGTCAGGAAGACTAACCTTCCTGAGTTCAAATCTGGCCTCAGACACTTATGGCGCTGTGTGACCCTGGGCAAGTCAATTCACCTTGTTTGCTTCAGTTTCCCCATCTATAAAATGAGCTGGAGAAGGACATCACAAACCACTCTAGGATCTTTGCTAAGAAAATGCCAAATGCAGTCACCGAGTCGGACACAACTGAAACAACTCCACAACATAAGATGCAGATAAAGTGCCGACCTGCATTGGTATGGGAAATGTCCTTACTTAGGAGTTCTCTAGACCAATAGCATCACAAGTCCAGTCCCTGCCCCTATTAACATTCTGCTCTGATGGTTTCAAATACACTGAAAATTAAAACATGATCGAGGAAACAGTCACGTTGAAAAGGCATTCACTTCATCCTTGTGAGTCCATTTAAACACTGTCAATGAAGCATATTAAATTCCTTTCCAACTTGGCAACATTCAATACTGTCAGAAGAGAGAATCCCACAAAAAGGCCCTCATAAACGAAAAGCTAAACTTCTGGAAATGAACGTGAGTCAGGGATTTGGCCCTTCACCCTGAAGTATCTTTGATGAACATATAAAAAAGAAGATTGAAGGCTCTGCATGCCATCAATTGGGCTTGCATCATATGGAGTCAAGGCTCCAGAACTGCAAATTATATGGAAGGGATGTGGATTGGTCAGCAAACATTTTAAAATGAAGACCTGTTTTTAACTGTTGAGTTAAAGTTACAACTACATTAGAAACATAAGGACTCAGGTACATGGTGGGCACGTTAAGGTCACTTGGGAAAGGCCTCCTGCAGAATGGGATGTTTGAAGCAAGTCCTGAAGGAATCTAGGGAGACTAAGAGACACAGGGGAGGGGACAGAGCTCCCAGGCACAGGGGACAGTCAGTGCAAAGGCATGGAGAATGGATCTGCAGTTCTGTGGTTGACGGACAATGAGCAGGCCAGGATAGCTGGATCATAGGGTGTGTGTAAAGGCTCAAAATGTAAGAACAATGAAAAGGGAGGAAGGGCCCAGGTTATGAAGAGCTTTCAATGACCAACAGCAGCCTTCCTATTTGGTCCTCAAGCTAACAGGGAGCAAAGGGAGCTCATGGCAGGGGTGGGGAGGAGGACTGGAATGGTCAGACCTTAGCAGCTGAGTGGAGGATGAAGTAGGCAGAGACTTGATCAAGGTAGGGAGACCAGTTTGAAAGCTACTGCCATATTCCAGGTGAGAGAGGATGAGGTTCTGAAACAGGGTTATAGCTGCATGAGAAGAGAGAAGGAATATATACAAGGGATGTATTAAAGGTAGAGATGACAAAATCTGTTAACAGATTGGCTTGGGAGGGTGAGATCACTAAATGAGATAGTATAAAGGGAGAAGAAAATGCAGCCCAGGCCACGGATTATCCCCACACTTCATGAGTGTGACATGGAAAAGAATCAGGAGATGAGAGGATCCAAGAGAACATGACCAGCAGCTTCAAGTGCTGCCGAGGGGACAAAGATGAGGAAGGTGAGAGAAGGCCATTAGGTCAGACAGTTAGGAGGTCACTGGCAAGTTCGGAGAAAGCAGTTACACTTGAATTATAAACTTGAAAGTCAGATTGCAGAGGGTTTAGAAGAGAGTGAGGGGAGAAGAACGAAAGGAACTAAGCACAGACTGCCTTCTCAAAGAGTTTAGCCAGGAAGGGGAGGAGAGACAGAGGATGCAAGTTAATGGGGATAGATGGTAGACACAAATGAGGATTTTTTTTACAGATGAAGGAGACATGGTTGTATTCATAGGCAGCAGGGAAAGGGCAAATACACAGGGAGGGATTGAATAACTAGCATTCATACCATGTTTTAAGGTTTGCAAAGCAGTTACGAATATTATCTTATTGTATCTTTTTTTAAATTAAATTGGTTTATTTACTTTTAGTTTACAACGTTCAGTTCCACAGTCCCCCTGAGTTTCAGATTTTCTCCCCTTCCCTCTCCATCCCCGCCCCCATCATGGCAGCATGCACTCCAATATAGGATCTACAAACATCTTCCCGTTAATCATTAGTCAGGTTGTAAAGAAGGATTATAACCAATGAAATGATCAGTGGGAAAGAGGAAACAAAACAAAACAAGAAAAAGAGACAGAGCAAGTAGTTTGTTTCAATCTGCATTCAGACTCCGCATCTCTTTCTCTGGATGTGGACTCAATCATGAGTCTTTTGGAGTTGTCTTATAACCTTACATTGCTGAGAGGAGTCCAGCCTATTGAGGTTAGTCGTCACACATATGTTGTGTCTGTGATTGTGTACAAATTTCTCCTGGTTCTGCTCTTCTTGCTCAGCATTAGTTTATATAAGTCTCTCCAGGTTATTATGAAATCCGTCTGCTCCTCATTTCTTATAGCACAGTAGTATTCCATTACATTCATATACCACAACTTGTTCAGCCATTCCCCAACTGATAGGCATCCCCTTGTTTTCCAATTCTTTGCTGCGACAAAAAGAGCCACTATAAATATTTTTGTACATATGGGTCCTCTTCCCACTTCTCTGATCTCTTTGGGATATAACCCTAGAAGTGGTATTGCTGGGTCAAAGGGTATGCACTTATTTACAGCCCTTTGGGCATAGTTCCA
>CM053582.1:39775308-39792017 GCA_028627135.1 Pseudochirops cupreus | reverse complement strand
GGGGGGGGGGGGGGGAGGGTCTTGGCAAATAGCCTCAATTTTGGTGGTGACGTTATAAGGCAAGTTCCTCAGCTGAGAGGGTATGGGGAGAGCTGCTGTGGAGGCTTAAGGGGAGACAAAAAGGTTTGGAACCACTACTGTGGAGAGTGGGATAGGGAAGTGATTAGGCAGGAGTAGAATGACTGCCTTGATGCAGTGAGCATCCAGTTCAGATCAGGTATCATGAATTGGTAGTGGAACCAGTCAGCATCATTTCAGGATTTCCTCCAGCTTTATTCAGCAGCACGTGAACCGGAGCAAAGGAGGCAAATGCTGTGAGTAATCTAAGGCTGGAATTTGGCAAGGCATGATCATTCATAGGAAAAGGGGGCAAGGGATTTGAGAGAAGAGCACAGAATTGAGTTGATTCATCAAGGGATGGATATAGGGAAAGGAGGAGAAAGGAGCCTGTGCAAGGGTGATGGCCTGGGACAGAAGTCAGGGGTAGAGGAGATGAAGGTCACAAGGACAGAGACCAGGATTAGTGGTTCTAAGACACACAGAGAGAAGAAATGATAAAACATTAGGATTAGATAAAGGAATTTTGAAGTCCACGACCATAGAAGCAGAACACTTGTAGGAGATGGTGAGATGCTGCTGCTGCTGCTGCTGACTACAACTAACATATATATGAAAGAAAGTATAGTCAGTAGTGGAAAGGATAGCAAGAAGCAATGTTGTCAGGCAGAAGCCAGAAAACAAAAGGAAAAGGAAGGGGTTCAAGACAAAAGGAAGTTTGTTAATTATGGAGCAGGCAGTTCAGGAGTCACAGTAGAAAAGGCTGGAACAACGGTGTGGTAGGGTTAAAGAAAATGAGAGTTAAGAGAATAGGTAGTTGGGGATGGGGAATATGGTATGTATATCATATACAGAATCACTGGACTGGAGAGAGTATAAAAGTGTATGACTATGGTAATCATAGAGGAGTAATTCTAGGCAGTCTCAGTAGTTAGAAATAAGGGAAGAATGTGATTAGAGAGTTTGGGATCCCTCCTTCAAATGCAACCTCATGACAGGTGGTAGGTGAGGTTGTGTCCTGTGAGGTTCCAGGAAGCAGGCAAGTGGGTGTGGGAGCTGGAGTAGGGGAAGGTGTGAGAGCTGGAGCAGGAGAGGATGATAATTTAGAGTCACTCAGTACTTATCTCCAATTAGATTTGATCTTCTCAGATCCGGGAAATAAAGTTCTAGTTATTTCCACTTTCTATCAGGTCAAATGATCTCAAAGAAAGACTATCATATTATTTTCTAATTTCTATCTTTTCCTTGAGTCTAAGACTAAGGTGATAATTAAATTCCAGCTACATCACTTCAAACTTGCTTCCTGATTTCCACTGACACTTAGCAAAACAAACAACAGTGCTACATTCTCTTATAGGATTAGTTCATTGCAATTACAGACACAATTACTGAAATGTATTTAAATTCTGGAATTGAAAAGGGGAAAAAACATAGTATTCATCCCATCTGTTGCAATCTTGCCTATTCATTCTTTCTGTAAATTCATGAAAGTCCTAAAGCATTAGGCTGCCTTATTCCACCATCTGGATGATGGCTGACTTCCTATCAGAGCTTATTCAAAATTCTATCAAGACCTTTTGGAAATGTTTAATGATGTCTCAAAACTCTAGTTGCTATACACTATGTGTTGGCACAGTGGATTTGGAGTCAGGAAGGCTCAAGTTCAAATCCACCCTGGGACACATGAGAGTGGACAAAACTCACCAATGTCAGACCCAGTTTCCTAATCTATGAAATGGAGAAAATGATAGCACCTACCTTACAGGGTTGATGTGAGGACCAAATGAAACAATGGATATATAAAGTACTTTTTATTTTTTTTTCTTTTTGGAGGGGGGAAGGCAAGGCAATTGGGGATTAAATGACTTGCCCAAGGTCACATGGATAGTAAGTGTTAAGTGTCTGAGGCCGGATTTGAACTCAGATCCCCCTGACTCCAGGGCCAGTGCTCTATTCACTGCACCACCAAGCTGCCCCTTTAAAAAAAGTTTTTTATTTTTATTTTTTAAAGTACTTTTAAAATCTTAAAGTATTATAAATACTTTATACACCATATGTTGCATTCTCAAAAATTACGATCTCTAAAGTCCTTTCTAGCAATAAATACCATGATCCTATCAGCCGACTGTAATTAGACTTAAAGAATTCTAAAACATAATCAAAATATTCATATCAATATTACTATGTTGATGTTCTGAAGGTAGTTACATGTGTTATGCTGCCGAGAGGACAGGGACCATGATCTGAAAAGTAACCAACATCCTGTGGCCACAATAGATGTAGTATAATGTGTTGGTCCAGACTTACAATTTCACTTAAACAGGCAACTCCCAGGGGATGCTGATGCTAATTAGCATCTCATTTACATATTCCACATGTGTCAAAATAGACCAAGAGTGGACCTATAGAGATCTTGTCAGACAGAGCAGGGGCAAGAAGAAAGGAAAAGTAGGAAAGGAAAGGCAAGAAGTAATAAGAAGAGTTCTTTTTCCTTTTTACTGCTGACTATCAAGTTGCTAAACTTAGAAAGTATGGGACTATGTATCTCTCACTGTTTTATTAGAGTATAGACACACATATATGTATGCATACATACATGTTATGTGTGCATACATATATGTATATATCTATAAATATGTATGTGAGTATGTGTGCACGCTGCACACACACACACACACACACACACACACACACACACATAGTTTACTATTGATTACGTAAAGTGTTTTCAGGTTACAGAGTTAATTCCATTTCTTGCTAAATTAACTAAAATCAAATGGCATTGGTCTGACCTCAAAACAGTTCTTTGTAAAGCAGTGTGAACCCTGGGAAGATCTTGAAAAAACAGTATTGACATCGATGAGTGAGTTCAGTAGGCTTTTTTTGAAAACCATACAGGAACATACATGTAAATATCAAAGAAGAATTTAGCCCTGTAATTATGAGTATAAATGCTGTCAGAAAAAAAGATTTCCACTTGAAGTAGCTTCCTAGGCAGAGGAGCCATGTTTTCTACAGAATATTTAGTTCTCAGTAAATAGGGCATAAGTTTATTTGGAGAAAAATTCAAGTGTATGGGTTTCTAGACGGTAAAAGTCTTATTGTAATTATCAAAGGTTCTACTGCCAGGAGTAGAGCTATATAGCTACATAATTAGTGGGATTCAGCTTCCACTCTGGCACACAGTACCAATCATTGTAGGTCAAATTAAGATTTAAATGCTTTCATTTAAAGATTTTTTAAAATCAAGTTCAAGTGTCACACTTAACTACTCATTAAAAATTAAACCACTCCTATTAAAAGGGAAAAAAATTAAGTACTGTAGAATAAAAATCTGTTTCTTGCTAGCCTTTTTTCCAAGCCAACAAGTTGAAAAATACCACTTGTTTTCTTGATGGATGGTTCTGATTAGTCAAAGAATTCTAAATGTTAGGAAGTGAAAAATTATTTTCTGGAGATCAATTCAAACCATAAAATGTGCCTAAAAAAAATAAATGAAATGGGCACCTGTCGATTCTGGCTTTCTCCCCAAAACAAGTCACAGACAACTGCATCTGGGGGGCTGAAAGTGGATGCCTACCAGACCAGGCCCTACTCTACAGCAGGTGGCAAATATAAAGAAACACTTGCTTTGGAAGAATTTGAGAACGGTAAATTAAGAGGGAAATACCAAATAGGGATCCATGAAATTTAACCAGATGCCAAAGGGGCTGAAAACATTTGGCAACTATTACGGTCCTTCTCTTTTTCCCTACAAACTTCCGTAGCTGTAGCCATGAGCACAAACTTGTAACTGGCTGGAGCCTGCTCTTTTCCTCACACAAATTAAGTGAAATTGATCACAAACTTATTTCCAACTCCAACTGATATACAGAACTTTACCAATAGAACTGTACTGAAAGAAAGGGCAGAGAAAGAAAAGTACATCAACTGGACAGCAAACATTTCAACACCACTTCCACATACAAAGCTCTTTAGGCTTTTTTATCGCAAGATTTAAGTGCTTTCTCAAACTGAAACAACCCAACAGCTGAGGTAATCAGATCTTTTCCCAAGGAGTAAAACTGAAGGCTATTTGCTCAAGTTCTTGTGAAAAGTCACAAGCCAAACTAGAGGCAAATTCTTCAAGTCTGGACAATTCTGTATCCAACTGCAAAGCCACCTTCACTGTGACTGTTACTGTGAGAAACCAAAAGGCAAGTTAAGTAAAACCCCAAGCAAGAACTTCTTAGAACTGAAGGCTATGTGACCTGGGAAACACACCAAGGTCGCTAATTCCAATTTAATTAACCCTGTACACGCCTTTTTTTTTTTTGCTTTTTGGAGGGGAGAGGGCAGGGCAATTGGGGTTAAGTGACTTGCCCAAGGTCACACGGCTAGTGTTAAGTGTCTAAGGCTGGATTTGAACTCAGGTCCTCCTGACTCCAGCACCAGTGCTCTGTTCACTGCACCACCTAGCTGCCCCAACCCTGTACATATCTTAACTAAATGAACTTCTGATGTTACAGGGGAATCCTTCAGATTCCTGATCATAAGGGCCTTACTAGTCTGATCTTCTGCTGGACATAATGCTCTGTAGAATATGAGTATATCTCCTGTGTAGTTGGGAGGACAAAATTATGTTGAAAATAGATTTCAAACACAATACACATTAGAATATGATAGGCAGACAAGAGTATAAAGTGCTGTTGGGAAATCCAATGATGGAGCAGTCACCATTACTGGGGGGTAATTCCGGAATCAATTCTGGAATTGTTATGAATGGATTAAATTCTTCACCAACACTCAGACAAAACAGGTTTTACTTTCTTTCTTCTTCCCATGATAAATGATCTAAAAAAAGCCAGATTATAAACAATGCCTGCGAGTGGCCTAAAGAAAAGCCACCAATGCTACATGCTTCTTCTAATGGTTTTCAAACCCTCACTTAGGCACAAATAATAAGAATACCATTGCTCAGATGAGGCTACCAAATATATGTCCTTTCCTGGAGCTACTAGGGATATATTTAGGGAATGACTCATTAATCCCTATCTATGAAAAGACACCTTCAAAGTCACCAACTCATAGTAAACATATATAATAGCATACCTCCATGGGAGTCACATTACACCAGGTCCCCAAACTTTTCTTGAGAAAGAATTATTTTTAATTTTCCTGATGCCTTGAGATTATTGGGTGGGGAGGCAAGAACCTAGAGAGGCACCGAGGCACCCACAGAGATTCTCTAAATAGACCAAGGGAGGGGAGCTATTTGATATACTCCCTCACTGATAGAAGTCTTAACTGGGAGGGTACAGTCATGACCCAATAGGTGACAGGAGACTTGGAAGAACAGGATTATTTAAATAACTCTACAGCAACATACAAGCAAGCTTCCAGCTTTGACTGGCAGATCCTGCTCTCCTGGCTGGGGACAGGAGAATTCAAAAATATATCACAGGAAGAAAGAATGGGGCCCCTCTCCCAAAGGTCAATCAAGCCATGTTCTAATGCAACTGACTGACAAATCAAAAATAAGGATACACAATTATACTGCACATTATCATTTTAAGAAAGCCCAAACCAACCACAAGAAAAGTTAATATGGGGAGATGGTAGCACATGGGGCTGGCTATTCATGAAGAGTTTATTATAATTAAATATCAATTGCATGCCCATTGAGTGTACTGTAGTATAAAAGCTTTGGGGAAGAAAATAAAGTACAAAGGTGATTCAAGTTATTTGGAGGCAATATGGTGGAGTGGAAAGTAAGCCAGAGAATCCAGGTTCAAAACTTGCCTCTGCTACTTACTACCTATGTGACCTCAGCCAAGTGATTTCTCCTTTCAAGGTCTCAGTTTTCTCATCTGTGAAGTGAAGGGGCTTTGGATTATTTGGATCCAGAGATAGCTCGGTACAGTGGGAAAGAGTGCCAGATTTAGAATGAGATGCCCTGAGTTCAAATTCTGCCCATCATTTACTACCTGTGTGCCAGTGGGCAGGCCACTTAACACCTCTGGGCAACGGGTTCCTCTTTGGTTGCACTAAATGTTCTCTAATGTCCCTTCCAGCTCGAAATCGATGATTCTAGAATCCTCTGGGCTCTGAGGTCCCTCTGAGCTCTAAACGCAAGAATCTGATTTTCTGTGAAGGCATATCTTGCCACAACAGGCATATCAAACTAGACATATGGGCATAAATACACATGGTATAAATGGGGATTTAAAAATAAGATGCAGACAAGGGCTTCTCAAACATGGAATGTGCAGAGTATTTCAAGGATGTTGTGGCAACCAGAGACACAGAGCTACAAATAGCTATTTGGTAACAGGAGACACATTTAAAACAAAATGTAGGGGGCTTCAAGGGAGCGGGAGGGGCGCTAATGGGGGAAAAGACAGGGCTGACAAATATGAAAACCACTGACTTACAAAGACACACACAAATTTAAATGTCTTTAATCAACACTGAGGATGGCTAACATGGGACTGGTATAGTGGAAAGAGCCCTGAACTTGGAATCCCAGGGATTGAGTTTGAAGCCCAGTTGTCTCATTTACTGCTTGTGTGACCTTGGGCAAATCACTTAATGTTGATGGGCCTCAGTGTGCTCATCTATACTAAGAGTGGGCTCTACAGAGGTGTTGCTCCAGCTCTGTTATCTGATGAAGGACCTGATGTTTTTGAAAGGCTTTGGAGGTCTTTGGCTTCTGTTACTTTCTGACCTCAGGTAGTGTGCCAGGTGCTTCAGGGGGATTCAATTAAAGCAATCTATTTCAAATGCATGCTATGTTCCTGATACTGTGCTAGGGACTGGGGATACCAAGCCAGTAAAAACAAAGTAGTCCCCACCCTCAAGGAGCTTACCTTCTGCTGGTGGAAAAGAATATGTCCAGAGAAATAGGACTAGGGAGTTAGAGGTAGAAAGGACCTTGGAGGCCACCTGATCCAAGCCCTTCATTTTACAGATAAGGAAATGAAAACCCAGAGATATTCAATGACCACCAAGGGGCATTCAGATGTTATAATGAGTTTGAGATGCGGGATTTGAACTTAGATCTTTAAACTCCAAATACAGGACTCCTTGGACTATGTAGTATCATGACACCTCCCCATAATAAATACAAAAGAACTTAATAAGGAAGAATGATGAGGGGAATCAGGAAAGGGAATAACCTAGACGAAGGTGAAAACGATAGGGAGAAGTAGGTGAGACGAAGAAAAGGAAAGAAGGAAGAAGAAGAAAGGGGAAATGAGAGGGGAGCACAAGCCTGAGAAGGCAGCTGGCTAACAACAGCCAGAGAGAGAACATTAAAGGATTGGAGATGATCTAATCCAACCCCTTCATTTTACAGAGGAAGAAACAGACCTAAGAGATGAAGGGTCTTGCCCATCGTCAGAGCAGAGTTATTCTGTTCTTTAAAATCACTAAGGTAAAGAAAGGATGGGTAAGTATACCACAGGAAATAAAAATCCAACTCACAGGAAGAAGGAGAGATGGGTAGGAATCACTTCTCAATTTCCTCCATTATCCATTTTTGGGAGTTTTGTTGTTGAAAGTTATAACAAAATTATACTGAGGGATAATAATAATAATAATAATAGTTAGGACTTACACCGCACTTTAAGATTGGCAAAGCACTTTGCATAGGTTATCATCAACCCCAGGAAGTATCTCTATTTGATGGATTGGGAAACTTAGGCTGAGACAAGGTAAGTGACTTGCTCAAGGTCACACAGATCCTAAGTGTCTGAGGCAGGATTTGAATTCATGTCTTCCTGACTCCAAGTTTATCACTCTTGGCCACAGTACCACCTAACTACCTGTATAATAATAGTTCACATTTAGATACCTCAGGTTTACAAAACACCTGCAGGAAGATGAAAACCAATACTGGCAGATAATCAGTTTCCTCATCTTAAATAAGAGGAAGGGACTAAATGACCTCTCAGGTTCCCTTTCATCTCCTAGGTGGTTATGATCTCATCAGGCAGTTTTGCACAATCCAAGGCCCTAACAAATTAAGAAAGGAATGTAGCCACCAGGAGACATGCAGTCTAGGAAGCCCACTGAACCCAAAAAGGAAGTTCTTCCACTTCCACAACCGGTAATGCCGTACAGCCTCTCTGCAAGAGGGAGAATGATCAACTCTATCTTACAGACGAAGAAACAGAAATTGGGGTGAAGAGGTTTGCCTAATATTATGCAGAGGGTGAGCAAGACATCAGAAATCAGACCTCTCCACCAAAGCACAGCAATGATACTCTCTTCAATGATGACGGACTGAGAGGGTGAGTTGTGCGCATCCTAGAAGGATGAAATGTGGAGGAAACATCGCCTGTGCTGGCAGTCAGCAGCCATATAAAAATGAAGACACAATGAGCTCCCAACTGTCAGGAGTGCTCTCTGTGCATGTAAACACACCTCAGTATGCCACACACACATGAGGGACCTAAAATGACCACAGGACACCAAGATAAAGTTATCAGAAACCTAGAACAGCAGCCCAATCCGAACTTCTTCTTGATTGCGAGGTCCACCTAGGTACGTATTCTACTAAGAATCAGCCTACACTAAACATATACAATGAGTACCAATAATTTTTCAGGATTTTTCATCGTTCCATTTTTTCAGCCTAGGGAAAATATTGGCTGGGATATCTAAGGGAACAAAACCTCCAAAGCGCACACACACACGATCCTTACCTCTTTTCTCTGATAAAGAGTCTACTGATCCTGGATTCTACCAAATAATATATTCTGTGCTTTATTACCCCAAATTTTGTTTTTTTCACAGTTATACTGACAATTTGAAGAGAAAAGACGAATTGTGTTGTGATATACTGTTCAGATGGAAGAAATGAGAGGCCAGATGAGGCCAGATGGGCTGACTACTGAGTAAGGAAGGGCCTCTGCACGTAGGTGGAAGCATCTGTGAGCCATGTGACCCACACACAACAAGTACTAGAAAGGGGAAAAGCATCACCATCTTTTACTATCAATGATCATAATGACGCCATGTCTTCCATTTTGAGATACTTTAAAACTGAAAGGTAATCTCTTGATCACTTTGATCAAGAGATTACTGAAGGAGAAAGAAAGATCCAGAGATGACCTACTTAGCAGCACAGTTAGAACCATAACATTCTTTGTTCTCAAATCCTGAACTCTCAAGTCTGTTTCTGTTCCAGGTTTAAAAGTCATTTCATACCAGGTTTCCAGTCATCATAATTTGGCCTTGCCAAAATCTGGGGCAGTTACTTACTTGAATATGGTATACACCATTCTCTTTTTCAATCTGTTGCTCGATGGTCCGGACACAGGAATTGCATGTCATACCTTCCACTGAGATGGTGATAGAATTCACACCCATAACTGGATCCATTCTGCTTTTCTTCACCTTCCTGTTTTTAAAAAAAGTAAAAGATTTTAACTTAGCAGTGAAAATGAGTATTTTTCTTTCCCCATGGAACTGTGTAAAGTAAATATAAATCACTTTTTCAAAATCTGCCTACACCTGCCCTTCATCTTGGACGAGAAGGTAAAAAGCTAATTTCCAAGGCAAGACTTCACCTTACTTGAATGAATACAGCACTAAGAGAAAACTTAGGATATTTTCAAGAGGACAGAAAAAAAGTCTGTAGAGTTATTCCTGCTTATTCTCTCCTTACCTGAATTTCTCACAGAAACTCATTCAGTTCATACTACCGCACCAAGTTGTTTTTGTCTTTGGAGTGATTCTCTTTCAATTACCAAATCACTACAATACAGTAATTCGATTTAATTCAACAAACATTTACCAAGTATTTATGTGGGCTAGGCAAGGTACAAAGATAAAATTTTAAACAGGCCATGTCCCCATGGAGTTTACAATTTAAAAAGACAAGGGCAGAGGAGATAATATACCAGTAGGAGGAGAAGAGAAAGAAATGACAAAGAAGCATATTTCTACAGAGCTTTGTTTACATACCATGGTGTAACTGGTATGATCAGTCCCATTGGAAGCAAGCTTAAGAAATGAGTCAGGAGAAATAATGGGCTTTTCCCAATGTATGTCTGTAGGCAACTTTGAGAGGAACCTTACATTACTCATGTTTGGGTCCCATGATTTTGTGTAACTTTGAAGGTGCTAATTAAAGCAAATTTTTCTAGTTTATAAGAGAAGTTACATTAGGAAGAACAGGTTAGGTAGATACAGGGAAATTATGCAAGTACTTGGCAAAGACTTCAAGTTATATAGACAATAATAAGCTTTGCAGAAGAGGGAGGGGAGGAATTTTGAGTTAAAAAAGGGGGAAAAAGGCAAATGGTGACAGTGGGGAAAAAAGCAGGAAATAAAAGAAATCTTACTAAGATATTATCACACTCAGTAGGAGACGGCAATAAAAGATAAAGCCAGAATGCAAGGACTCAGGCTCAGTGTTCACTGCTTGAATCTACTGGATTTGAATTAGAATCTGTATTCACTTAAGAAATGGAGACTGCCCCAATAAGAACTACCATAGACCGACTACTTCAACTCCCATGAAATCACCAAGGATGTGTTCTGACCATTTCTGAAACAGATGCTAATTCGACTGATCTTCTGCCACCACATATAACAGGGTATCTAAATATTTGGGAGCCCTATTTTCTCAGATGTCATGATTACAATGGTTGTCAACTTAAAAATCATCAGCTTAAAAGCAGACAAGCTTTTCCAGCAATCTACAGTTAAACCAATGACCACTACCATACCTAAAGGCACACTTACCAGAGCGCTTTAGGTTCAGCAACTCTATTTATGAAGCACCTTGGTTTAAGGCCCTTCCACAGTACCTCAGAATCTACTCCGTGGCTTTGGAAGCACAACTAGCTTCTTGGGACATTTTAACTAGGATCCATGCTAAAAGAGACGTGCTACCAGAAAGACTAGTCCTTTGCTCTCAGTCATGGACACAGATCTTTTTTTTGGGGGGGGGGAGGGCAATTGGGGTTAAGTGACTTGCCCAAGGTCACACAGCTAGTAAGTGTTAAGTGTCTGAGGCTGGATTTGAACTCAGGTCCTCCTGACTCCAGGGCCGATGCTCTATTCACTGTGCTACCTAGCCGCCCCACAGATGTATATCACAAGAAGCTAGCACAGCCTGCTCAAAAATTAGGATGACTATTTCTGACACTTGGGCTAAAATAAAATAGTGATAGCTCTGATTTCAATTCATTACATCAAGTACTTATTAAATGCCTAGTAATGCTAACAAAGCCCTGTGCTAGCAAAGGGAAGACAAAGACACACAAAAACTGAAACACCCCCTGCCCTGAAGAAGTTTACCTTCTACTAGGTTGAGGGAAATACAACATGTACTTTCATTGTTGCCCTGTTGTTTTTCAGTCATGTCCGACTTTTCATGACCCCATCTGAGGTTTCCTTGGCAAAGACACTGGAGCAGTTTGCCATTTCCTTCTCTAGCCTATTTCACATATTTGGAAACCAAGGGTTAAGTGACTTGACCAGGGACACACAGCTAGTAAGTGTCAAATCTGAGGTCAAATTTGAACTCAGGTCTTCCTGACCCTAGGCCCAGTGCTCTATTCATTTGCCACCTAACTGCTCACAACATGTACACATGTAAGTTAATCTATACAATCTGTACAGTAATTTTAAGAGGGAGATAATTTCAAATGTTAACTAGTAGAAGGGCAAGAGGATAATCGGTGATTCTTAGGTAATCAACTCTAAAATGCTCTCTATTATACTCAGAAACTCACTTGTTTGTAATTGTTTTGATCTTTGTAATCTATTTTAAAGACCACATTCTGTTTTCTTTGCTTAGTAAGTTTTACGATGGCCAAAAGCAAGTTCTGATGCGTACTTGCCCTGCTGCATTTTCTACTGGGCAAGTCCATGATCTACAAACATGCAACCCACAAAGGCCCCAAACAGATGCACAGCTGACACCCCACTGCACCCCTGCCCTGCCTCCCCACTCCCTTTTTTTATTGTAGCAGATGCTGCCACCATGGAAACAGCTGTGAAAAATCCTGGACTTAGGAAGGAATCACCAGCTTCCAAAGGGAGGGGGAGAGTCTATGACAAAGCCGAAACAGAACTCAAAGAACCCTTTTCTGATGGCAACCTCCCTTCTACCTCTCCCTGGGCCTAACTCTTCCTAACGCTATTCTTTGTCTTCACCCAATATCCAATCACTTTAGCACTCTCTGTTTTCTCAATCCATCAGCTCTTCTCTGGTCCCATTTTTTTCTCTTCACAGTCCCAACTCCATATGGTGGCGCAGTTGAACCATATTCACTACATTTGCCCCTTGAATCCACTACCCCGTGTGTCCTCCCAATCTTCTATCTCAGGTCAGCACCTATCTGTTTTGCTAAAGAAAGTCACACAACAGGGCTGACTGGGTTGACCACAAATTCCTCTTATGTAATGTCAACTGGGCTCTCACTGGCGAAAAGCAATTCTTCCCTGACTAACTAGAGGACACTCCCCAAAGGTGTTCCAAACCTCTTCCTGTCTGCTGGAGCTCCCTATTCCCTCCTCCTCCTCCCCCAGCAGAAAAATCTTGCCTCCTACTTACTGCAGAAAATATAGGTCATTCACCAAGAGCTCCTTTATCTCTGTCTCCACATCTCAAAATCCATCTTTTCCCATCCTCCTCTTTCCTCTACTGATGAAGAAGTGTGCCACCTTGACTGGGGCCTTTCATCCCATTATCTACCCCATCGCTCTCTCTCACTGGCCCAGGTATTCCTCCATTTTCCCAAAGTGTACTTCACTCTGACATCCTCTCAAACTCTCCTCCTTTCCTCCTTTTCAGTGCCAATCTTATAGTGAAGAGCTGTCTAATTTTACTGCCTCTACTTCCTTACCATTACTTACTTCTTTTTAATTTTTTTTTTGCTTTTTGGAGGGCAACTGGGGTTAAGTGACTTGCCCAAAGTCACACGGCTAGTAAGTATATCAACACTACTTACTTCTTAACCCTTATAATCAAGTCTCTGATCCCACCACTCCAGAAATGGGTGCCTTGGGCAAAATGACCACCAAGGTATATTTCAACGCTAAAATTCTGTGATTTTGCAAATGTTTGGTTTTTTGACATTTATAAACAATTTTGGTGTAGCTTATAGACTACTATGTATGTGCTATATATGTATACATAAGTATGCAGTCATGACATGTAATGATAAATCACATGACAATACTAAATTTCAAGTCCTGGCTCTTGCCCTTACTACTTGTGTAGTGAGGCCAATAACACCTGCTCTGGACTAGAGGAGCTTCTTGATAAGCTAGAGCATGATACTGAATCTAATAAGAAATTCAGTAAGAAAAAAAGTAGATGGGGCAACTCAGTGGAGCAGTGAATAGAGCACTGACCCTGGAGTCAGGAGGACGTGAGTTCAAATCTGGCCTCAGACATTTGACGCACTTATAGTTGTATGACCTTGGGCAAGTCAGTTAACTCCAATTGCCTTGCCTTCCCCCCTCCAAAAAAGAAAAAAAGTAGAGTCTCACCCTTGGGAACCAAAAATCAGCTTGACAAGTGTAAATGGGAGAGGTGTTGATAGACAGCAGGTGCTCTGCAAAAGGCCTCACAACTTCAGGAGGCCATGAGCAGCTGTGGGATGTGGCAGCCCAAAAAGGGGATGGGATGGGTAGGGGGGCACGTGAAGAGAGGCACAGCTTCCAAGAACAGAGAAGGGATTAGACATCATTTGAAGTGTTGCGTTCGGTTCTGGGTACCAGGTTTTAAGCGTACTGATAAAACTAAAGAGGGTTAAAAGGAAGGTAAGTAGCAAGGTGAAGAGTGGTACACTCATGATATATGAGGATTGGTTGAAGGAATTAGGCATGTTCAAACTGGAGAAAAGATGCAGGAGGGAGATGAGGGCTGTCAGACAGTACAGATATTAGATTTGCTCTGTCCAGCCCCAGAGGGGAGAACAGGTCGAAACTAAGGAGAAAATTTAGGTTTGATATAAGGAGAGATGTCTTAGGAAGGCAACCTGTTCAAAAGTGGACTAGCATGCCTAGAGAAGTGGTAGGTTCCCCCCTCCTTGGAGGTCTTCAAGAAGAGACTGAACAAGCACTTCTCAGGTATGTTAGAGTCGGGTTCCTTTGGGGCAGCTAGGTAGGATAAAGCACTGGGCATGGAATCAGGAAGATGTGGGTTCAAAAGCAACCTCAGACACTTATTAGCTATGTGATTTTGGGCTAGTCACTTAACTTCTTGCTTGCCTCAGTTTCCTCACCTATAAAATGGGAGTAATAACAGCATCTATCCCCCAAGGTTGTTGTGAGTATCACAACAATTACTATGTGCCTAGCACATAGTAAGCACTATGAGTTGTATCAGATGGCTGAAGACCCTTCCAAATCTCCAGCTCCATGATTCTAAGGTCCCTTCTAGCTCTAAATCTATGATCCTAAATTGCCCTACACAGTTATCAAACATTGGCTGCTAAACCCAATAGCTCATCAGGCCTTGTCTTCCTTGGCCTTTGTGCAGCTTCTGACTCCACTGACAACTTCCCTTCCTGCTAGATTTTCTTTCCTCCCTTGGCCTTCCTAGCACTGTTCTCTTCTGTTTCTCTTCCTGCCTTCTTTTCTTTAGATTGTAAACTCCTTGAGGACAGGGACTGTCTTTTGCCTCTTTTTGCATCTCCAGTGCTTAGCACAATGCCTGCTGAATAGTAAGCACTTCATAAATGTTCACTGATTTATTGATCTTCCTAAGACAGGTCTAGGCAAGATGCCACAGTATCTAATTAAGGCAGTGTGAGAACACTGGGAACCTGAAGAGAGGTGTGCTGAGAAGCAGAAGAGTTAGTGCAGAATGGGAGATGGAAGGATGTCAAAGAAACAGACTGTATCAAAGTTTTGTCTAGGGTCAGGACTATGCAAAGAAAAGAGAGAAGAAACTCTCATTTTCCCCCTGCTCTGCACTATGGTTTAGCTATCTTAAAGGTTAACGTGGCTTTGTGGACTGGCCTAGCAACTTAAACACCATTTATTAAAGTAATTTCTATCAGAAAATGTACCTCAGTTCCAAATTTGAGAAAGAATTTTGGGGATACAATCTATTCATATGTTTATGGTTAGGAATTAAAGTCCTTTGTTAGGATGTTTTCTGTTGAGTATACTCCAAACCAAAGTAGTGGAGCAGAACCCTCATTCAAAAGTGGGGAAATAGGCACGGCTAGGTGGCACAGTGAATAGAATACCAGCCCTGGAGTGAGGAGGACCTGGGTTCAAATCTGGATTCAGACACTTAACACTTACTAGCCGTGTGACCTTAGGCAAATCACTTAACCCCAACTGCCCTGCCTTCCCCCACTCCAAAAAAGCAAAAAAACAAAACAAAACAAAACAAAACCAAAAGGGGGTAAATATGAAGGTGACCTAGTAGTACCAGATTTTAATCTGTATTATAAAGCAGCAGTCATCAAAACTACTTGGTACTGGCTGAGGAATAGAGTAGTGGATCAATGGAATAGACTGGGTAGAAAAGACTCAGTAGTCAATGACTATAGTAATTAATATACTCTTTGATAAACCCAAAGATCCCAGTTTTGGGGATAAGAACTCACTATTTGACAAAAAATGCTGGGAAAATTGGAAAAGGTATGGCAGAAACTGGGCATAGACCATTATCTAATGCTGTATATCAAAATCAAGTCTAAATGGGTGCACGATCTAGGTATAAAGGCTGTTACTATAAGCAATCTGGAGAAGCAAGGAATAGTTTACCTGTCAGATTTATGGAGTAGCAAAGACTTTATGACCAAAGAAGAGTTGGAGAGCATTATAAAATGCAAAATGGATAATCTTGATTACATTATATTGAAAAGTTTCTGTACAAACAAAGTCAATGTAACCAAGATGAAGAGGGAAGTGGGAAATTGGGAAAGAATTTTTATAACCAGTATCTCTGATAAAGGCCTCAATTCTAAAATATACAGGGAATTGAGTCAAATATTTAAGAATACAAGTCCTTCCCCAATTTATAAATTGTTAAAGGATATGAACAGGCAATTCTCAGAGGGAGAAATTAAAGAGATATCTATAAGCATATGAAAAAATGCTCTAAATTACTATTGATTCGAGAAATGCAAATCAAAACAACTTTGAGGTACCACATCTCACCAGTCAGATTGGCTAAAATGACAAAATAGGAAAATGACAAATGCTGGAGAGGATGTGGAAAAATTGGAACACTAATGCATTGTTGGTGGAACTGTGAACTGATTCAACCATTCTGGACAGCAATATGGAACTATGCCCAAAGGGCTATAAATAACTGCATACCCTTTGACCTAGCAATACCACTTTTGGGGTTGTATCCCAAAGAGATCACAGAAGTAGGAAAAGGACCCATATGTACAAAAATATTTATTGCAGCTCTCTTTGTGGTGGCAAAAAACTGGAAATATAGGGAATGCCCATCAATTGGGGTATGGCTGAACAAGTTGTGGTATATGAATATAATGGAATACTATTGTGCTATAAGAAATGGGAAGGAGATGGACTTCATAATTACCTAGAGAGGCTTATACAAACTGATGCTGAGTGAGAAGAGCAGAACCAGGAGAAATTTGTACATAATCACAGACACATCATATGTGTGATGACCAACCTTGATAAGCTGGACTCTTCTCAGCAATGCACAGCTA
>CM053582.1:39730216-39774808 GCA_028627135.1 Pseudochirops cupreus | reverse complement strand
TGAATCTTGTAAACTAAAAGTAAAAAAACAAATCAATTTAAAAAAACAAAAGGGGGGAAATATCTGTTAGAGAAGAGAAACATAAGTAAAAAATGGAATGATTCACACTGTGAAAATCTAAGAGGACCTAACAAGTCCAAATCACAATTATGCCAACCTGTTTTCCTGTTACATAGAGCCTGATGCATGTTTTCCCAGATACCACTGGCTGCCAATCTGACCATCCTCTCAGCCTGCCCACATGGGCACCTGGCACCTGGCAGGCTTTTGCCTCTCAGCTATTTGCTCTACTGACCCACGCTCCCCCATGAGCTGATGATGTGCTTCCTCTGGGTGCTGCTCAAACTTGGCCTTCTCCGAGAGCCTTGTCAGCCTAATCCCATGTGGCTTTAGTTGCTGTGGCAACCCTACCCACTCTACCATTCTTAGCAACACTTGTATATAATATAATATGTCTGTCCTATTTACCTCTTAAAATTTAAAGTGCCTCAGTGGCAGGAGCAACATTAATATAACTACTGCTAATAATGATAATAAACAGAATTTATATACAAATATATGTTAAAGTTTACAAAGTGCTTTACCTATATGACCTCATTTCAGAAAACAGTCAAGAATGTTCTCTGTAGCACTGAGCAACGGATGTTCCATACAGAGTGAGCACTTAAATGGTTATGATAATAGTGAAAATCATGATATTCCAGGACACAGTTAAATGCATCAGGATCAATCCTATGTGGAACAGATTCACAGTTGAAAAAACAGTGGGGCTGTTATGCTGCAAAGAAAGGAGAACCTCAAAATAAGAAAAATATATCAGTACTGAAAGTTAATGGTCATGTTAATGGTCATGCCCCAACTAGTAGAACTGAACAATCTCAAGGATTTTAGACTTAGAGCTACTTTAGTAGTTCAAACTTAAACATTTCCAACATGTCAACTAAATATTACTGCCAAAATAGAATTTAGATTTAAGACAAGCCTAAGAAAATTAAGAATGTTTTCTTAGGGGTGGCTAGGTGGCACAGTGAATAGAGCACTGGCCCTGGAGTCAAATCCAGCCTTAGACACTTAACCCAAAAGCTAGCTGTGTGACCTTGGGTAAGTCACTTAACCCCAACTGCCCTCCCAAAAAAAGCAAAAAAAAAAAAAGAATGTTTTCTTAAAGTTTCTGACCTATCTTGCTTCTCCTCAAAATCAAAGGAGCAAGATTTGGAGTCCAAACAACTATATTAGAATGATTTTGATGGTCCACTATTCTCCTTTTTCTGCCAAAGTCTCAGCCAGTAAATTTCTGGACTTCACACCGAACATAGGTAGATCTCTGCCCCTGGAATTTCAGAAGAGTTGTTGGCTAGTAGAGGTTCCTGCAGGCACGCTTTTTGGCAAAGACAGGTATGGGAATGTGCCAGGGAGCTCATCGATGGCTCCGTCATGAGAAAGGCTCTCCCAGGGCCCACAAGAGTTTGAGAGACAGATAGACGGGGGATGGTCTGAAATCCCAGAAGGGGAAATAAGACACAAACAAATAAGAGAAGGAGAAAATTTTGTTTGACTGGACCCATGCAAGGTGCAATGGTGTTCAGAGGAGTGAGAAAGATCACTTTCTGCTGGGGGCGGGGAGAATAAGCATTTATTAAGTGCCTACTATGTGCCAGGCACTGTGCTAAGGACTCTGCAATTATCTATTTGATCCTCACAACAACCCTGGAAGGTAGGTGCTGCTATTTATCCTCATTTTACAGTTGGGGAAACTGAGATGGACAAAGGTTAAGTGACTTGCCCAGGGTCACACAGCTAGAAAGTGTCTGAGGCCAGATTTGAAGTAGGGTCTTTCTGACTTCAGGTTCAAGCCTCTATCCACTGTACTACCAGCTGCCTGTAGTTCTACCCCCACTACTGTCCAGTGAGAAGAAGGTGGTATGCTTTATCCTCTGGTCTCTAGAACCAGTATTGGTCACTGTTTGTCATCTGCATTCAACTGTGGGTCCCTTCCCCATTTATGTTATTGTAGTCACTATGTATAATATTCTCTTGGTTCTGCTTTCTTCAACCTGCATCAGTTCCTACAAGTCTTTTCATGTCTTTCTGGATTCCTCAGATTTGTCATTTCTTACAACACAACATTCCATTACATTCATATACCACACTTCAGTCAGTCATTTCCCCAACTGAAGGGCACTGACCTTCTAAGAGGACATTACTGTATCTGATCAAGTTGGAAACACTAACTACATAGGGTGAACATGAGGCCTGAGGTCTGATTACTCAGCCCCATTTCTTGCTGCCAATCAAAGAAGATCAAGGATGATACTGAAGGCAAATTTCCTTATAAAAAATGAGTTTTTAAAAGTATAGGAAAGGTCTTTTATTTTCCACTCAAAACTAACCAAAAAAACCTAGAAGAAAAGGAAGGCTGGGGTGATGAGCAAAGACCAGAAGAGAGATAACACAATGCAGCATGATGAGTGCTAGATTTAGAATGACAAGTCCTTGGGTTTGGATGCCAGCTCCAGCAAGTCACAATCTCTATAGGCCTCAGTTCTTCTCATCTGCAAAACCAGGGGGCTGACCTAGCTCTCAATCTGTGCTCCTGTGAGAATTTGTCCAAAAGCAGCCAGCTCTGGAAAGAGTGAGGTAAATAAGACCTAAATTCAAGTGAAACATGTGAATAGCTACATTCATCCAGCTCACCAGTACCAGCTGTACAATAGTGCCCCTGTCTTGTTAAACAAACTTGGTGGTTTGCTGCTATGCAAACACTCAACTGGCGAACTTTAGTGGATCTGGCTACTATTCCCCATTTAGTATGATTCATGGGAAAAAAAGCCAGACAAAAACTGGTCAAGTGGATAAGCCTTATTCCCAGGCACTGTACCTATCCTTCTATTCTTATCCATTGAAAATCACCATCAACACACTGAATGGAAATGGGTGGGAAAGATTCCCTCTGATCCCACTCTCTCTCTATGCCCTCTGTCCAAGCCTTTAACTAAGATGGGCCTCTCAAGATGCAATTCTATTCCTCACCCTGCCTGTTTGCAGAATCCTGTGTGGTCCCATCCCTTTTAGTGAAATCACAATCCCTGGGCACAGAACTAGGAGGCCAGGTGAAACAGCTGCAGCAGCTGAGTGACTTTAGAGAAGTTTTATTTTGACTCAAACATTCTTAAAGCACTAAGAAAAAGTGTTTACTATACGTTAGCAAGGTCAAAAAAGAACACAACGTGGAAAAAGGCCATGTGGTTTACTGGCTTTCACATCTAGTGTAGGGCCCTGAGTAATACATTTTACCTCCCTCCAAATAGAGATAGATTGTAGAACCTAGAGGGAAAAGGCTTCATGTAGAAGGTGGGGCCTGGGCTGAGTCTTAAAGGAAGCTAGAGATTCTAAGAGCTGGAGGTGAGAAAGGCAAGCATTCCAGATGGGTGCAAAGGCACAGAGACAGTTAGGAGATGAGAGAGCTGTGTGATCAATATAGCAAGAAGGCTGCTACAGCTGGATCACAGAGTGAGTAGAGGGGAGTATCGTATATGAACACTGGAAAGGTAGCAAGGGACAAGCTGGGAAGGTTTAATGCCAAAAAAAGGTGCTTATATTTGATCCTAGAAGTGATAAAATCCAAATGAGAGGCAATGAAGATCTGAGCTGGAGTGGTGCTTGTGTGAGTAGAGATAAGGGGACATGTTGGAGAGATGCTGCTGGGACAGAAAGGACAAGACGTGACAACTGATTGGATATGGCGGGGGGAGGGGGAGTGCAATAAAGGAGAATGAAGAGTTGAGGATGGCACCAAGTTTGCAAGCCTAGGTGACTGAAAAACGGTGGTGCCTCAATCATAATGAGGAAGTTTGGAAGAGAAGTATGTTTGGGGGAAAGGTAGAGTTTTGTTTTGGATATGTTGAGTTTGAGACGCCTATGAGACATCTAGTTTGAAACGGTCCATAGGCAGTTCATGCTATGGATTATGGCATTAGAATTCAATTGAGAAGACAATGTCAAAGACTAATGATGAAGCATACTATCCACCTCCAGAGGAAGAACTGATATTGACTGAATACAGTCTGAAGCATGCTATTTTTCACCTTTTATTTGAGTCTTCTTGTATCTAATGCCTAATATGGAAATATTTTACGTAATTGCACATGACTAACCTCTATTTGGTTGCTTACCAGCTCAGGGAGAGGGAAGTGAGGGAGAGACAGAATTTGGAACTCAAAACTTTAAATAAAAATGTTTTTAAAAAATGTAAAAAGATTTCAATTGAGAGACTTAGGCTAGCTATCTAGATCTAGTCATTATCTGCACAGAGATGACACCTGAATCCATGAAAGCTTATGAGGTCACCAAGGGAGAAGGAATAGAGAGGAAAGAGAAGAGAGCCCAGGAAAGGGTCTCAGGGGTCACCCACACACAGCAAGGGGGCATGATGTGGCTGATGAACCAGATAAGAAAGAGTGGTCAGGAAGGGAGGGAGAGAACTAGAACAGGGCAGTGCCACAAAAACCCAGAGAGGAGAGCGTATCTAGGAAGGTGGCTGACAGTGCCAATACTGCCGAAAGGGCAAGACAGCTGAGGGTGAAAAAAAGGTCATCAGATTCCTCACTTAAGAGATCACTGGTAACTTTGGAGGGAGCAGATTCACATTAAAAGCACAAAGTAAAAAGAATTGATGCAGAATGTCACATGATGGCTTCACATCAGCCAAGAAGTACAAGGGGTAGGGAGAAGAATCAACTCTTGTCGAGTTGTTTCAGTTGTATCTGACTCTCCACGATCCCATTTGGCATTTCCTTGGCAACGATCCTGGAGGGGTTTGCCATTTCCTTCTCCAGCTCATTTTATGAATGAGGAAACTGAGGCAAACAGGTAAGATGACTTGCCCAAGGTCACACATATTAACTGGATGAGGCTGGATTTGACTCAGGTCTTCCTGACTCCAGGCTGGCACTCTATCCACTGTCACCCAGCTGCCCAAAGAATCAACAGCAACATCTTAACTTCAAATCAACAGACTCATGAACAACCAGCACATCTGGTACATGCTATGGCCGGCCTGGGTTGGGAGAGCATGACTGTCCCAGAAAAAAACAAACAAGTGGACTCTTGTCATGAGCTCTGGAGTAGCTGCATTTAAGATGGACTAGAGGAGAAGGAGCGTTTCTGGTACTCCATGAACAAGGAGGCTAAGGGCATAGAGGACGTAGCAGAGCTTTCATTAGGTTTCACCTACCATCAGGCTTAAGTTGACTGTTGCAGGCTATCCTGGCAACTTGAGCATCATGGATAGACAGTTTCTACAGGAACATCTTGGAGTTCCAAACAGCTTTTAGCCTATTTAGAAGTTGGACTGCTTATAAAATGCCACCGTTTCCTCTATAGAGACAAATTCATATTGTAATTTTGGTGCTGAAATAGAGATAAGCTCTCAAAGTTATTAAATGAAAATGCAATGTCTTTGAAAGACAAAGAACAATTTTATCAATATTAACCACCGAAATTGAAAAGGAAAGCTGAACAAGCACGCTCAATTTTCATTTCCTGTAAGTGACTATGAGCAAAGAAGGCATTTATAAAAGAAATGATTAAAGTCAAACTACCCAGAGAATACAACCAAATGAGCTGGATGAAATTTTCCACTAGTCTAACCACTAGAAGGATAGGGAAGATCATTACTTAGAATCCATATTCTTTACATCAACTGTGCTCTTCCTGTCTCCAGAAAGCCCATGGGCTTTCTGTGATCTTTCCCATTGCTGATTTCATACGCTTAAGGGGGGGAAAAGGCCAAAGTGATGCTAAGTTAATAAAGTCTTTTTGGCAGCAGGGACAAGGCAGGTGGAGAAAATGGACACTGGCCCCAACTCTTGGCAATAGCCCTGGGAATGAATGTCTTTCGAGCTCAACCAAGAAGCAGATGGGGTGGGGAGGATAATTAATACCCACAGCTGCTTGTCCCAACCCATGACCTTCTAGCTAGTTCCTCCACTACTGAGGAATACAGCCATAGAACCAGAGGAAATGAAGATTAAGGTTGAAATGGAGCTGTCACTTCTCCCTTTGACACAAGAGAATTGAATATTGTGCTCCATCTGGGGAGGGGAAAACGCCGTTTCCCTGTCACTTCTTCCGTTTCTCTCCCTAGTGTCTCCCTCATCCTGTTCAATCCTACTCCTTTCTGTCCCTCTCTTCCCTCTTTCCATTACCCTTAAACACTTGCTCTATAATTAACAAACTCCCCAACACCCAAGATCTTTTCCTTTAACTTTTCCATCTTCTGTCCACAGAAACGTGGCCACACTGAACGATCTTGAAGAGCACATGTGGCCTCAAGGTCGCAGGTTCCCCACCTCTGTGCTAGACCATGAAAATAGGGTGGTCTGCTTATCTACACAAGCAATTTCTCCCTTTGGTGCGGACTGACTGGTGCCTGTCTTGAGTCCCAAGGACACACATTGAGTCCAATTTGGGATGCAAACAACATATTATGTCAGCTGGGGGGGGGGGTGGCGGGGGTGGCAGGCACAGTGGCAGTTTCATCCTTGACATATTCAGGACCTCCTGCATACTCTGGGTCCAGTGTTTCTGGAAAATACGGCAACTCAAAAAGACAAGTTCAGGGGACCCCATAAACATTCCTTAACAGCACACATACTCACACATTACCTTCTGTCCCTGACTGCCTCAAATCCTTTTTACTTCTGCAAGGCCATTGCACTTATTAGATGAAGCAAATTTCAAATCAGGTTTTAAAAACCACAGCTTAGCTGTCTACTATGCAGAAGGCACTGTGTTAGGTGCCAGGATTAAAGAAAAACAAAATGGTCCCTGTTGTCAAGGAGCTTACAATCTACTGGGACAATACAACACACACACAGATGGATAAGGAAATACAAAGCATTTACAAGGTAATACACAGTCATTTTAAGAGGGAAAGCTCACCAACAACTGTAATGAATAGGAAAGGGGTCACAGGGGGCAGCTAGGTGGCACAGTGAATAGAGCACTGGCCCTGGAGTCAGGAGGACTTGAGTTCAAATCTGGCCTCAGACACTTGACACACTTACTAGCCGTGTGACCTTGGGCAAGTCGCTTAACCCCAATTGCCCTGCGTTCCCCCCTCCAAAAAGGAAAGGGGTCACATAGTAGCAGTGATTGAGCAAGGTGGCCAGACGATAGAGTGCTGCTGAGCCTAGAATCAGGAAGACTTGAGTTCAAATCTGATCTCAGACACTTACTAGCTGCGTGAACCTGGGCAAGTCCCTTCACCTCTGTGTGCCTCAGTTTCCTCATATGTATACCTTGCAGGGTTATTGTGAGGATCAATCAAACTGTAAAGTGTTTAGCACAGTGCCTAGCTCACAGTAGGCACTATGCCAATGCTTCTGCTTGCATTGCTCCACCCCTTGGAGGTGGCAGTTGAATTATACTTTGAAGGAAGCTAAAGATTCTCTCAGGTGGAAGGGAGGAGGACACAGTAAAGTCCACATATAGGAGACCAGCTCTGGAAAGGCAGAGGCAGGAGACTGAATGTGTTTATGAGAATAGTTAATAGGCCATTTTGAATGGAATGGAAAGTATAGGAAAGGTATCAAAGCATCCAATTAAGTATTAAAAGTGAGACTTTACTGTGTGGAAAGTTGAGGAGCAGATGGTAGAGGTTTTTCAGTTGAAAAAGCGTCCTAAGACTTTTGGGATACTCTGTTTTCAGTATAGCACAGTAATAAGTACACTGGATTTGGAGCCAGGGGACTTGGGTTCAAATCCAACCTCCAGTATACTTATTTATCATGTGACCTTGGAGCAAGTCATTCTTCCTCTCTGGGCCTCTGTTTCCTCATCTGTAAAATGAAGGGGTTTCACCAGATGATCTCTTAAGGAACCTTTCTACTTTGAATGCTGTGAAACTCACTCTAAGAGTTCTTGCACTTAAAACTTAATCAATACCTGTTGAATGTACAGTTACCCAACATGATACTAAGACGTAAGACAATTTCTCTAAGTTGAAAACTGGCATCTTTAGAGAGGAAAAAAAAAGTAATTTTAATTTAATTTAAATTTTGCAAGCTTGGATCTCTTTCGACCGGCAGTATTTGTGATAAATAGGGTGCTAAGAGTCATTTGTAAGCAGAGTCAAGTGTGAAGTCAAAATGTCCGTCCTTCTCTTTCCATCACACGGGAAGCAATACTGAGCAGTGGAAAGTGTGCAGGGTACAGTCAGAGGATCTCAGTGAAAGTCCTAGCTGGGGCCCAGTTTTTCATTTGGAGAATGATGGAGGAGACTCCATGGCCTGAGGCCCCTGCCAGCTCCAGGACGGTGACCCTGTGGTCTTCTGGCAATCAGGCAGGACACTTGAAAGAATCTGGGCTACCATAAAAGAGTAATGGGGGGAAAAAATCTCAGTTTCCCTTTTCTCCAAAAATAAAACCCTCCAGTTGTTTATCTTCAACTCTGACCAAAACCTGAAACAGCTTAACATTTTACAAAAAGCCCAATTCCAAGAAGGAAAGAACATATAGCTGTGCCGAGGACATAGCTGAAACCTCAACGTGGAACTATTTTCTCTGTTGCCATCAGCATCATTTTCCATATTTGCTTTTTGAGGGTATAGACTACAGTACTCAATCATCCAAGACAGGACTAAAATATTATTCCTCTATTTCAGCTGAAGTCATAACCAGCTGGAATGCTAAAGGGGAATCAGAATGAACATAGAGATGTTTCCCCAGCCATGTAGTTCACAAGCCAGTTAGCCTCTCCCTTAAAAAATTTATGGGCTGTAGTAATTTTCTATGTGGCCAGGAACTTTGCATTGTTGAGATTTATATAATTACAAAGGGTGAGTTTATGGCATATTGGGAAAGCCAGACACTCCTACTTTATTTTATCCCACTGTAACTTGGGAGTAGGACCAAGTAGAGGGAAGAAAATGTGGGAGAAAATAAAACTGGAAATGGGAAATAGATCAGGTCTGGTCATGCATTATTACAAATGTCACTATAGTGTTGATTACTGGATTTTATTAACAACATCTGTTATCCTCAAACTCACCTTGACCATTCCTTTTCCACACTCTGGTTTCCTTGGAAAGGACTGGTTACAAGATAAACTTTAACATGTGCAGGATGAAGGCTTTTGAAATTGATTTTAGGCAGAAATGTAGAGCTTTCTTGGATTGGCTTCACGGACTAGTACAGTTACTTGTAATCATTTCAGAGGGATTAGGGTGTGTGAAAACTGGTCTGCTGTGAAGGGTTCTTGGCTCATCAGGTGCCCATTCTTAGAGCTGGTAGAAACAAGGCAAAGTCTGGGATTTTCTTTTCTTCTAAACATTCCCACAAGTGAGAACTGAGACCACAGTGTAGAAGCATATAGGGTTGTAGGGCTTTGAGCACTATATAACTATATAACCTCACATCAACTGAACTCCAAGTGACATGCAGACTGCTAGCACACAGTCTAGCTAGTCAAGATTTATTTGCAGCCATACTGGGCACCTAAGTGTGGCACCTATTGGCACAGCAGGACACCTTATTCGGGGGGCTGGCATTTTGGCACATGAGAGATGTCACAGGGCCTGCATCTTAATCCTTAGAAGTTAACTTATCCAAACACCCACCCTTCAAAATACTAACCATTCATATACACATTCCAAATACATCCAGGGCTGGGAAAAGAAAAGCTGTGAAACTTAAGAAAGCCAACTTTGGAGTTTTTTTTTTAAGTTGAGACCCAGCTGTTACTGCTTAATGTAATCATATACCAGAAAGGAATTATAAATCATACACACTGCTCCAAATCAGGAACAGCTGGCCAAATTCAAGGCAATCACTTAGAATTTGGTTTGGCCTACCTTGGGTCCTGTCTCATATTGTTTAAGACAGAGCAACATTTTTACACACACACACACACACACACACACACACACACACAAAATGCCCCCATCCCACCCCCCAATCAAAATATCCATTTTCTTAGACTTGCTTTTGGCTATTCCCATTTGTCCTTTGACAAAGTGTATATTCTGGGCTTAATAATTTAGTTCCAAGACTAAAAAGCACTTCTTGGTCTTTCCTGTCAATATGAAAATAGAAAATGTGGTTTTACGTGTGAAAATGCCCCCAGTCTCCCAAGCTAGACTGTTCTCAGTTTGAAAGTAACCTAAATCTCCACCAGATGTAAGTCCCTAAGTCCCCTTCTTCCTTGACATGGGTCGTGGCTTTCCAGGAACTGATTTCTCCTGCTATTGGCCTAAACATTCCCTTTCAGGATCCTTGGCTAAATTCTTAGCCATTTCCCACCTCCTTAGTTTGGGTGTCCCCAGGGCTCTGTATTCTCTCCCTTGGAGATCTTACCTGTTCCCTGGAATTCCTGTATCGACTCTATACAGATGACTTTCACATTTCTATTTCCAAAGCTCTTTTATTCTTCCCTCTCCCTTGTTCCCCATAACCAATGACCTTTAGCTCTATCATCATCCTTCCTGACCTCTCTGCAGTGGTCAATGCTACAGATTCCTCCTTTCAGCTTCTCTCTTTCTGAAGTTTTTGTGACTCTGCTCTGATATAGTTTTCTTCCTACCTGTCGGACAGATTCCATCCCATGCTTATCATCAGTATGCCACTCACTATGTGCAGGTGTCCCCAGAGCTCTGGCCTGAGCCCAGTCCTCTCCCCTCTCTCTGTCCCTCCCCAGCTTACTGATCTCCTCAGCTCATTGCAAAGGACTCCCAAACTACATATCCAGTTCTCCTTTCTCCCCTAAACTAGGTCTTTGTCTTCAACAGTCAGGCAGACATCTCCACCTGGATGTCCCATTGGCATCTCAAATTCAACAGTTCCAAAAGAGAATTATTCAAAACCTAGGAGATCTCTTTATCTCTTCAGCCTTACTGCACAGTTATCAAACCTTATCAAAGCTATCTTTCAGACCCCATCTGGTGTCTCAACCCATAGTTTAGGAAGTGCTGAAGGAGTTGAGAGTAGAAAAACTTTTAAAAAGTCCTATAAAACTCTTCATCTCAGGGCAGCTATGTGGCACAGTGAAATAGAGCACCAGCCCTGGAGTCAGGATGACCTGAGTTCAAACCCAGCCTCAGACACTTAACATTTACTAGCTGTGTGACCTTGGGCAAGTCACTTAACCCAATTGCCCTCCCTTCCCTCCTCCAAAAAAAAAACAAAAAAACTCTTCCTCTCCTTTTCTCAACCATCACCACAACTACCCTAAATAAGCCATCATCTCTCCCCCAAGCTACTGCGGCAGCTTTCCATTGATATCCCTGCACCCAGCCCTCTCCCCTCTCCAACTTAGCCTCCACATGGCTGCCAAAGCAATATCTTTAAAGTACAGGTCTGACCCTATCACTCCTTTTGTGGCTCTCTATTGCCTCAAGGAGAAAATACAAACTCTTTTGCATGGTATTTAAAGTTTTTATCAATCTGGCTCCAGTCTATCATTTCCAGCTGAATACAGATTCCAACCCTTCGTGCACTCTGCACAGCTGCCACACTGAATCAGTCACAAGGACAGGCCATCTCTCATCTCCATGCCTTTACTCATTCCATCCCCCATGGCTATAATGCTCTTCCTGCTCCCGGCTGCTGATTGGAACTTCTAGGCTTCCTTCATGCTCAGCTCACCAACCACTTCCTTTGCAAGGCTTTTCCTGATTCCCCCAGTTCTGCGCAGCCCTCAGTTGCCATTAGTTTCTATTTATTTCATATATCATTTTAAGTGTAATGTGGCACTAAGACTTGGGACACACTGTATATCTTGCATCTGCATATTTGCCAACATGTCCTTTCCTCCCATCGGGCTTTTTCAGGGCAGGGACTTTTTCCTTGCTGTCTCTCCATCCCTAACACAGAGCGCAATGCCGGGTACATAGCAGATGGATGTAATAAATGCTTGCTCACTGACAGATTAGCTGCCAAGTCTTGTAAATTCCATCCCCAGCATTTCTCACATCTGTCCTTCTCTTGTGGCTACCAGCCCAACACAGAGCCTTCCTCTTCCTTGACTACTGGAAGAGCCTGTTAACTGGTCTTTCTGATTTCAGTGCTTATCATGGTACCTCACACATAATATGCACTTAGTAAATGTTTGTGGAGTTATCCAGATACACTATCAGGGTCAGCAAAGCATTTAGTGTCAGAGGCCTGTGCAAACATCCTTAAAGGGCTAAGGATGATTAAATGGATGACCAGGAAAACAGCAGCACCAGCACTGAGAAAAGGGAGAGAGGGACAAGAGCAACTAAATTCAGGGTCAGTAGACTGAAAAAGGTGAAAGGATCCTTTATTCTTTCCTTGACCCCCAGAGGGAAAGCCTGGGACAGAGAACTAAAGGCAGAGAATTTCAGTGCTGAAAGGAACCTCAGAGATAGATCCCTAGACCAGTGGTATCAAACTCAAATAGAAACAGATCCCTGCAAGCCTGCATATTGTCTTAGAAAACAACATATTAACATTATCTATGTTGTACTGGATTTTTATTTACTTTCTTAAACATCTCAATATTACATTTTCATCTGGTTCCTTTTGCAAACAGCAAGTCTTACCCCTCTACTCTAGACCAATTCTAGAGAAAACAGGTCCAGAAAGATCAACTGATTTGCTCAAGATCACACAGAAATGGGTTAAACTAGAATTCTGGTCTCCTGACCCTTGGTACGGTGCACTCACTATTATTCTCACTATTCTCTGCTGTACACTCAGGTTACAAACCTGTTTTTTCCTCTCCCTGAAAGAATACTTAAATATTTCAGGGATCAGTGACTTCACTGGTATGAGTACTCTTGCTACCAAGCATTGTAGCCATTTAGTAGGCAATATTCAAGAGTTACTGAGGCTGAAAAATGCATCACCCAAGGGCTAAGCTAGTGGCTGACCCTGTCTGATTTCAGTGAGGCTGATGCTTAGATGAGGAAGCCCATCCTCCTAGCATTTCAACTGCCAGGGCTTCCAGTTGACTGGCACAGCCTTTAAGAGGCCAGAGTCACTCCCATGCCCTGATGAGGCATTGGAGGAAAACTTTAACAGAGGCCCTAAAAGAAAATGGGCAACTAATTACCCTTCAAACCACAAAGTCCTACCTCAAATTACTAGGAGAGCCAAGTATAAGGAATGAGAGAGGGAGATAAATCAAAGAGATGGTTTGCAAAGTTCACTTTAGTATCCAAGGAATTCTGCTTGATAAGCATAGCCCAGAGAAATTCAGTCATCTTCCAGCACTAAAAAGATCTTTAAATTAGACTGGAATTTTTATTGTATTCACTGTTAAAATAATATTCTTTTTAATTACAGGATTCATACCACGCAACGCCCAAGACTAAAAAAAAAAAATCACACACCCGCAGCACCATGGTATAGAAATTAAATCATAGTATTTACTATATAGAGAAAAAACGAAGAATATGACCTAAAACTTTGGGTCAAGTGTTTATGAGTTACTTAATTTCGCAAAATTAAAATAGTGATTAGATTTTTCCTTCCCTGGTTAGAAGTCAGACAAGAGGACTCAAAGACGAACTGGGTATAAAAGAATCAACTATGAGATAGATGGTAGAGTCAGAGCCAAAAAGGCTCTTTCGATAATAATTAATGTATAAAGGGTTCCAGTTGAGTAGTTGGTCACAAAGTATTCAAAAGCCAGTCCTGAATACTTTCAGAATAAAGAAAGCTGATAGCCAGTCAAAACCCCAAATAACTTTCTTGCCAGGCCTTCGAGTACAAGCCTAATTACCATAGCTGCCTAACTAGTTGGGTAAAGGATTCAAATACAAATGTGACCGAAGAAGTTAAAACAAGGATGATGACTTTAGGGAATTGAAAAGTTCATGAAGACAAAAAAGTCATAACCTGAGCCTATCTAGCCGAAAGAGGAAGGTTCACCTGTAAATGTATTTAAAAACATAACTTTTGATGGAGTGCAAGATGTAGATGTTACAAATGTTTGTTAAAAATGAGACTATTTCTATATCAGAAAAATCTGAGTCCAAGTCTCCAAAATGCTAGGCAGAATAATGGAGCATGAAAGCCCCTGGATCTGGAGTTAGGAGACCTTGACTTTGCTACTTACTATATAATCTTTAAGAGGTTGCTTATCTGCTTTGGGCCTCAGTTTCCTCACCTGTAAAATGAAAGGGTAGACTAAGATGCTTCCCAAAGTCCCTTCCTACTTTCAATCTCTGATCCTATCTTAGTAGTTTTGGTTCAGGCCTGTCTAAAAGCTGTGGTTTGGCCTAGAAGATGTCTTAAAGTCTGCCCCAGCAACAGAAAATGAACAGGGTCAGAGACTGAAAATAGGAAGGGACCTCAGGAAACATCTGGGCTGAGGCCTTCATTTTACAGATGAGAAAGGCACAGGGAGGTTAACAATGCCCTCGTCAATGTCCAAGTATCTTGGCTCACCATCTTTTCTTGTTGATGTAGTGTGTGTGTGTGTGTGTGTATGTGTGTGTCTGAAGGACTTTGCTTAAGTGAACACATCCCTCAATAGCTGTCAGAAAAGGGTAAATAGGACTGAGCACTATTACTAAAAAACAAAGGTGACGCCTTTCATTGTGGAGACAGGGACCTACAGGTTTAAATTATGGTGCCCAAACATGCCCAGCTATGGATTAGGGCACTGAACTGCTAGTTTCTCCAGCTTACTTTTTGGTGTGTATGATGGTTCTCTGAGTAAGGGAGGGAGGAGGGGCAAATGTGAAAATGAATTAGATGTACAAACAAAAGGCATCAACAAAAATATTTTTCAGAAACATATAAAAAAATTTTAATGCAATAAATCAATTGGGATTTTCCCAGGCAAACCCAAGGAGCCCATACTAAGTAGTTACACACACACACACACACACACACACACACACAGAGTGATGCCATTCTCATGAGGTAGTAAGAGCCATGGGAGTTTGTGGCAGGCCTCCTTCTATTTTGCTGCTACTTGAGGCCCCTATATCCTTCCAATTGGGTCAAAAACTCTTCTTCCATTTGAGTTATAGAATTCAGTTGGTCAAATGATTCTAGGTAAACATTTAAATTACTTCCATTATCATACTGAAGCAGAGATTTGTAAACATCCCCTTTTCTATTAAGCATAGACTCTTCTCCCTCAAATACAAGAGTCAGCTCCACCTCTTCCCTTCTTCCTCCTCACTTTTGAGGTGATTTGCATGATTTGGTCCAGTTGCCTTGAAGATGGGAGATGGAAAGGCAAATGGAAAGAAAAACCCCTAAAAGACTTGGTGGGAGGCACATTGCCTAGGTACTGGTGGGGGCTGGGGAGAGAGATAAATGGGATGGATTCACCATGAGTCTGTTCTAGCATGGAAAACAGAGACTTGCTGGAGTGATACACCCCCCCCCCCAAAAAACGATTCCCACAGTGACCTGAGGAGACCCTTCGTGTGGAGGGCTGAACTGTGAGACCCAAGTGTAAAATAACACAAGTTTCACATAGCCAGGAGGCATTCTGCCCCTGGAAACATAAAAGAACTGTAACATTGTCAACAGGATTCCAGTATAATCTCTCCATGCTCCAGCTGCTTGAGAGCTGGTACCATCTCCTGGGGAGGAAAGGAAGAGAGCATTGAAGAAGAACGAGAACTGAGGACTCAGGACAGCAGCTAACACAGCCCCACAATTCCTGCTGGGAATGCAGGACAGCAGTAGGGGAATGGAATGAGAGTTGCCCATCGGTGGGGTAAATGGTCCATGATGCCTGCTAGAAGCTGATGGCAATGGAGCTAGGAAGTACTTCCTACAGGAGAGTCACAACATGCCCCTTCAGACAAAAACCCTAGCTTTTCCTCCCTGCTGGGGCCCTGGAGAGAGTAGTACTGTAAATGATGAGGCTCATACAGGCCTCTGGGAGAAAAAGACTGGCCCACCAGAAGGAGCTGGGGGGAGGTTTCTCTTAGTTTCTTGCTCTTGACTCTAAGGGACTAAAGGGGAGCCCTTTTATCTTACTAAGGGCTCCCACCTGGGACAGAGCTATATAAGTCACATGGTCTGCATAATTCCCTGGAGGGGCTGGACCAACAGTAGAGGAGGGAAAATAAGAGGGAGTGAATCCCTTGAAAAGCTCCTAGTTCACAGACTATTTCTTTACTGGGTAAATAAGGTTGTTCTAATGTTTAGATGCCTTGGAGACTAAGTACGTTTAAGGGGAAACTCGTAGTTGCCTTCAGAGGAGAACCAGATCTGGAGGTTCCCAGGTTGCAACAGAGTGGGGGCAACAAGCCAGACATAGGAAAAGTTCCTAAAGTAGTCCCAGGGGCCCTTTGTGGCAGGAGGCAGCCTCTGACACTAAGGTTACAATGGCCTTCAGAGCTAGAAAGGGCCTTGAGATCACCTCATCCATCTACTCCCTTCATTTTACATATGAAGAAACAGAAGCCCAGGGGATGAGGTGATTTACCCAAGGTCAAACGAGCAGTAAACTATGCAACTAGGATTTGAACCCAGGTATTCTGACTTGAGGAAGCTTGGTGGCCCAGTGGGCCTAGAGTCAGGAAGATCTGAGGTTCCAAATCTGGCCTCAGATACTTACTAGCTGTGTGACTCTGGGCAAGTCACTTAACCTCTGTTTTTCTTAATCCACTGGAGAAGGAAATGTCGAACCACTCCAAGTATCTTTGCCAAGAAATATCTATGGACAGTATTGGCGCGATATGATCTAAGCAGTGGTTCTCAACCTGTGGGTTGTGACTTCTTTGGGAGTTGAATGACCCTTTCACAAGGGTTGCCTAAGACCATTGGAAAACACATATTTCTGATGGCCTTAGGAACTGAGACACCGCTCCTCTATCCATCTCCAGGAGGGTCCGCCCACATGCAGATATGCCCATATACGAGTATTAAAGGGTCTTGGCATTAGGAAGGGTGAGAACCACTGGTCTACAGGGTCATGAAGAATTGGATCTGAATGAACAAGTACAACACATTCTGACTAAACTTAAGTCTTCTTTCTGCTAATTGTGCTGCTTCACACTGCTTCTTCAGTACTAGCAATTAATCGATCAATTTAACTTTTCATCACTGACACATTTTTAGACTAATTTTGAGTAAAGCAAAATCGATTGGTTTTTTTTACAATTTCCAATTATTATAGTTTTATAATGAACTAATTAGAGCTAAAGAGAAAGCAATTAAAGTATGCACAATGACAAATAAGTTAAAATGATCTCAAATTACAATTCTGAAAAAAAAAAGGATCCTAAAAGACACAACCTGCCAAATATTTTTTTCTCCTTTCTTGCATTGGATGAACCTATTTTTATTTCTGGTTTTAAATGAGCCCATAAAAGCCTATTTTAGATAAGTCATTTTGTTTCCCCAAGACACAAAAGGAAATAAATTATAAATAAGAAAACTTAGCAAGTTATTGTACAGTTTCTGGATTAAAGATACACTGGCTACTTCCCACTAAATGTGGACCTGGGCTGGAAAACAAGCAATGGGCTAAGGGAAAGCAGGAAAAGGGGAGGATGTGGGGAAACAATGGACAGGAGGAAGAAGGTAGGAATAGAAGACTAAGAGGAAATACTATATGGGACAGAGGTAAAGCAAGTTGAGGGATGAGGATTCTACTAGCAACAGGTATTAAAGCAACAAGGAAAGAACCGATGGCTTTTGACCTTCAGTTTTGAGTTTGACAAAAAAATTAAAATGGAAATTCTGAAGGAAATAAGTTCAATCTGGAGTTTTCTCCACCCAAAGGACATATAAAAGCATCAAAAATCCTCAGCATGATTAATCCAATTTAGGACATCCTAGCTACAAGCCACCTGTGCTGCTCACAAAGTGGCCTTGGCACAATGGATTAGAGTAGTGGCATGCAGCACTTCATCAGCTCTGAATTTAATGCTGAATTGATGACAAAGGTCTTAAGAAAATTTTCATCACTGATCCTAGAAATCAAAGCCATAACGAAGTTTGTGATGTTGTTCAATTGTGTTGACTCTTTTCGACCCCATTTGGGGTTTTCTTGGCAAAGATAGTAGAGTGGTTTCCATTTCCTTCTCCAGCTCATTTTACAGATGAGGAAACTGAGGTAAACTGGGATAAGTGACTTACCCAGGGTCACACAGCTGGGATGTGTCTGAGGTCAGATTTGAACTCAGGAAGATGAGTCTTCCTGCCTCCAAGTCTGGAATTCTATCCATTGTGCCACCCAACTCCCCAGGTGGAAGCCTGGAGATCATCTCATCCATCACATCATTTGGCAGATAAAGAAACTGAGGCAGAGATAGGTTAAGTGACTTAGTGAAGTGCTCCCCACAGTAGCTCCTTTAAACCATCACTTCTCTTCTCAAGCTTTCTCCCTCCCTCTGAGCAGAGCCCCTCTCCTCATATTACCCTAAGAACATGGAGGCTATCTGCAGCTTTTCCTTAACTTTTTGGACATTTTCCTTTACTGGAAAAAGTTTGTGGTAGGAAGCAATAAGTGGCAGGAGAAGAAAAAGAGTTTTTTTTTCTTATTTCCCCACTGATTTTTGCATTGACAATATTGGAACTTTTATGTGTAAATGTCTTTTTTTTTAACATTCTTTTTTTTTTTTTAATTTTGAGCTCCGAGTTCTCTCTCTCTGTCCAGCCCCTCCCTCACCCACTCAGAAGGGAAGCATCATGATAGCTGTTACACATGGGAAGTCACGCAAAACAAATTTCTATATTGAGGCTATCTACTGCTGCAGAAGTATGTGAGAGCTGAGAAACCAGATGGAGTGGGGCAATCCAGGGCTGGGAACCATGAATGAATGAGCAGAAAAAAGGATACTAGAGCAAAGGGTTCATAGGGAAGAGGGAGCCATGGAAATTTCTTGAAGAAAGGAATACAGTAACATGCTCATACATGTGCTTTAGGAACATCAAACTGGCAGCTATGAGAAGGATGGATTGAAGAGGGGAGAGCCTGAAAACAAGGGGGCCAATAGACCAATTAGAAGAATGCTTACTATCTCTTAATTGCCAAATCTAATGGCTTTTTCTCAATCCTCAGCCTTCATATATCTTCATCCATGCCTCATCAGAGGCAGCTAGGTGGCACAGTAGATAGAGCTCAGTACTGGACCCAGAGTCAGGAAGACCTGAGTTCAAATCCTGTCTTGGACACTTACTAGATGTAAAACCCTGGGCAAGTCACTTAACTCCTCAGTGGCTCAGTTTCCTCATCTGTAAAATAAGATAATAATGGCACCTACCCAAGCTTATGGTGAGGACAAAATCAACATTTGCAAAGCTTTACTGTACCTACTGCCTCCAGGATTAAGTAGAAAATCCTCTGGTGTTCCAAGTTCTTCATAACCTGGCTTCTTCCTACCTTCCCAGTCTTCTTACACCTTATTTCTCTACCATATACCATCACCTGGTGTCACCCAGACCTCCTGGCTGTTCCATCTCCTGACTCTGGGCATTATCACTGACTATTTATTCTTCATGACTGACTTCCTTCAAGTCTCAGCTAAAATCCCATCTTCTACAAGAAACCTTTCCCAATTTCCCTTCATTTGGGTGCCTTCCCTCTCTTAATTTTGTACAATTTCTCCTGGATGTAGCTTTTTGGTACGTAATTGCGTAGTTGTTTGCATGTTAGACCATGAGCCCCTCAAAAGCAGGGACTGTCCTTTGCCTTTCTTTTCGTCCCCAGCATTTAGTGCCTGCCTCTAATGTGTGCTCAACAGAAATGTGGAATTTAAGAGGAGGGGGGGGTTTAAACAGAAAGATGATAAGTTCTGTTTTAGCCACATTGAATTTGAGATGCCATGGAAATATCCAGATGGAACCATCTAGTAGGCATTGGGAAATGTGGGGCTGGAGCTCAGGAGAGAGAAATGGGCTGGACATGTAGATATGAGAATCACCTGCATATAAATGATAGCTTAATCTGTGGGAGCAGATGAGCTCTCTGAGAGTATAGATAGAGAAATTCAGAGCAGAGGGTAGGGCATGGATTTTGAGCCAGCAAAAAACACAGAGTAGATTATTCAGTCGAACCACAGAAAAGAACCACATCAGAGTCATGTCACCAATATCCAAAGAGGAGAGTTTCCATCGGAGTGGGACCAACAGTGTCCAAAACTGCAGAGGTGAAGAAGGACAAGAGCTTAATCACTGGCGTCATTTCAATCCAGTGGCAGTACATTAGCTTGATTCCAAGAGGTTAAGAAGTAAGCAGGAGGCAAGAAAGTAAAGAGTTTAGCTATTAAAGAGACAAGGGATATGGGGTGATAGATAGCTTAAGGGGATGGGAGAATCAAGGGAAGGTTTTGTTGTTCTGTTTTTCAAGGTAGGAGAAGATACCTTAAAAGGAGAAAAGGTACCTCTTCCTCTGAGAGTAAAGCAAAATAGGAAAGAATGGGGATCTGAAGTGTAGAACTGAGAAGAATGTTCAAGATGGATGTCCTCAAAGTTTTACATAAAACATGAGGGGAATTGCTGAAGCAGCTAAGCGGTTCAGTCCATAAAGCCCTGGACTTGGTGGAATCAGAATAGACCTGAGTTAAAATGCTGCCTCATTTACTTAGCTAGCTCTATGACCCTGGCCAAGTAACTTAACTACTCTGTGCCTCGGTTTCCTCATCTGTAAAGTGGGGATAATAAGAGCACCTACCTCACAGGGTTGTTGTGAGAATCAAATGCCACAACCCATATAAAGTATTCTGCAAACCTTAAAGCAGTATACAAATGATATCATCATTGTCATCATTAAAGACTAAGGGTGGAGTCAGGTAGCATCTTACAATATTCAGCCCCGTTTCCTAGCCTGTCATTCCAAATGGTACAGGGAGGCAAGGTATGTGCTCCAAACCCAAAGCCCTCTTAGTTCAGGTTCCACACTGGACTCCCTTGTGAGTCACTGAACAAAGGAGATTTGCTTTGTTCAAATTCAACAAGGATATAGTGGCACTCAGCTTTTCTGGATGCAGCCTCCTTGTTTCCATAGAAACATATCTGATCAGTACTCCATCAGGGGCTGGTGACTCCCACAGTTTTAGGTAATCACTAAGTCTGAGAAGCACTGACTACAGAAGGGTAGGATCTTTTATGCTCCCAATCAACGAATTAATAAACATTTAGCAAATACCTACTATGTGCCAGACGCTGTGCTAAGCACTGGGGATACAAAAAGAGGCCAGAGACAGTCCCTGCCCTCAAGCTTACAATCTAACAGAGGCTGCATCAGGGAAACTAGGACTAATGAGCTGGGGAAGGTGGGGAGTGGTGAATCCAGGGAACTTAGGGACTACAAATCAAGAAAATGCTGATCCTATCGCTGTTGTGGGGTAGTGGGTAGAGAAAAGACGGGGAGAAAATTTGTAACTCAAAAATCTTGTGGAAATGAATGATGTAAACTAAAAATAAACACAAAAGTTAATTTTTTTAAAAAAGCAACAACAAAAACAAAAGAAAATGCAGACCCTATCACAGGAGGCCAAGAAAGATAAGGACCGAGAATGGGCCATCCATGGTCCAGGAATTTGGATGCCAACTGGCATCCAGCATCTTAGCCTTCCTAGTTTTGGGTCATTTCCAAATTTGACAAGGATGTCATATAGGCCATTACCTAAATCAGTGATAAAAATGTTAGACAGCATACTACCAGGGACAGCTCCATAGGACACTTGACTGGAGATCTTCCAAATTAATACTGACCCAATCAGTTCCAAATCCATCAACTTAGACACTCATCTAGCTCACATTTCTTTATCTTTTCCACAAGATCAGCATGAGATACATGTTTTTCTTTTGTTAAAAAAAATCTGTACTTAAATATCAAACACAATGAGCATTTACATATATGAGATAGAACAGAAAAGAGGATTGTACATGAGACCATATGTCTCGTATGTGCAGCTTGAAGTCCATTTTCAAGAAATGGGTCTTTTAAAATTTAAAACAGGTCCATCATGTGACTTTGAAAGTTGTCCTATTTGTCTCCTTCTGGCCTTCTTTCTGGTCTCCTCTAAGCATTTCTTTAAATGTTTCAATGACCCTATTTTTTTTGGCAACCTTGTCAGTATCCTCCCTCCTTTCTATCTCCTCCGCTCCAGAAGGATCAGAATTTAAGACTACTTCAAAGGACCGAGCTGCGTCAACTGATGGAGTACATTTTCTTTTATCCATAAAGCAAAGAAAACAGAGCTAGTAAGAGGCAAAGTTTTGTTTCAAAGTAAAATTATAATATTTTATGTATTTTTGTTTAAAAAAAAAGAAAAGAAAAACTAAACCCATGTAATAAACATGCAAAGTCAAGCAAAAGTAAATACCCACATTGGTCTTATCCAAAAATGTGTGTCGCATTCGGGACCTTGAGTCTATCTCCTCCAAGAATCATATTATCACATACTTTGCTTGAGTTGAGATTTTTTCAAAATCGATATCATTCTCTTCCTATATCCTGTCTAATGATAATATTCTCTAGGATTTTCCCAGGAATGAAAGTCCAGCTCACCAGTCTGTATTTCACAGGTACCATCTCCACTGCCGAAAATTGGGGTATCTGTCCTTTGCCATTTCCAAGGTAACTTTACTGTTCTCAAAGCTCTTTCATCTACCACTGACAGTAACTCAGCAATCACATCCAACAGTCTTGTTGATACCAAGGATGTAGTTCATTGGAGCCAAGGGACATGAATTCATCCTGAGCAGCTAAATGCCTTCTTATATCTTCTTTCTTATCTTAGCTATGGCCATTTTTATTTTCTTCTTTCCTCTCCAAAGGTCATTCACTCTCCTTAGCAAGGAAAGCAGAAACAAAATTAGAATTAAGCAGCTCCGTCTTCTCTCTGAAGTCACTCCCCCTCAAGAAGCCAGTCTGTCCTTTCCTTGCTCTTCTCTCCCCCTCCATTCGAATTAATATAAAGCAAAACTAATTTTTAAAGATTTCCTTTTGTTGCCGTTAGCTTTGTGGCATAGACTAGTGCAGAGGTGTAAAACTCCCAGGGCCCAAACCAGATTAAAATGTAACTGGGAAATGCTGAACAAAATAAGTAAAAATACAATACAACGGAATGATCATTTGTGGTTTTCTAAGGCAACAAGTAACTGGAGGAATCCATGTCTATTTGTGTGGGAAACCACTGGTGTAGTGGGGCTAGAAAACTGGTATCCAAGGCCCTCTTCTGACACAGCCTGGCTGTGTGACCCTGGGCAAATCACTTAACCTCTTAGGGCTCTGGAAAATGGCCTAAAACTAGAAATTACAGAGAAAGTGCTTACTTGAATTGGTAGAGGGAGTTTCTTCCCCTCCAAGTTCCCTATACCAATAAAATCTTCCAATCCCCAGCTTTGCTCATAAGCCCTAGCTAATTTGGAGTCTTGGTACTCCTAGGCTTTTGTATCTGTCCTCTTTCCTTCTCTTGATTTGTCATGCATCCTTTTCAAAAGTAGATTCATATTGATTATTTTAACGTTCTTTTTATTAGGAACTCAACAAACATGAAAACTTCAACATAAAAAGAACCAAAAAAAGATTGTTTACGAAACCAAAAGTGTCTTTTGTAGAGTTAAAACCATATAGTACATTTAACATAGTAGCAACCAAACAGCCCTGCTTGCCCACGTCCTCTTCTGAACTTCCTTCTACTCTCCTCTATATAATTTTGTCATCTTTCTGGATGTTCTTTATATTCTTGTACCTTCATTTACTACCCACTAATTTACCCACCCCTAAAGAGAAGCTCTGCCTTGTAACAAATAAGTATAGTCAATAAAAACAAATCAACACATTGGCCATGTCTCTATAGGTAGCTTTCGCTCATACTTCAAATCTACCACCTCTATTCCAAGAGATGAGATGCATCATCTAAAGTCATAACTGGTCATTGCATTTATCTGAATTCTAAAATCTTTTGAAGTTTTCCTTTACATCATTTAGGTCATTGTATTAATAACTATTCTGGTTCTGCTCACTTCACTCTGCATCAGTTCAGATCAATCTTCTCAGGTTTCTCCAAATCCATTATATTTGTCATTTCTTTTTTTTTTTAATTGAAATAAAGGTTTATTTTTTCTCATGTAAATTCACAGAACCCCTGAAGTCTATCCATAGGCCCTTGAGGGAAGGGGAATCTGTAGATCCAGGTTAAGAACTCTTAGTCTACAGCATTCATGTCTACTTGCCCTTTCAGAAAAGAAACAATGTTTGTTTGGTATGCTCTATTATTGACGTAGCCATACTGATTATGATAGAGCCCGTTTGAGAGTTCAAGTTCAATATAAAAATAAAATGAGACATTGGTATATTGAGTAGTTAACAAAAGGAGGCTTATTTAACCATTGTCCAGAAAGGATATTTATCAATAATACAGTCTTGGTTCAGTTAGGCATAGCTTCACTGCACCTCTGTTGGTCATGGTGGTCTGCTAGTCCTAAGCCAGAGGGAGGAGGAGAAGATGATTCTTCATAACCTGGTTATTTCACACTTAGGCTACCCAGGAGCTACTTCAGGAGCCCAAATGATGGTGCATAATCCAATTAAGCCTCAAGGCAGGTTTCCTTTTAAGGAAAAACTGCCCTAGAGGGTTAAGGTCAGGACGTAGGAAGACTAACCAGTTTAATAGCAAGTCCCTAGGAAGTATATTACGTATATTATGTATGCCATACTGCCTTTTATAGATTATATAAAAATGTGTTCAAGAATTTTGTCAGCAAGTCAAACCTATCTACAACTTGCAGAATCCATCATCTTCATTCTTTAAAAAATTGGGACATTTGTCCTTTCCAGCCCAGTAGCACCTCTCCTATTCTCCAAAACCTTTTGAAGTTCATAGCAATTTGACAATCATATCTGCTACTTCTTTGAGTGTGGTAAGATAGAGTCCATCTAGGCCTGGTGACTTGAGTTCGTTGAGGGATACATCTTGCTTGGTTGTCTCCATGCTTATCTTAGGCTCCTGCTCCCGTTTGGACTAGTCAGTTACCAGAGAGGGAAGCACCAACATCTGGGTTTTTCAAAGCCAATGGGCTCAATGGCTTCCCAGAGTCTCGTCTGGCCAAATCACACAACTCTTCTCCAAATGAGCCTCCTGTCATTTCTTACAATGCAATAATGTTCTATATTCAGATACCACAAATTTGGGCAGCTAAGTGGCTCAGCAGATAGAGTTCCAATACTGGGTCTTGAGCCCGGAAGACTCATCTTCCTGTGTTCAAATATAACCTCATGCAATTATTAGCTGCTGTGTGACCCTGGGCGTGTCACTTAACCCTATTTGCCTCAGTTTCCTCATCTGTCAAATAAGCTAAAGAAGGAAATGGAAAACCAGTATCTCTGGCAAGAAAATCCCAAATGGGGTTATAGAGAGTCAGACACTACTGAAAAACACACCACAAATTTATTCAGTCATTCTTCAGTTGATGGGCAATCCTTTTGTTTTTAGCTCTCTATAATAACAAAAAGTGCTGCTACAAATATTTTTGTACACATGAATCCTTTCCCTCTCCTTTTACCTTTTCAAATTATGTGCCCAACAGGGAGATACATATCTTTAAAAACAAAACAAAACAAAGAACAACCCTGAGTCAGTAGGTGAGTTCTTTGTGCATCAGTTTCTAAATACAATGCCTGTTTTTCTTCCTCACTGGAATGGCTTGCCTTTGTGACTTTAGAATTTCATTTCAGAATGTTTCCCATTTCTCCTGACTTCCATTACAGAATTTTTATTCATAGGATCCTATCATCATCAATGTCCTACCCTCCAACTATGAGTGTCCTCCAGGGTTCTGGTGTGGACTTGCTTCTGATCAGCCCATGTAGGTTTAATTAGCTCTATACCAACAATTCCCAGAACTGTCTATCCAGTCCTAGCGTATCTTCAGATTGCCAGTTCCTCATCACCAACTGTATATTGGAGATCTCTACATCTGGGCATCCTGAATGTGTGTCAAATAGAACTCACTAACCCCCCAAACCTATCCCTCCTCCACATTTTCCTATTTCTTTTGAGGGTACTACCATATTTCCAGACAAGAAGGTTTGCAACATCTGCATGATCTTCCACTCTTTCTTCTCCCTCACCACCCCTCCCTCCACATCCATTCAATTGCTAAATCTTGTCAATCTACCATAACATCCCACATGTCCATTCCTTTCTCTTCACTCATATAACCATCACCTCATTCAGACTTTCATCATCGTTTTCCTGGACCATTGCTAGAGCCTCCTAACTGGACTTCTATCTTTCAGTCTCTCCCCATTCCAATCTATCCTGGCCACAACTGCCAAAATAATCTTCCTAAAAAGCATGAGTCTGATGTCACTGCCCTGCTCAAGAAATCTACCAAATCTACCACAGCTCACCATTGTCTCTAGGATGAAGAGCTTCCTCAGCTTGCCATTAAAAACCCTTCATAATCTGGCTCTACCTGACCTTTCCAAGCTTGCTATATATTACTTCCCTGCATGCATTCTACATTCCAGCCCACTTACTGTTCCCCAGTAACAAAAACAAGCCTTTATCAAGCATTTACTGTGTGCTAGGCACTGTACTAAGAGCTGGAGTATACTAAGAAAGCCAGAAACTGTCTCTGCTCATGAAGAGTTCACATTTGAATGAGGGAGACATGAGCAAACAATGATGTACACGTAAGCAAGATCAATGCAAGGTAACCTTAGAGGGAAGGTTCTAGCAATCAGTACCCCAGATTGAGCAGCAGTGCCTTTGCACAGGGTGGCTACCATGCCCCAGATGGGCTCCCTCATCACTTCTGCTTCTAAGAACCAGTCCCAGCTTCCCTCAAGCCTTAGCACAGGTGCCATCTCCTGGGGGAAGTCCTTCTTGATCCCCTCAGTTAGTAATCCTTGCTTTCTCCCTTGAAGTATCTCTTTCCATATTAGATCTTGCTCCACCACCCAGCAGAATATAACCTCCTTGAGGGCAAGAACTACTTGTTTGGTTTTTGAAATCCCCTGCACACAGCAGATCCTCACTAAATGCTTTATGGACTGGTTTGTCAAACCAGGTCCTCAGATTCCAAATCCACTGCTTTTGTCCTGATACCCCATCTGGTCATGTAAGTTGAAATACTATAGATAATAAGATTATATCTTTCCTCTTACTCTGTATGTTCCCCCACCTCTATGTAGTCAGTGCTAAAAGAAATCCTGACTGCTCTCTGTAAATGAATATGCACCTTAAGTCTTAGAAGTGGAGTTTTCTCCTTCAAAACTAGCAAGGTCACCCAAGAGAGGGAAAAAGCACATATGATTTACCCTAAACTTGATTAAGATAAGCACATCAGGAAGGCTACATTTTACTCTGTTAAGCTAGGATTACCATATCAGGGGACAACATGCTTTGGTCTAAGGAAGTCTGCTTTTCAGTTCCAAGGTCAAACAAAAAAGCTGACTACAAGTCTGCCTAGGGCAAGATGGTGACTTGTATCCTATATTCCTTTGGTAAGAGAAACATTCCCTTCATCTCAAACTGCCAAAGTAGTCAGGCAGGTAACACCTTCCTGACCACTTACCACCTCAAAAGCCTGGAAGAGCCTGATCTCCTCCCTACCCCATCTGAGGTTCCTTGAGATCTGGGTCCCGATACTCTTCCCAGAGTAAGAATGCTGTAAATTCTTTTCATCCAAAGAACTAAAATAATATGGAAAGGAATACTGTTATTTAGTTTCACACTTATGACTCAGTTGTGAGGGCATGTCAAGTCAAAATATATTTGGTTACAGAATAACTCAATAGTAGTCACGAAATATTTACTGAGAAGACTATTATGTCGAAGGCACTGTGCTTGAGAAGACGATTCCGTTCAAGGCCCTGTGCTGGCTGCTAAGGAGAATACGAAGGTGAATAAAAGACACTGCCCCTGCTTTCAGAGGCTTACAGTCCAATACAGGGGATGATATGGTCACAAATAAATATAATACAAATTATAACAGAAACGGAAAGTTTTAAATGTCCAAAGAAGGGAGGAGGACAAGCACTGACAGCTTTGCAGGGAGGGAAGAAGCTATGAAGGAGACAGCAATTTGAGGTAGAATTTCACTCTGTTGAGACTGGGGAGGGTAAGGGAACAAGGGCAATAGTAAGAGCAGAACATGGACTGAGGTGGTGGAGAGGTGGAAAGGACCCTGGAAAGCATTGGTTCAAGTATCTTTTTATAGAGGAGGAAATTGAGTCCCAGAGAGATGAAATCTAGCCTATTGGTTAAAGAAAGTCTCCTTCAACAAAGACATGCCCCAATGCGCTGTCCCTCGAAGGTGAATTAGGCAAAATTAGAATCTAGGCTCTAGTTAGTTTTATAGGGATACATGTCCTGAAAAGCAGTGGTTCAGATAAGTCACTGGGAAGGGAGGAATATGGAATAGTATCATAGATCAGTTAGCCCGGAAGGGCCTAAAGAGTTAGGGTGAGCAGTTTGAACTTCAGTCAGGTAATCAAGTAGAACAAAGTTCCCAGACAGAGCCATTGCAGGACAAGGAAATTCAATTAAGTGCCTTCTAAATGTCAGGACTGGGCTAGGTGACGGGGATATAAAAACAAAGAATGAAAGCAGTCCCTGCCCTCAAAGAGCTTACCTTCTTTCTACTGGGAGATGGAGAAGGGGAGAGATAACAGGTATCCAGAGAAGTAAACATTAAAAATACACAAAAATAACAGAAAGTAACTTCAGAACTAGAGGTTATCACCAACCATTGGGGAGGAAAGACCTTTAGTAGGAGGGCATTGTTGGGAGTAAGGAGACCTAAAAAATAATGAGGAAAAATGAAATCTATTCTTGAATTTTACCCTGTGGCTGCAGAAATTCAATTCAAATCTATGACTTTTTATCTCGAACATATAAACTCTGTGGTTCAGTGGATTCAGCTTGGTATCTATGCATACTCCAGACACCATAAGTTCAAATAACATTTGAGTTTATAGCCTTGCAATTGTCCATAGAGATAAACCCAGTCCTGAGCAGTGTTTTCCAAAGAGGTCCTAGAACAATTAATGTCTGTGAAGAGCCTGAACATTTCCTCTGGGAAGAAAGGCACTGTATGATCCCCAACTGATGCTAACCACATAGAGTCTTCAGCAAGGCTGTATGTAGAGTAAAGCTGAATGGAAAGGGCATTGGCCAGGCACCAAGAGAACTGGCTTCTAGTTCAAGTTCTCCTACTCATCAGCTATTACACAATCTTGGGTGAAGGTGAGTTGCTTCTCCTCTTGAAGCCCCACTTTTCTCATCCGTGAAATGAAGGGGTTTGGATAGATGGCCTGGAACAGGAGTGGGAAACCTACAGCCTCAAGGCTGCGTGTGGCCCTCAAGGCCCTCAAGTGTGGCACTTTGAATTTTGGATTCAGTCTAAGGTCCCTTAGAGCTCTGGCAGCCTATGTTTTATGATGTAAAAACAAAACTTAAGAAAACTTAAGATTCTGCCTGTTTTCTCGGCGTGTATACCTGATAGAGATACAGATTCTCCTTGTACCAGCAACAGCTTCCATCCCAAACTGCCTTCATTTCCGGGTATATGCTTTTGGGGAACAGTGTTTGCAGAGTTTCGAATAGGTGTTGTACTAACAAAATTTATCATTAACTTGCACAAACACAGCTGTCTTCTGAAAGCAGGAGCAAAGGCTTATCAGGTATGGCCAGCCAACTCCAGTAAACAGTGAAGTGAAAAAAAAAAGCATACAGACTTCTGTCTACTTTCTAACCAAACAGGCATTTCTAAGACTTCACCCAAGGGATTTCCCACAGAAGTAAGGAAAAAAATTGAGTAATATGTAAAGACCTCTGAGACCAAACTATCTGTACTTGCTGATGACATAATGGTTAACTTAGAAAATCCTAGCGATCAAATGGATCCCACCCCTCATTTTAAGAACACTTGAGACCTTGTCTAAAATCAGGCTGCTAGTCAACAGCAAAGCTGGTACTAAAGCTTAAATAGACCTTACTGGAGAGATTTCACTTATTCACTCAGCCTGTATTACCCTTTGTTTTTGTTTAGTTGTGTCCGATTCTTCATCACTCCGTGGACCAACTGTCCATGGATTCTCTTGGCAAAGATACGGGAGTAGTTTGTCATTTCCTTCTCCTGTGGATTAAAGTGAACAGAGGTGAAGTAACTTCCCCAAGATCACAAGCTAGTGTCTAAGGTCGAATTTGAACTCAGGTCTTCTGGACTCCAGGCCCAGTGTTCATTCCACTGAGCAACCTAGCTGCCATTTTATCCTTAGTCACACATGATCCTAACAGGTGTGATTTCTAGTTTCCTAGTTCACAAAAGTTTAGAAGCAGAAAAATTTTTAAAGGAGAGTTGGCTGCTAGATGCAGCACTCTGAGAATAATGAAAAGAGACATTTCACAGGGAAGAGGCTAAGGAGCTCAAAGAACATACCTTGGGTCTCAGGTGTTAGTGTAGGGACAAAGAGCCTCTGCACCTTCTTCCGCGGTCTCAGAAATGGAAGTGACCTTTGCAGCCATATAATTCACAGCACACCTAAACACAAATCTCCTCTACCAGACACCTCACATGTGGGCATCCAGCCTTTGTCTGAAGGCCTCCAGTAACCAGGAAGCCACCACCTCCTTAGGAAGACCGTTCTACCTTTCCATCATTAAATTCTTCCTTAAATGGCCTTTTTGCAACTTTCTCACAATGTTCCTAGGTCTACCCCCTGAGGTCAAGCCCTCCAAGTCTTTTAAACACAATCTCACCTCTTTTCCAGTGAGAACATCCAACTTTTCAAAGTTAGGATTCTCCTAATGTCTTGCAAATAACTGAAAAGGCCCTTAGAAAGTATTTAATACCAGTCACCTGCCTCCTAGCCCAAAGACGCTTCCCCTAGGACATTACAATGCCTTTCTAACCATCTCTATTGTCCCATGTCTCATTAGCTTAGAGCATAACTTTCTAAGGTTATGATACTTAACCCTTCTAAGATACTTGCATTGTAACAGAAATTGCAACAGAGATATATTTCCTCTCACCAGTATCTTAATTATTTTCTGCCTAGCTGGCCTCGATGACTCTAGACCTTCTCCCCTCCACATCTTCCTGAACATGGCTACCAGATTAATCTTCCTAAAAGGTGGTTTTCAACATGCCACTCTCCTGCTTGGACATGCACAAGGGGCTTTCTGTAGTCTAATGGAGGTGTGGCATAGTGGTTCAAACAACAGACTCGGACCAGCTCCTGAAAGCATCACTTAATATTACAAGCCCAGTATAATTTCTTCATTCATTCAATAAGCATCTGGTCAGTGTGGCCATACTGTCAAACAAGTATAGAAACACTGTCCAGAATCAGGTCTAACACAGAAATGAGCTAAATAAGATAATGTATATATAGTGCTTTGCAAAACAAAAATGGCCATATAAATGTCAACTATTCAAAAAATCTACAAGGGCCCAGGTGAGTTCATGTGGCTCTTCTCTGCCACACTGCTATAGCCAAGTCCTCCAAAGAAACCCAGGCCAGACCCCGCCTCGCTCCAAATACCCAGCACGGCAATCTTCCTGCATGGTGTTCTTGGTGTGAAGCTGGGTGACCCGCATAGGGACTGAGACCATGGCTGTGGCCTCCCCGACACCAAATACGCAAAACAAAGCAAAATTCTAATACTGCCCATTTACAGAGTAGCATTCAACAGTAGGCCCTATACTGCTGACACTCACATTTGGGGAAACCATCGTAGTCAGCAGGCCTGCATTTCAAGGGGGTGCCTTGCCTCCCCTGCAGTAAGCCAAGGATTTCCCCAGGAGGAGGGGGAGAGGGCTAGCAGACTGTTAGGCTGCCTTGTCTCCATATATGCAGCTAAGCTGTGTTATGTGTTGCACCTGAAAGACAAGGTCTTATTCCAGCGTTCAGTTTCCCTTATGCTTCAATCATACAATGCCTCATGAAAAGGACATGGGTTCAAATCCCACCTTGTTACTTAGTACATATGTGACTGTGGACAAGTGACAACTTCTTTGGGTCTCAGTTTCTTCATCTGTAAAATTAAGTGGTTGGACTAGATGGCCCCTTAAGGTCTATTCCAGGGCTGGGGAACCTGGGGCTTAGAGGTCACATGTGGCCTTCTAGGTCCTCAAGTGCAGCCCTTTGACTGAATCCAAACTTCACAGAACAAATCCTTTTACTAAGCGGAACAGACTCTATTCCATTTGTAAATCTTGGATCCAACAAAGATTAGGACATCCTAAACACGCTGACTTACATAACAAAAGCACCTTGTGGTTGCCTTTCAAAGGAAATTGCTTCAGAGTATTACTACACTACAGCTGTTTTTGTTTGCACCAAACCTGTGATTTCATTGAAACAGATTCTCCTCACAAAGAAATTTGGGACTGATGCAGATCGGAACCTACTCTGTAATTCATGGCCTCAGATAGTTGTATGGGGCACTCAGAGGTTAAGTGACTTACTTAGGGTCACAAAATTCATATGAGTGAGAGTCAGGACTTCAACATAGATCATCTGGATGCCAAAATCAGCTTTCTGTCCTCTCTATCTATACCCTAATGCCTCTTCACACTACTAGTTTCTCCCTAGCTATACGGTCAGTCTAAGTCTTTTTCTATTTCCAGCTGGCCTGCTATCTCTTTTAAAAATCACATCCTGCTCTCCTTGTCTAGACTCTCACTGCTGAAGCCAGAGACATCATTTCATCCTGCTGCCTCTGCCCATCTCCTGGCTTGGCCTGTTCCCATCTGTCCCGGCACAGAAAGAGCACCATTTAACTGTACTCCCTGTTGGTTTCCTGACCTAGCCTGCCTAGGGGTAAGGAGAGAAATGCCATTCCACAGGCTCCCCCACTAGTTCACTTGGCTGAGCTGCCAAATGCCCTTAGAGGGGAAAGGAAGGAAGGATTTCAATGCCTACTGGGTGGCAGATATTGCATGCTATGTGCTTCACAGATATTATCTGATTTTATCTTCCCAATAACTCTAGGAGGTAGGTGCTGTTATCATCCCCATTTTATAGTTGAGGAAAGTGAAGCTGCCAGAGGTTAAGTAACTTGACCACAGTCACAGAACTAGTGTCTGAACCTAGATTTCAATTCAGGTCTCACTCTGTCCACAGTGACACCTAGCTGACTCACTAGTCTTAGAGGACTCCACCCTGAGGCCAAGCCCTAGGGATATTGATAACCTGCTAACTCATTCTTTTTTTGGTTTTTGGTTTTGTTTTGTTTTGTTGGTTTTTTGCTTTTTGAAGGGGGGAAGGCAGGGCAATTGGGGTTAAGTGATTTGCCCAAGGTCACATGGCTAGTAAGTGTCAAGTGTCTGAGGCAGGATTTGAATTCAGATCCTCCTGACTCCAGGGCCAATGCTCTATTCACTGTGCCACCTAGCCACCCCACAACTCATTCTTTAATAACTGACAAACTCCTATCTTTCCCATCCCAGTGATTCTGAATCCCTGATCATCATTGTTCAAACCCCATTCTCCATTCCTCTCACTGCCTGCTCGATCCCTTTTCCTATCCTCCCCTCAACCTCCTCTTCTTCCCCCTTCATGTTCCACTCTAAAGGTATCCATCCTTTCCCTGTGTTCTCTAGAATGCTTGCTTCATTGGTAAGAAGCTTGCTTTAATTCAAATATTCTCTTCTCACAGAGACCTACCTCAGTACTAATGACACAGCCTCCTGACCTTTCTCTCTAGGACCAGTTGGACTTTCACTTATTAAGTTGACTCACTGGTCATGGTAGGGGAGCAGGAATAATCCTTGCTCCCCATTGCACTTCTAGGTTCTTCCTCTATCACCTTCGCTCAGTAGCCTCTCCTCATTTGAGGCTCACTTGATACCTATGTACCGTCCAATCAAAATTCTGGTAGCTGTACAGGATACTTCTCTTCTTTTGTGGTGGCAAAGAAATGGAAACTGAGGGGATGCCCATCAATTAGGGCAATGGCTGAATAAGTTGTGGTATATGATTACAATGGAATACCATTGTGCTGCAAAAATCCCCTTTAGGGGATGGTTTCAGAAAAACCTGGAAAGACTTGAACAAACTGATGCAAAGTGAAGTGAGCAGAACCAGAAGAACATTATACACAGTAACAGCAATATTGTAATGATAATCTATTACCACTGATCTGTGAAAGACTTCGCAACTCTGATCAATACAATAATCCATGACAATTCTAAAGGACTTAAGATGAACACTGCTATCCACCTTCAGAGAGAGAACTGATGAACTCTGAGTGCAAATTGAAGCATATTCTTTTCCACTTTCTTTTACTTTTTTTCCCCCAACACAGCTAATATGGGAATATGTCTTGCATGACTTCACATGCATAATGATATAGTAGTGCTTGTCTTTTCAATGAGTGGGGAAGGGTATGGATGTAGGGAGAGAGGAATTTGGTACTCAAAAAAAAGAATGTTGAAAAAATAAAATTTTAAAAATTAGCAATGGATGTGGAATGGCTAAACAGATACATGAATATAATGGAATGTTTATGTACTATTAGAAATGATGTGTTCAGGGCAGCTAGGTGGCACAGTGAATAGAGTACTGGCCCTGGAGTCAGGAGGACCTGAATTCAATTCAGGCCTCAGACACTTAACACTTACTAGCAGTGTGACCTTGGGCAAGTCACTTAACCCTACTTGCCCTGCCTTCCCTCCTCCAAAAAAGCAAAAAGCAAAAAAAAAAAAAAAAAGCAACAACAACAAAAAAAGAAATGATGTGTGTAACGAATATAGAGAAGTGTGGAAAGATCTATATGACCTGTTACAGAGTGAAGTCAGCAGAGTCAAGAAAACAATGCAATATAAATGGGAAGAACAACAACACACCAAAAACTGTAAAGATTAAACAGGACTCCAATGAAGAACTTAGAAGACACCCCCAACCTACCCCCTTGTGGAGGTGGGAGCTCTATAGGAATTACATCTTGCATATGTTTTCAGACTTTTTCAAAGTATCAATCAGTTGTGCTGACATTTTTTTCCCTCTCTAAAATATTTCTATTCGTCATGTGGGAATGGGTCTGTGGAAGGAGGTGGGGAAGGGATACATGGAAGAGTTATGGTAATGTAAGAACCAGAAACATCAACAAAAACGTTTTAATATTTCTAGCAGCTCTCTTTGTGGTGGCAAAGAATTGGAAATCAAGGGGATGCCCATCAATTGGGGAATGGCTGAACAAGTTGTGGTATATGAATGTAATGGAATACTACTGTGCTATGAGAAATGATGAGCAGGTGGTTTTCAGAAAAACCTGGAAAGACTTATATAAACTGATGCTGGGTGAGGGGAGCAGAACCAGGAAAACATTGTACACAATTACAGACATATCATATCTGTGATGACCAACTTTGACAGACTGGGCTCTTCTCAGCAATGCAGGGTTAGAAGACAACTCCAAAAGACTCACGATGGAAAGAGATATCCACATCCAGAGGAAGATTTATGGAGTTTGAATGCAGACTGAAGCAAACTACTTGCTCTCTTTTGTGTTTTGTTTTGTTCCTTCTTTCTCACTGTTCACTCCATTGGCTATAATTCCTCTTTACAACTTGATTAATGTTTAATGTGAAGGTATTTGTAGAACCTGGATCAGAATGCATGCCACCATGGTAAGGAGGTGGATAAAAATTTGGAACTTAAGGGACTGTGGAACTGAATGTTTTAAACTAAAAGTAAATAAGTAATTTTTTTAAAAAGGAAAAGGAAAAAAAATTTTTTTAAAAAAGAATGAAGGCATACGATAGCAGGATATGGTAATGCATAACATTGCTCTAGATTTACCTGTAATAAGATAATTTCACAATTTACAAATGACTTAGAATTCCAGTAAGAATTCTAAGACTAAATATTTTTTTTTGCTTTTTGGATGGGGGAAGGGAGGGCAATTGGGGTTAAGTGACTTGCCCAAGCTCACACAGCTAGTAAATGTTAAGTGTCTGAGGCCGGATTCAAACTCAGGTCCTCCTGACTCCAGGGCCAGTGCTCTATTCTCTGTGCCACCTAGCCGCCCCAGAGTAAATAATTTTATTATTAAAGTTACTAAGTACATATGCTGACATCACTCACCATCACTGGAATCACAAGGAACAACAGGTTAGGAAAGCCAACAACTAAACTCTAAATAAGCTTCTGTTATCTCAAGGATCACCTCCTCCAAGTGCCTAAATGACACTTGAGGTCATCTTAATAGTCCTGAGGATTTTCTTTCAAGGGGACTAGGCTATGGAGGGGTTTTCCTTCTGTTCTATCCTGGTTGACAGTTCTTCAATCTTAATAGAATACCTCTCAAGTATTTTCTTTCCTTGATTGGCAAGTGATAAGTAAACTATCAACTTTTCAGAGAAACAGTCATTTCATTTGTAGCCCTAAAGTATTATCCAAATGTGAATCATGACTATTATTCTTATTCGTTCCCCAGAATACCAAGGTTGAATTGAACGGCTAAACCAGTTAGCAGGCGGATATAAAGTTTCTATTCCTCAGGCTAATAATGAAAATTCACCGTACATGAGATGCCCAATAAATCTTAATGATTAATGAAAGAGAAGATTTTAATATTTTCCATAGTGTCATAGAATTTCTGAGCTAGAAAGATGCACGAGAGATCGTCTAGGTCAGTGGTTCTCAATCTGCGGGTCGCAACCCCTTTGGGGGTCGAACGACCCTTTCACAGGGGTCACACATATTTCCGATGGTCTTAGGAACCGAGACACCGCTCCTCTATCCAACTCCAGGTGAGTCTACCCACGTGCAGATACACCCACATATGAGTATTAAAGGATCACAGTATTAAGAAGGTTGAGAACCACTGATCTAGGTAAAAAGCTTCCTTTTACAGGTAAAGAAAAGGAAATCTAGAAAGGTGACACAAAGTCAAAACGGGTTAGGCTGTACATCGAGACCAACCCAAACCTGGTATGGGATAAGACACTACAAGCAACCAAAACACAATACACAGGGTAACTGTCCTTTTTTTTTTTTTTACTGTAGGTCTTTTGGAGATTTTGTTTCTCATTTGTAATTGACGCCACTTAAAAATGAGAAAATTAGCTTTGACAGGTGATCTGTTTCTCCTTCTGTGAAATGGGATAGAACTCCACTAAATGATCTCCAAAGTCCCTTCCCCCTGTTACATAAAGGGTTCTCTGAGATAATTCTATAAAAGCACTGGGTCTATCAAATTACAAAAGGATTGTAGTCCCAGAGTCTGGTCCAGAAAAGAAGCTTCCACAATTATAGGATACTTTATGACATGATTTGACAGTTGTCAGCCATCAATAACACTACAAAGCACAAGGGTTCTCAAGTGTTTTTGGTGGCAGTTTGAGGAAAGCTATGGAACCCTACTCAGAATCATGTTCTTGAGTGCATTAAAATACTATGGATTTTTTTTAAGTCCAAGTATAATGAAATGGTTAAAATTTAGGCAAAAAGTTCACAGACCCCCAGTCAAGAACCCCTTATATGGCACATCAATATAAGAGGTGAGACAGTATGGTATAGTAAAAGGGGGGAGGGGAAATGTTGCCTTATAATTAGATGATTTTTAATCCTCATCCTTCTTGGCCTCTCTGCTGTCTGTGACACCATCACTCACCCACTTCTCCTGGATACCTTTTTTCTCTCTAGGTTTCTGTGACACAATGCTATCTGGTTCTCTTCCTGACTGATCACTCCTTCTCATACACTTTTTGTTTGATCTTCATCCAGATCACACCTGCTAACCACAAGGACCCACAGGCTCCACTCCTCTTCTCCCTCTGTACTCTTTCACTTGGTGATCTCATCAGTTCCCGTGGATTCAATGATCATCTTTATGCTGATGATTCTCAAATCTGTTTATCCAGCCTTAACCTCCAGACTAGCATCTCCAACTTCACCATCTCAAAGTGGATGTCCCATAAAGTGTTTAAACTCAAAGGGTCTAAAACTGAACTTGTGATCTTTCCCCCTAAACCCTTCCCTCTTCTGAACTTCTGGATTACTGTCTAGGGTACCACTATTCTCCCAGGTACCCAGGCTCCCAATCTACGTGTAACTCCTCACTCTCTCACCCCCTCCATCCACTCTGTTACCAAGGCCCATCCTTTGAACCTTCATACCATCTCTTGTATATGTCCCCTTCTCTCCTTTAACGCTGGCACCACCCTGATGCAGGCCCTCATTACCTCATGCCTTCACTATTGTAACAGTATGCCGGATTGGTCTCTCTGCCTGAAGTCTCCCCATAGTAATTTGTCTTCCATTCAGTTATCCAGTAAATCTTCCTAAAGCACAAATCTGACCTCCTCCCCCCTATTCAATAAACTCCAAGGCCTCCTTATCACCTCCAGGATCAGATATAAAATCCTGTTTGGTGTGCATCCTAAATGGGTCACTTCCTACCTAGCCAGTCTTCTCACATCTTACTCAGCCTCCATTCTTTGTCATCCAGTGACAGAGGCCTCCTTGCCTTTCTATCTCCTGACTGTCTTTCATCTTTCTTTGCATCCCCAGTGCCCAGCACAGGGGCACAGGGTCAGACACACAGCAGGTACTTAATAAATGCTTAGTGAATGACTGACCGGGACTCAATGATGATAACAGTTGGCATTTACATTAGAACTTTATGGTTTGCAAAGTGTTTTATGTATATTATCTCATTTAATTTTCACAACGACTTTGTGAGGTAGGTGCTATTATCACCCCCAATTTACAGAAAAGGGTGTGAGGCTGAGATGAAAAGATATCTTCAGGGTCACATAGCTATTGTCTGTGGCAAAAGTCGACTTCAGGTCTTCCTGATTCAAAGTCCAACACTATCCACCGTGCAGACAAGGTGCCTACTTGGCCACCAATCTGCTTAATCCTTCCTTCTGCTATTTATAGCCTCATGCCTCCTGGGTCCTCAGTCTCCTCATCTGTAGCCTGCTTCTAGTATGAAATCTGTGATTTAGAGGCAAACAAGATGACTTGCCTACCATGCTGCAAGTTAGTCACAATTTTGAATTCAGAGTTCTTGACTCCCTATCTCCAAGGGCACTCCGATGACTCTGCCACCTGAGATACTGCCTGGAGCCTCAAGCAAGTCACTTACCCTCTCTGGGACTCAGTTTCTTCATCCATAAAATGAGGTCAGGCTAGATGACTTTGAAGATGTCTCCCCACTCTAAGTCCTATCGCCACCAGTTAACTGCCTCCACCCCAGGAAGCTACTATGCTACCATCACTGTGTCAATAGCAACTACATAGAGCTGCTGCCAGCATGCATTTAAAAATAGTCATCTAAATCACTACTGATTAGAGAGATGCACATTAAAACAACTCCAAGGTACCACTTCACATCTATCAGATTGGCTAATATGACAGAAAAGGAAAATGACAAAGGTCGGAGGGGATGTGGAAAAATAGGGTCACTAATGCACTGTTGGTGGAGTTGTGGACTGATCCAACCATTCTGGAGAGCAATTTGGAATTACACCCAAAAGGCTATAAAATTGTGCATACCCTTTGATCCAGCCATACCACTACTAGGTTGGTACTCCCAAAGAGATCAAAGGAAAAGGAAAAGCACCTATACGTGCAAAAATATTTCTAGTAGTTCTTTTTGTGGTGGCAAAGGATGGGAAATGGCTGAACAAGTTGTATCATATGATTGTGATGGAAGACTATTGTGCTATAAGAAATGATGAACAGGATGCTTTCAGAAAAACCTGGAGGGGGTGGAGCCAAGATGGCAGTGTAGGAGCAGCAACATATCGCAGCTCTCACATAGCCACCCCCAAATACCCATAAAATATGACTCTAAAGAGAAAAACCTGGAAAGACTTACACGAGACTGATTCAAAGTGAAGTGAGCAAAACCAGAAGGACACTGTCAACACAGTAACAGCAATTCCATACAATGATCTGACTTCGCTATTCTCAGGAATACAGTGATCCAAGACAACACCAATGGATTTATGGTGAAAAATGCTATCTCATCCAGAGAAAAGACTAACAAAGTCTGAATGAAGATTGCAGCATACTTTTAAAACTTCATTATTTGGGGTTTTTTTTAAATATGGAAATATACTGCACGACTGTACACGTATAATCTAGATCAAATTGCTTCCCATCTAAAGGAAATGAGAGGGGAAGGAGTTAGGGAGAGAATCTGGAATTCGAAATTTTGAAAAATGAATGCTAAAATTTTTTGTTTACATGTAATTGAGAAAAAAATAAAACAAAAATGAATGTAAAAAAATAAAGCTATAATGGAAGCTGAATAAATGAATAAATGCATGTATCTATGGGTACTTATATAAAATACCTGTTCAAAAATAAATCATTTTTTAAATAAATCAACTAGCTTTCAAATAGTATCACTACAATCAGGTGAAAACAAGTACTGAGATATGAAACTGTCCTTTCATCTTAACTAATGAACATTTAAAATGTACGGCTTGGTAAAAGACCTGTATGCCAAGAGACTCCCAGACCTTATCACTCAAGTTTTAGTTTTTTTTAAGTTATAAAATTTTAATACCCCTTTGTGAGGTACACTTACACAAGTCTAACTAAACACTGAGTAGAAACATGCAGGTAGTTAAAGCAGAATGGAGATTAAACGACTATTTCCTTTAAAAAAGGAAATATTGTCATAATCCGAAAAATGGACTTTCATAAGGACTCACCTAGATGAAGTTACTTCCATCCACTAAGTCAGTGGAGCAAAAGCCAGAAACATTTTTATAGACCAGAAAACATTGTATTCTCTCACTCCAATGAAAGATCTAAAGGAACAACACTTATACTGCCATACTGTCTCAAGAAACAGGCCAGCAAGTGATCGTATAACCAGAAGACTACTGTGGAACAATGAAGAACCTTATCCATGGACTAGAAATTGACCTTGTTTTTGGTTCACAGAGACCACAAAAAGATTATGGCAAACTGGCATTATGCCTTCTTAACAAAAGAAACTGGATATAGTGGTTAAGTAGAGAGAATGGTGAGTCAAAACTCAAATCCCATGCCCAATTCTTCCAAGAACTGTGTGGAGCTTACCTGAGGCGAACCTTTACCCCTCATAACCTGCCTCCCCACTTGCAAATGAAATCATTTTCCCTTACTAACAGGTTAGGAACCTTAATTACTGTTTCTCAAGAGCTTTAATATTTAGATAAAAGGAATCATAACAGAGGATATAAAATAGTAATATCCCGCCTGGAGCTGTTTCAGAAGTATAAGTCACAGTCAGGGTTATTCTTGTTCTCTATTTGGGATAAATTTCAGTCCTTCTGGACATAATTCTTCAATGAAAAATAACTTTTTAGGGCAGAATGCAGAAGGCCAGTGGTCCTTTGGGGGATTATTTATTTAATGTTATGCTCAGGCTCTGAGCAATGGTTTCCATAAAGATAAGATGAGTAAAATGCAATAAAGGAAGCACTCAAAACTGGGAGATGTAAGAAAAAGCAGAAACACTGAGGATGGAGAATGAGTGTGTGTGGGGGGGGTTAATGTTGGACCTACTCAAAGTAGCTGAGTGATTTTGGAAAATTTAATTATCCAAAGCAATATTTAAATAAAAGTTCTTTAGTATGAAGGAAAGAATGAAGAGTAGAGTTGCATTTTTCTCCCTTTTTGGCATGAGCTTACATGAAATTGAAACTTTATAGTCCAGTAATAATGACATTATATGGGGACAGTCTGAGAGCCATGATAGCTTATGTATGAAACATTAACAACACTGTAACAGTGGGTCATTAAGATGTCTTTCTCTGTCACATAACAAATACAGCAAATGCTCTACAGAAACCACCTGAGCTCTGTTTAACTCTATTAATATTCATTGATCACAGTGAAGAATCTTGTTGTTAGATCGGGTGTAACTGGTACTTGGATAGATGCCTGAGAATCAAGACTATAAATTGTTTTGCAAAACTTAAAGAAAAAAAAAGACATCTAACATGAATGGGTGAAAAAGCATTTATTAGACACTTACAATGGGTCAAAGAACAAAGCATAGAAACAATAAATTTCATTAAAGATGAGACAATATACGAAAAATTTAGGTATGCAGTCAAAGCACTGCTGAGAGGAAAATGTAGTATCACTAAACATGTTCATCAACAAAAGAAAAAGGAGATCAATGAACTGGACATAAAACTAACAAATTAACAAAACCAACAAATTAAAAACCTTCACTTAAACACCAAAATAAAAATCTTGAAAAATCAGATAAGAGATTAACAAAATTGAAAGCAAGAAAAAAAATAATAAACAAAGCTAGGAACTGTTTTTAAATAAACCATTAGCTAACCTCTTTTTTTTCGAAAGAAAAAAATCAAACTACCAGCACCAAAATTAAAAAGGGGAATTCACAACCAATGAAGAAGACAGAAAAGAAATTATTAGGAACTATTTTACCCAATTATATATGTTCCAAAAATTTAGGGGATCACAAAATCCCAGTTTTCAATGGATCCCACTCATGGAGGTTATGATTTATAGGATGAAAGACAATGAGGCATCGAGAGGTAAGTAACTTGTCCAGGTCACAAAGTTGGTAAGTGTCAGAGGAGGGATTGGAATCCAGGTTTTCTGATTTCAAATGCAGTGCTCTACCTACTATACCATACAGAAACCTGAAAACAACAGATGATGGATATTTTGAAATAAGAAAAGCAAAACTCAAAAGGTCCTAAAGGAAGGACAAGATTAGCAGCCTGGTGACTCAATCCCTGGGACAGAGGCAATCGGTGGTTGCAGTCCTAACTAGGGCTCACTTAACAAAAGGCTAACTCCCCTTAGGGCAAGGATCCTGTTTTACTTCTTTTGAATTCATCGACTCTCATTATCACCTACGGAACTTGGTAGAGTCGCACAAATCTTCGAAAGAGGTAACAATTAAGATAAAGATGAGGCTGGGGGGGGGGGGGGAAGAGAAAGAATGATTCCAGAAATGACAGCGTCCCTTTCTCCCAGCTTGGAATGGGCTTCAGTCATTATCAGTAAAAGAAGATGACAAAGAGAGACAGAAACAGAGATCGATCCTCGGTCCTGATATCCAGACAGGGCGATAACTTCGAGGAGTCTTATTTCCATGGGCAAGGGCACAAGGGATACGCTCCCATGCAGCCAGCAGCGTGCATGTCCTCTCTTTTTAAACCGGGATCTCGGAACAAGACTAGAATGTCCCGCTGCATCCTCTTTTCGGCATCCTGCCCCGAGTACAAAGAGATACCCCTAAAGCGGAGGCGGCAGGGGCAGCGGCAGCCGCCCCCCAGAGTCCCCGGGGTCCCTGGGTCCCTGGCAGCCGCAGCCGAAGGAGGGGGTGGGGCATGGGCAGAACCCTAGCCCTGACCGGGACTTAGAGGGACAGTTAGCTAGCAGCGTGCTCGCGCCGGGCCCCCTGGCCTCAGCCCCCCACGCCCGTTGCCACCGTCACCCAGCAGGGCCCCACAGTCTGCCCAGGAGAGCGCACCTGCCCCCGCCCCGGGAGGCACGCTGGACTTACCTAGCTTCACACCCGCACCGCGCCGGAGTTCCAGCGCTGAGGGGGCGCGGCGGCAACTCCGCCGATCGGAGGATGTGGTCCCGCCTCACACGCCGTAAGGAGGCGGCGGCGGCGGTAGCAGCAGCGGCGGCGGCGGCGGCGGTGCAGGCAGCGGCGGCGGCGGTAGCGGCAGCGGCAGCACCTTCAGCACCAGCACCAACACCAACTCCCCTCCAGCTCCAGCTCCTCCTTCTCCTCCTTCCTCACCCCCCTCCCCTCCGGCCGCTGCTACTGGCCCCTCCCCAGGCTACGCGCACTTCCGGGTGATGCCCCGGCCGGAAGCGGGAAGAACAGGGAAGAGGGAGATCGGTCACGTGAACGGGAGAAGGGGCAAGGCAGGCGGCGAGTGGCGCGAGTTCACCTCGCCCCCTACCGTAATCAAGCGGAAACGCAGCCACTGCACCAGAAAGGGTTTAAAATTCCATAACCGATATTAGATTACAGAGAAGATGGATAGGTAAGTAGATAGATAGATGGATACATACATACATGCATACATAGATGGATAGATGGATAGATAGACAAGTGAATAAGAGAAGAATCAATAGATGTATGAATGGACAGGCAGATCAACAAGAAGCATAAATTAGGTACCTGCTATGTACCAAGCATTGTGCCAAGCGCTTTACATCTATTATCTCATTTGATCCTCACAACAACCCTAGAAGGTAGGTGATGTCTTTATCCTCAGTTTACAGATGGTCTACTAGCATTACTAAGCCAAGCATGAATGTACACATACTCCATTCCTACACACACACACACACACACACACACACACACACAATTTCTTATGGATTTCTCAAGGGTATCTCTAACTAGAGACTCTTGCTAAATCACCATACTTCAGAGAAAAGGGATGTCTACAGTGTAACAAGAGGACTTGGCCCAGAAGGCATCCTTGCTTACTCTCTACATTTATGAGCAAAATTAAAAACATCTTAACATACCCTACATACAAGAAACAAGGGCCCAGGGGCGGAGCCAAGATGGCGACGTAGAAGCAGCAACATAGCGCAGCTCTCACATAGCCACCCCAAAATACCCATAAAATAGGACTCTAAACCAATCCTGGAACTCCAAAACGCACACAAAGATACTTCCCACTAAAGTCAGCTCGGCTACGAGGAACCATATC
>CM053582.1:39703537-39729716 GCA_028627135.1 Pseudochirops cupreus | reverse complement strand
TGTTTTGGGGTGGTGGGCGGGGGAAAGACGGGGAGAAAAGATGTAACTCAAAAAAATTTAATAAAGAATCTCATATAAAAAAAAAAAAGAAAGAAACAAGGGCCCAGTCTTAAAAAGTTCACAATTTGACTACAAATGCTACTATGTATTCTAAAATAGAAAAGTTATACAAGCTACTGTTATTGTTGCCTTGTATCCTTACATTATTCCATTCCTCTCGTAACAAAGAAAACACTTGAGCAAACTGAGGATGGCCTTGCTCAAGAGCATAGCCAGAATCAACAGCCAGAATCCCTCCTCCCTCCTCCTATATAGAAGAGAGAACTTGGTTTTAAGATTGGTTTTCCAGGATTGAGACTGGTCCTTAACTAGAATTCTGCAAGTCTTTCAGTAGTGTGGTTGACATTAGAGAGATGGTAGCATAGTAGATAGAGATCATTTTAGAGTGAAAATATTAGGGAAATTCAGTAATACTGCATTTACCCTCACTTAAAATACTTCATATCCCTTCACTTCTAAGAAGTCTTTTCCAAAAGGTTTACACCCTTCAAATTTGCATATCTAGCAATTTTCTCTAAGCTTACTGGAAAAAAATTTAAATGGAAAATAAAAATTAAGTGGGAGAGACACATGTTATTTGTATGATATACTGCCAGGAAAGTCCAACTCTTTAAAAAAGTGATTGGTCATGTAGCACATATATGTTCTCAAAGGTCAGTGATAGTTTTCAGACAGAAAACCCCTTAAAGGTAAGGTAAATCTGATCTCAGGCCCCCTTCAATCCTTAGAATTACTTAAAGTCTCAAGGTGATGGCTTGTTTCTGTATGAAAAGATCATTTCTTGGGAGATCTGAAGGGTGAAAAAAAATAAAACCCTTGACCCTAAGCATGATCAAGTCCATGAAGGGCTTCCTGCCATTAGAATAGCATGATCTTCAAAACTATTGACAGGTGGAATCTTACTTTTCAACCCTACTAGTTATGTTGCAAGTTTTCACCCTACCTTTCTGTGTGCATAGCATTTCACATTTCTATAGTACTTTTAAGGTTTAAAAAATGCTTCTCTCATAATCTTAGGAAAGAAGTAGTGCAAGTACAATCTCAATTTTGTAGATGAGGAAACAAAAGGTCTGAGTAGTTAACTAACTTGCAGGTCCAACCATGTTATTCTCATTCTCAGTAAATTTCAGTGACTTCCTATCACCTCCACTTTCAAATTCAAAATCCTGTTTCCTATTCGAAGCCCTTTATGACCTATCCTCCCTTCCACTCTTTCCTGTCTTCTTACACCTTAGAGCCCTCCTCCCCCACCATGTATTCTTCAATCCAGTGACATTGGGCTCTGTGCTGTTCCATGAACAAGATACTCCATAATTTTGATCTGGGCATTTTCTCTGGCTGTCCCCCATACCTGAAATGCTCTCCTTTCTCAACTCTGCCTCCCAGTGTCCCCACCTTCTTTCAAGTCCCAACTAAAATCCCACCTTTCAAAAAATATTCTTTTAAATTTTGAGGTCTGAATTCTCTCCCTCCCCCACCCATTGAGAAGGCAATGTGATTATACATGTGAAATCATGCAAATTTATTTATGCAAAACATAAAAAAATCCCACCTTCTACAGGAAACCTTTCCCAATCCCTCTAAGATCTAATAACTAGATGTCAGGCCCTCAGTTAGAAAGACCTGAGTTCCAATACTACCTCAGACCCTTCCTAGCTGTCATTTAATGTCAGTTTCCTCATCTGTAAAGTGGGGATAAAAATAGGATCTACCTCTCAGGGGTTGTTGTGAGGATAAAGTAACATTTGCAAAGCACTCAGCACAGTACCTGGCACATAGTAGGGAACATAAAAATGCTAGTTGATATTATGCTTCAGGCCAGTTTGGCTAGAAGGTAGATTATATGAGGGTGAGTAAAGTACCATAAATCTGGAAAGGTAGACTGGATCATATAGCAAAGGGTTTTAAATGATGTTTATGATTTGTCCTAGGATAGGTGGCATCATAGAACAGGGGAACATCCTAGAATGTTGCTTCTGTACTTTATACTTTCTTAACTGGTTACAGCTTAAAAAGGTCAAAACTAAGACTTATCTAGCTAGTGAACAAACCTCAAAAACCTGTTTCTTCACCTTTCAAAATTAAGAAAATGCATGACAGGTGATTTAATTCTTACACTTTGGGTAAGATGCATTGAAGAGAAATTATACACTAAAATAATCTCTGCTGGTTTCTGGAGACTACTTACATTTCCTGGTCATGTAGCTTCAGTGTCTAAGACTGAAATGAATTACATTATACTTCCTTGGTCAAGCTACCATCTTCCTATTCTTATTTTAATTCTGTAGCAATTTTAGCTTATATTAATATTTCAAGTGAAAAGTCAAAGTGTTCATCCAAGTGATCTCAAAAAATCCCAGGTTTTAAAACTCAAAAGAATTCTTAGAGATCATTTCTTCCAATCTTCATTTTACAGAGCAAGATTAAGGTCCATTTAAGGCCAAGAGAATTGACTAAGGTTAGATAACTAGTGTCATAATCAGGATTTGAAGCTAGCTTTTCAGATTTCAAATGTAGGGCCTTTTGACACCAAATTTTTACCTCCCAGATATATACCAATTCTGTAGTGATACTAAACAACATCTTCCAAGCTGAAAAGAGAAAATTTGCTATAGTTGGGGTACAAACCCTTCAGCCAGATATCCTGCTATAAAAACATACTACCAGTCTACTTTGGTTTCAATGAAGTTTTATTTTGCACATCAAGCACATTTTTTAAACACTTGGCAAAGCACATAACATATATACCTCTCCCCACCCCCCCACTCCCAGTGTTGCATTATCTAGCAAAAGCCAGTTTAAGAAGATAAAATGGACAATTTTGATTACATAAAATTCAAGTTTTGGCACAACCAATGCAGACAAAATTAGAAGAGAAGCAAATAACTGGGAAGTCTTTGCAGCAAGTTTCTCTAATAAGACACATAGGGAATTCAGATTAAGACCAAGAGCCATTCCCCAATTGATAAATGGTCAAAGAATATGAAAATGCAGTTTTTAAAGAAATCCAAGCTATTAATACACACAGGAAAAAAAATGCTCCAAATCACTAGAGAAACGCAAATTATACCTTATTCTCTATCAGATTAGAAGTTGTCAGAAATGAAAAACACAAATGCTAGAGGGGCTGTGGAAAAATGGATACAGTAATGAACTGTTGGTTGAACTGTGAACTGGCCCAGCCATTGTGGAAAGCAATTTGGAACAATATGAAAAGTTATTAAACTGCACATATTCTTTGGCCCAGGCAATACCACTACTAAGACTATACCCTCAAAGAAATCAAAGAAAAAAGAAAATGACCCATATGAATAAAAATATTCATAACAAGATTTTTTTGAGGGTGACGAAGTGGAAAGGGGATACCCATCACTTGAGGAATGGCTGAACAAATTATGCTATATGAATGTCATGGACTACTACTGCACTATAAGAAATGATGGAGCTGTTTTCAAAGAAACATGGGAAGACTTATATGACCTAGTGCAGAATGAAGTGAGCAGATCCAGAAAAATAAGTTATACAATAACATTATGAACAATATTGAAAGGCCAAAGAATGCTGATCAATGCAATGACCAACCACAATTTCAACAGACTCATAATGAAACATAGGACCCACCTCCTTGATGAAAGAGGTGATGGACTCAGGGTACATATATATCGAGACATTCTTTGGACATGGTCAATGCAGGAATTTGTTCTGCTTGATTATACATACATATTTGTTACAAGTGTTTTCTTTTCCAATTGGATGGTGGGATAGAAGGCAATTTTCATTAATTGGCATGAAGGTTACCAATGTTTTCATTTGAAAATGAGAATATAAGACATTTACACAAACACAGCCATAAAATCTGGATTCAAGCTAGCGAACAGATAACCCAATACACTCACCAAAGGATGTTTTAGTCTAAGTGTTTGAAGAGCTATGTGGAAGAGGGATTAGAAAAATTCTCATTAGCCCCAGAGGGCAGAATTAGGGATGGAAGTCATAAAAGAAGCAAATTTAGCTTTGATGTGGAAGGGCCTGTCTTAGGAAAACAATGGGTTCCCCCCTAACTGGAGGTCTTTAAGCAGAGACTGGGTGACTAGATGTCAGGAAATGTTTGGTCAGGATGGAGGTCCTTTCTCATTGATTCTAGGAACTCTTGAAGGGGACATCTTTTCCTTTACATGTCATGGCACCTTAATTTTCTAAACAGAAGATAAAAAGCAGGAAGTGTACCTAAATGGATAATGGCAATTGGGTGGCTACCTTGCCATCAAACTCTTATTGGAAGCTCAGGTAACATGGGAGATAGCTTTGTGAACTCACTGTTATTTCTGAAATATATAGTACTGAATTATATAAGTCAGAAGTACTGCAAAGTTAGCTTCTCTGTGGTATCCAAATGTTTATTTGTTGGGTAGGGGAAAAGCTAATGTAGAAATGCAACAGTGCTCCTTAATACTGATACTAATACATTCACAAGACCATTAAGCTAATTGGAGCACAGGCTTTTTCATATGGGAAATGAACAAAATCTACACAACAAAGATTTCAAATGCATTTTATTACATTAATAATGCCACGTTACAGTTGATAACAGACTACCTTTACTGGTTATGTTAATTCTGGAACAATCCAGAATGGTGCCAGCTTTGACGAAAAGGAATTTCTCCTTTACTGGCTCCTCCAATCTTTTGGGACCACTCTGCCAACAGGGGACAGGTTCCATTCAATTCCAATCTGTGTTGCCGCCTATAAAATTAAAAAGGCTCTCAGTTATACATTTGCAAACTTTAGACATACTTCCCCAGCCAATTTCCTTTACAATTCCCTTGTAAAGGAAAGGAAAAGCCAGGCTCCTGTCATCAACTTAAAGTGTACATCCATGGAAATCGCTCACCCAGTTTCACAGATCTTACGTTTCTGTACTGGACACTTTTCCCCTCAAAATTTTACTTCCCACAGTCACATCATAAACCAGTCAATAATGGTCCAGACCCAGGAACTTCTCTCTCCCTTTTTTCCACTGGTTAGAAGCACAAATAATTAACTCTTGGTTACTTACAGTCTCTCTTAAATGTAAGAGGCAAATACTTTCATCTAATAGCAAATTATCTTTCATCCCACATTTCCCTCAGCAATAATTCTGTACTAAGAGGGGGATGCAATGGTACTTACATATGCCCAAATGGCAAGACAGAAAGTGGCTCCACTTAGCAATATTGGGGTGCCATACTTATCATGAAAATTGGGCAGCCTGTCATGGTGGTTCTGCCTTTCAACAGTTTGCTGAAAGCTGCGAACTAAAAATAAACAAAGAAATTTATCAGTTTTCAGGAAGCCAGAGCAGATTTGATTGTTATTCATAATAATCATGAAGGACAAGTATGACTTATGGTACTGAACACCTCATGTTTGCTTAAAGTAAAATACAAAAAAGCATAAAACAAAGTAGGAAGACAAACAGAATCACAGAATGACCATACTATGGAGAAATTCACCTAGACCCAAAATAAAACACTTTTCCCTCAAACTTAAGACTAGAGGATCATAGATCTAGAACCTAGAAGGGATTTCAGGTCATTTAGTTCAATATCCTCATTTTAAAGATGAGCAAATGGGGCCCAGATAAGTTAAGTGATTTGCCAAATGTTCACAGTAAACTCAGAAGAATTTGAAACCAGGTCCTGGACTCTAGAGCCAGCTCTTTTCACTGTACTTCTTAAATAAATGAGTAATGGCATTGCCTCCAAATAGTATAAAAATCAGGTACAAATCTGTAGGGACATCTAATAGAACAAGAAGGAAAATTTTCAATTTTTTACCCCCTCATAGGTATGCATAAAATGTTTGTGTTACTGCAACTCCACTTTTTAGAACTCTTCTACAGTGTGAACTAAGAATGGCCTCAACCTAATACAGATTTCATATCTGAAGTGTCAGTTATTACAATTTTAGCTACTAGTAAATGAATTAATTGATTAATCCTCAACTCCAAGGCATTGAGGTCTCCCCAAATCCAAGGCCAGTCCTTTCTATCCACTATGATGTATCATCTGCAAAATATGTTAAAATGCTACAATGAGAGATATGCTACCAAATTATGAAGTACAAGGGCAAATAAATACAAACTCAAATATATCACTGGAACACAATAAATAAAAAGCATAACTTAAAAAACCCAAAAACATCTCCAAAATTTAAGATAAGTTTCCCCACCCACCATGTGTACAGCTATATAATAAAAAAAAACAGAATCTATTTCCCCATATTTGGAGTGTTCTATTCACCAATATTAACTGATATTTTATTGATCCTTTGTCATATAATTTAAACAACGAAAAAAGCAGCACTAGGAATCAGAAGACTTGGAGTCAAATTCCTGCCTTTGACCTTGGGCAAGTCACTTAACCCCTCTAGGCCTCACGTAAAATAATGGGATTGGAAGAGATGATTTCTAAATGCATGATCCTGTTTAAACCTGGTGGAAAAAAAGGAAAAAAAAAAGGCCTAGCCCTTTCCTACTCCAAAGGAGGAGCTTCAAAATCTTCAAAGTGTGGTTATTTGTCACCCCTTCTCCCAACTGCCTCTCCTACTGTAACCCCCCCCACAATAAGATGAAATGGAGCTGTACTATAACCACATACGAGCATGCATAAATTTCTTTATGCCCTTTCCCAAATTATCTCCCCCCTGTTCCCTATTTCTTGAATTCAGCTAGGTTTTCAAACATGCTCTACGGGTGACATAAAATTTAAAATTACATTTACTGTACTAACCTCTTGAGGTTAGTGGCAGCGAGGCACTGGCCTGGGAGTTGTGCTGTGTGAGGTCCTTGGGGACCTCCCCTCTCTGGGCCTCTGTTTCCCCATCTGTAAAATGAGGGGGTTGGACCAAATCAGGTGTCAAACTCTCAGCCAATCAAACTCCTGAGTATGGCCGAACCAGATTAAAATGTAATTGGAAAATGTTTCACAAAATAAAAATTCAGTACATTGTAGATAATGTTATCGGCCTTCAGGGATCCATTTCTAATTGAGTTTGACACCACTGGACTAGATCATCTCCAAGGCCTCTTCCAGTTCTAACAAACATGCTATTATTCTTAAACAAATAAAGGAAAGTGGTCTCCTATGAGATCCAGCCAAGATCTCCATATACTAATGATGAAATAGCACCGGGATGATCCTGATATAATTAGTCCAGGTTGTCCACATGACCCCATGAGACCCATCTCCTTCCCTTCCTCCTAGCAAGTAAACAGGAAGAGAATTTTATTTAAAAGATGATTAGACATTAATATTTTATTTCCTTGAACAGCTTAAAGAATATCCATTTATATATCATACCTTGGCTATGAGCCACCCTGCAAAGCGCACAGAAATTGACTAGAAGGGGGGAGAAAATCCATTGGACCTCATCTTTTTAATCTCCGCCCCCCCCAATCCCCATGAGCTTTCACCTTATTTTGCCAAGTCCTCAATTACCCTTTTGAACTCTACCTCTTTTATGAATTTAGTCTTATCAGAATTGGAAAGTAAGCTCCAGGAAAAAAGGAGTGTCTTGCTTTGTTATATCCCCAGCGCTTAGCACAGTGGCTGACATGAGCTTAAAAACTTCATTCATTCTTTAGTTCATTCATTCAGTCTTCCCAGAAAGGATAAAAAAAATTGGTTACAAAAATTACACAATATCATAAAGACTCTTTCCTGACAGAGATGAAACCTCCCTACCTAATTGAGTTACATTATTTCTTTAGCTCTCTCAAAAGAGAAACAGTTTCTTTTCAGGCAGGTGGGTGAGTTTGCGGCATAGGTCATGTGACTTCCCCTGCTTAGCGCATTGCAGGGGTATGAATGCGGGCTTCCATTGTGACGAAGGTGGGCTGAGCCAGATCTTTAGAAGCCATCTTAGAAGCTGCCTTCGGGTTCTGCAGACAATCAATAATACAAGTACACTCCCTCGACCCCACCCCCAGCCCCGCCCTCTGCAACCGCGTAAAAAGGGTTAGAGCAAGTAACATTGAAACGAGATGCTCAAGGTCACATTGTCCCGGTCAAATTAGTAACAGAAATCAAGTGTCTTAACAGTCTAACAGGCAATACAGAACGCAATACACATTTTGGCCCACCTTGGCCAGTAGTACCAGGTTAATTTTGACAAGGGCAAGAAGGCTGGGGACTGGGGGGAGAAGGGGGCAACGACGGGGCTGCTTTTAGAGAGGCCAGCCTTACGTGGAGAAATGAATGCCCCCGGCAAGCGCAATTAATTTCTTGTGCCCCAGAGGAGAATTGCAGGTGTCCTAGGCCGCTGCGATAATGCCCGGGCAAATATAGAAACCAAGAGGATGATTAAGGGTGTGAGCGTCCTTCCCTTCAAAGTCACCGCGACCCTGGCGAAGGCACAGAGCGGACTGAAGGAGACGAGTGCCCATCCCAGGGTTAGTTTTAGGAGAGGGCGTGCAGCACACCAGTGGACCCTCCGAGGCCTTGTACCAAGGTCACTAAGACAGCAGAAGGCTAGGTAGGTTTCCTCCCCCAAAACGAGCATGGAATGACAGCTCCTCCGGGAGGCCGGAAATCTAGCTGAGTCCCAATGCCCCTGAGACCAGATGCCCCGAAACGCTAGGGACTGAAGAGAACCTCTCACCCGGCAGGCTTGTTAGATAGCACGGTTCGCAAACCGAGGCGATGAGTGCTGTCTAAAGAATTAAGAGACCTCGATGAGTGAGAACAAAGGGACTCAAGGTTATCTCAAGGTACAGCTCGCCTTTTCAAAAGATAATCGGTCTACAAGAAAAAGGAAATTTGCTTACCCGAAAAGCGGCTCAAGGCCCTCCTAAACAGAGGGAACATCGCCAAAAGAGCAAGAAGAAACCACAAGGGACTCAGGTTGTCGACGGCGCGCGAAGCGCGTTGCTTCGTCCTTGCAAGAAGTCAAAAGAAACAAAATGGCCGCCTGCGGCGCTCACTAAAGGGGAACCGTAACTCTCGCGCTACCTGTGATTTCTCGTCGGAACTGCAGGGCTTTGTACTGCAGAGGAAGTGAGAAACGATATCTGGGAAATGTAGTTTAGCAAATGAACAACAACAACAAAAAACTTTAATCAGGAATTTGCCAATGAAGCGTCCTGGAATTTCAGATATAATGGGGGCGGAGGCAGGGGCAGGGTTTCGTTAGGGACGATTACAAATTGCATTTCTAGGCTAGAAACGTGATTTCGACCCTGGGTCTGATCAGGAAATTTACGTACAGCCCTCCTCTCCTTTCAATGATGTAATCAGATAGTTTTTGCCGCAGTGCAGTCAGACTCCAGGTGACGTCTGTCCTTTCCCAAAATGGAGTGTTCTGACCTCCGCATAGAGGCGTGGGGTCGAATCCCACTTCTGACCCGCTAGGTAATTTTCTCCCTCCTCCCCCCGCCCAACTCTTTGGTAATTCAAGGCTATTTTCTTTCTTTCCTTTGTATTTCTGACCCTATCCTGTGCAATACAATAATACTATGTATCAGTACTCATTTTTTTAATATGGCTCTGAGGGTAAAGAACCAAAAAATGAACACTAACATTGTATCTCAATTCTTGTAACTTGGGAGGAGGGATCTGAAGAAGATAACTGTCACATTCCTCATAAAATTACTAGATACAACTTACTAGGACACACTGCAGGTACTGGAGAAAGGGAAATCTCTAACCTCCTCCCACAACGGGCTAGGCATAGTCTTCTTAATTTAGATAGTGATAATTAACTGGCATGTTTTTTTATGGACAGCTGAATAAACTGTTGATTGAACACTAAACATAAACTTATGGGGGTGTTGGGGTGAGAAGGAAGATCTTGAGCCTCAAATTCATCTTCCAGCAAGCATTTTAAAAAAGGAAAGGGGAAAAAAAACCGAAAAGCTTTTATTATATAACCTGCATAATTTAAGGCTGCCATAGAGGGCCTAAGAAATTGACTGACAAAGAAGCAAAATGAATAAAAATAAAACTTTCTCTTTTTCTTTTCTCTATCTACTCTACCCCATTCCACCCTCCCTACTGTCTGTCCCTCTCCAACCCCATGCCAACCCCACCACCACCACCACCTTGCTGCCTGTCTCCAGCAAGCCTATTAGGTAGTAAAACACTTGATAGATTCTGGGTGATACCTATTGCCATTTTTCAAAAAATATGATTGATTAATGACTCATGCCTTTTTTCTTTGTCTCTTTTTGGAATCTTTATTCGAAAAATTCTTGGGACGGAAGAAAGTCTACATTGTACTGCTATTTAATTGAAGTGGAAGAATAAGGGCAGTTTTTAATTCCTGGAAAGGGGGAGTGGTGGAAAGTCTTTTGATTTTATGAATAGAATATTGTCTTTGCGGATCAAAATTATCTCAGGCTGCATATCGACTTTTCACGCATGTGCAGTTTAATTCCACAAGTCCTTACTAAGGGCCAGGAACCGTGGAGGGTTCTGGGAACGTGAAGACAAGAAGAAAATACTCCCTGTCCTTGAGAAATTTACATTCTCGTGTGAGAAGGAAACTAAAAACACACAGACAAAGGAATACAAAAGATATGCAAAGTGATCTACGGGGGGAGGGCACATATTACTTGTTTCCAGACAGTTCTTGTAGGCAGCCGAGACGATACCTTTATCTACATTTAGGTGTCTCCGGGTAGCATCTCCCGGAGACTGTATCAAAAGGACCAATCAGAAAACTCCAGATCATTCTGCTCAAGACTGCAGACCACCAGAAACCGACCAATCAGAAATAAAACCCCTTTTGTCCCGAAGCCGGGGTTGCGAGTTGAGACGACAAGGGAGAAGGCGGGGCGTCTTTTGTGACCTACACCAATGAACGAACGCGCCCGGGTGGGCCGTTTCCTTCTCCCGCCCCCGGCCATCCCGGGCTGAGGAAAGTTTCACTTGGGCTGGCTGGGGCTGGGAGCGGAGCAGCCATGGCTGTCGGTTGGCGGGTCTGGTGCGTGCCGGCGGTGGCGGCGCTGGCGCTGGCGCTGCTCTTCGTGGCTTGCCGCTTCCCCTCTGCCTCTGCCTTCCGCAGAAAGGAGGTGAGCAGCGGCCGTTGGTTGGCTCGCTTGCCCCTGCGGGGGCGGCTCCGCAACCTGCTGTGGTAGGGGGGGGCTACAGCTCTCTGCCTGGGGGTGTGACGCCGGAAGGGGGCTTGGGAGGCCTGAGGGTGCGGTCTCGGGCCCCTCCCCCGGCACTGTCGGCCGGGACGGGGCAGGGCGGTGGGGGGCGCTGTGTCCCCAGGGTTGGAGGGGGGGGGTGCGTCTGATTCGGGGGAGCGGAGGGGTCTTCTCCCCCTCCCTCGGCTGCCTCCCCGGCGGAGGCGCGCCCTCTCCACTTAGCTCGGGGCCTCCTTTTCACGTCCCCAGAGCTTGGGGTAGATGATCTCCCAGGTCTTTAGAATCAATAAGCCTGCTAACATTGGCCATGGGCCGGGGAATTAACGGCTCGCCCCAAACTCCTAGTCCCGGAGCAGCCCGGCCTGGCCTTGGTTTACTTGCACCGTGGGCAACGCCACACCCAAGAGAGAGCATAGAGAGAGTGAGCATAGATAGAGTGGCGACCTAGAAAGAGGCCTTCGAGATCCTTTGGTTCAAGGGCCTCATTTCACAGGCCCAGAGAGGGAGCAAGGAGGACTCAACCAGCCGGCCTGCCCACCGTTCTACCTCTTTCATCGAGCAACCCCACCCCCCAGCTTTATAACGTTTGTCTTCGAAACATTTGTTGCTCCTACGTTTGTAAATGGGCATCAGACCCTCCTAGTTATTGGTTCATTGTCTCCAGTGCTTTGCTGTAATTGAAATACACAAGTGTCTCCTCACTGTTCTGTAACATACAGTCAATTCAGGTATTCTGCTACTGCGGACATTACAGGCCAATAAGGATTCGTGTTGCTGCTAAAAGGTATTTATTTATGCAGGACAGCTCTGCATCGAAGCCCTTGTGGACCTAGGGCTGGAAGGAACCCCGAAGCTATCTTATGTGTTTTACTACCCTCATTTAACAGAAGGCCCAGACTGGTTAAAGTAACTTCCCCAAGGTTACATGAAAAGGAAGTAGGTGACTGAATAGAGATAACCTCTGCCTCTAATTTAACACTCTTTCCATTCACCAATGTGTCTCTCTCGATGTAATTATTGGACTGTGAAGTCAGGAATTTGCAGCTCCTTCATATTGTAGGTTGACCCTTTAATCATTCTATCCCTAGGCTCTGGACATTTTCTCTGGCTTGTCCCCCGTGCCTGGAATTCTGTCCCTCTTCTCCATCTACTGGCTTCCTTTAAGTCCCAACTAAAATCTAGTCTTTTTCAGGAAGCCTTTCCCAACCCTTCTTAATTCTAATGCCTTCTCTCTTTTAATTATTTATTGTTTAACCATCTGGGAGAACATATTGTCTACATGTTGTCTCCCCCGTTAGATTGTAAGCTCCTTGAGGCCGGAACTGCCTTTTGCCTCTTTTTGTATCCCCAGTGCTTAGCACTGTGTCGGCACTTACTAAAATGCTTATTGACTGACAGACATACCTTAAGTTTCACAACTCAAGTGAGATTTCCCCTTTCTCCCTACTTGTAGTAATAATCCATTAAAAATATTTAAACTTGCATCTGCTATGTGCTTCCTAGCCGTCCATCAGCCAATTTTTCAAAGAAGTGGAGCAGAGCTTTTGCCCCTTCGAGTCTTCTGTACATCCCCCTTCCCACCTTTTTACTATGCCCTTTTTTCAGATGAGTACACCAGAACTCAGAGAGGTGAATATAATTAGCTTTGAAATATAATTTCTCGACAAAGTAGCAGTTGATAAGTGAATTTTTTTTATTCTGACAGAAAGCTAAAAGCTAAGTCAATAATATGGATATTTGCCTCAGCGTGTACCAGATTTCACTTTCCTTTTTACCCCTAATCATCATTTGTTTCAGCACCAACAATTTGAGGATTGTGAAAATTTTTTTTTTCTGTTTTGTAGATGGTGTTGTCAGAAAAGGTTAGTCAACTGATGGACTGGACCAGCAAGAGAGCAGTAATAAGAATGAATGGAGATAAGTTCCGTCGTTTTGTCAAGGGATCACCAAAAAACTACTCAGTGATTGTTATGTTCACAGCTCTTGAACCGCATCGACAGTGTCTGGTGTGCCGGTATGAACTTTCAACTCTAGTCTGATGTCATTTGGGGATGATTTTTTTAATAATTGAAACACAAATTTTCACCATTCCCATCCCTTATTAGAGCCAATCTGATTGCACGGTTATGCTGACATTTCCTGTCTAGATCCCCCAACATCAGGTCAACAGTGATAGCACCGGATAGGTAGATAGATAATCTCCATTGGACAATGATCAAGGAACCAATGAGAGCTCAAGATTTTTCATCATTTATACCAAAAGATATTATTTATTAAACTTTCCCTTTAATTAGATTCCTACTTCTTTACATAGGAGGAGAGACAACAGAGTGGAGCAAAAGAAATACTGGATTAGGAATAGACGACATAGATTTAAATTGAGACTTTCTCTTTACCTTTGGATAGGTCATCTGATTTCCCTGAGCCTCAGTTTCATTATATGGAAAATAAGGGGATTGGCTCACAAAATCCCTTGCAACTTTAGATCCTATGATCCTAGCTATTATTTATATTATTTATATAGCACTCTTAAGGTTTGCAAAGCACAGTGCAGATCATGTTTCATTTAATTCATACACCAACCCTGTGAGGTATTAATATCCCCATTTTACAAGATGAGGAACCTGAAGCTGAGAGAGGTTAGGTGACTCACCCAAGGCCATGCAGCTAGTGAGACAGAATACCAATTTCCTGTTTTCACTATAGCCTTATAATTGCCCAATGATTATACTTCCAAAGTTCTAATTTAGTCAGTGTCATGGTACTAGTTAGCTTGCAGGCGAAATAAGTTTTAGTATGGATTTTTGTCATTCTTTTTTATTTGTTTTTACATATGTTTGTATCTAGGCAAGCTGACGAAGAGTTCCATATCTTGGCCAACTCCTGGAGATACTCTAATGCGTTTACCAACAAGATATTTTTTGCTATGGTAGATTTCGATGACGGGTCCGATGTATTTCAGATGGTAAGATTTTCATAAGATATTGAATCAGAGTGGTTAACATCTGGGAGAACAGCGTTATAATGTCAAAACCTTTAAACCTTTTTTTCCTTGCAGTTACTAGTGAATTGTTTTCCTGATGTTATTTCCTCCTTTTCATGATGTTTTTATTTGGGTTTCTTCTTTGGTTTACTTTCAAATCAGCTAAACATGAATTCGGCTCCAACTTTCATGAACTTCCCTGCCAAAGGAAAGCCAAAACAGAGTGATACATATGAGTTGCAGGTGCGGGGTTTTTCGGCTGAACAGATTGCCCGGTGGATAGCTGATCGAACTGATGTCAACGTAAGTATGCTCAATTTGGAGAAAAAAATCTGTCTTCAGAAAGTTCACTAGATAGTCAAGATAATGAAGGTTAGCATTTTTCCCCTCCTTGTCTCACTCAGTCACTGACTTTAACTGTTCCCACCTCCCCCAAAACTATGAAATGATGGTACAGTTTCCTGAATCAGAGAGCTAAGTAAAAGAACTTCTTGTACTCGGTTTCCCCATTGTGGATTTCATTTGTCAGTTGATTAGTGAGGTGAACTTGGGAGGTCTTCAAGTTAAAAAACTTTGTGGTATCTAGAGAGATACCTTGATTAGAGAGCCTAAATTACAATAAAATATGTGACATGTCATTTTATTATATAATATTCCCATGAAGTGAGACTGTCATGCTCTCTAGGGAGTTATCATGCTAATCTTATGTATACCTTTGTTTCTAATTATTTTGCCATGGTAAATCATTGAATGTATGCTTTAAACATTTTTTTCTCCTTAGATTCGAATAATTAGGCCTGCAAATTATGCTGGACCCCTTATGTTGGGATTGCTTTTGGCTGTAATTGGTGGCCTTGTGTATCTTCGAAGAAGTAATCTTGATTTTCTTTTTAACAAAACTGGATGGGCTTTCGCAGCTTTGGTAGGTGATTTATTAAGATCAGAGTGTTTTCTTTGAATAAAATTGAAAATGCTATCCCTTCAGCCAAGTTTATACAGTGTATCCTCAGAGTCTTAGTGCAAGACTTTTGGAATGTTATGTATTTCAAAGAACCTTTTGTTTCTTTTGTGAGGAAAGAGGTAATATAGTTTTTTCTAGCCTGGACTCAGTACAGTGATTTGTCGCTATAAAATTAGAATGCTTGAGCTGATGTTCAAGCTGATGCTTTCTGCTGGGAAGCAAATTATTATTCTTATATCTCTGATGAGAGATAATACTGTAAAATTATTTCTGTTTAGAAAAGGCTTTTTAACTGGCTAACATGAAGCCTTTCACAAACAGCTTAATCATGAACAGTATTTGGCAAAGTACATAGTAGGTACTTAATAAATGTTATTGATTGGCTGATTAAAGTGTTACCAGTTTGTTTTTTTTTTGTAAATATAATTTTATCCTGATTATAACTTATGACTATCAAGATAAAATCAAAACATTTAGAATGAGCTTCAATATTTGAGGAGAGAAACCTCTTCTTCTTGTATCAAATAGGATATATGAGGTTACCACACTACTGTATAGTACCTTGTATCAACAAGGACAGTGGAGCCTCATCCATCATACATTATCCAAGTATGCTGAGTAGATAGGCTTTGACATTTTACTTAACTATTTAAGGGTGGCTTTTAAAGAAATCACTTTGTATCCTTTTTTTTTTTTTAGTGTTTTGTACTTGCGATGACATCTGGACAGATGTGGAACCACATAAGAGGACCACCGTATGCTCATAAGAATCCCCATACAGGACAGGTGGTAAGGAAAGGCCAGGATTCCCTTAAATTGCAGGCTTAGATTAATAGTCATCTGTCTGGTATTTGAAGTAGGCCCAGTTTCCTTCTTAGTCCGAAGTTTTCAATCTGTCACAGCTTTATACATTGAAAATAGAAAAGATTGAGTTCTTACATACCAGTTTGAAGTGCTGTCAGTGACTCCAAAACATATTGTCCTCAGTTGCTGAAGAATGAAACTTCATTTTCATGTAGAATAAGGCATCAAAAGTCCCGAGGCCTTTTGGAGAATACAACCTATTTCATCATTTGTTGAGTCATACATGTTAAAAAAAAAAACTACTATAAACTATTTCCTCAGAAAGGATTTAATAACCTCACAAATGATTGGATCCAATAGCCTAGTAGAATTCAAATTGCTGGGTTATTCCATCTCAAGTGAAGTTGTTCTTTCACCCTGGATGAATTTAATTGTGATCTACGTAGATGTAGAAAGAAGATTGAGTTAACAGTGTTTGTGGTGGAATCTGTAGTGAGAAAACCCAATTTGATGTTATATGACTTTCGGCAAGCCTTTTTCCCTCTGGAAGGTCCTCCATTTCCTCAGTTAAAAGGGGTTAAGATACCCATCCTGTCTGTTTCACTGTTCATTCTAGGGGTAGTGAGGCAAAAGAGCATTGGGTATAAAGCCACAGGACCTGGGTTCTAATGCTGGATCTTGCCACCTGTTGGACAGTGGGAACTGATTAGCTAATCTCTTCAGTTTCCTCATTTGCAAAATCAGGGGACTGGGCTAGATCTCTGAGGTCCATTCTAGCTCTGAACTGAAGAAAATACTTTGTGACCCTATAAAACACCACACACAAGGATGGGAGTTCTGGTAATGGTTATTCAATAGTCTTTATTTTGATTCATATCTAAATGGCACTACTGTATAGTGCCAGATGCACAGGTAGGTTATTGGACTAATTAATTTCACATGACAACTCATTTAATAATTAAGTACCTCGATGGACTCAACGTGCAGAAAAAGACATATATTTTTGGACATCTTCAGTGTGGCAATTTGTTTTCCTTCAGTATGTTTATTTGTTACAAAGGTTTTTCTTTTTTCATTTGGAGTTGGTAGAAGAAAAAAATAAGTGCTTGTTAATTGGAAGGGAAAAGAATTGAGCACCAACTGAAAATGAATTCTTCAGCCATTATCTAACCATTTGCATTTATTTGGATGAGCTCAGTGTTTGAAATATATGCTTTTCTTTATTGTTACTACCCCTGTTGAAGAATGAAAAAGCATTCATCAAGGGCTTACTGTGTGCCAGACCCTGTGCTCAGGAATGGAGACAGTAACAGAGAAAGAGAGATAGTCTTCGCCCCAAGGATCACATGCTTGCATGGAGTTGCCACTATACAAAAGAAAGCTCAGCTGCTGGGAAGATGGAAAGGCCTAAGGGTGTGGGGGTGATGGCAAGGCCCAGGGGTCCTTTAGGTTACATTCCTTGATCAGATGACAGTGCCAGGAAATCTGACTCCTCCATAATCCTAGACTATTGCAGTAGTCATAGGCCTTCCTGTCTTTTGCTCAGTCCTTGACAATCGTGCCACTGCCAGAATTATCTTTGGGTAATGTCATTCTTCTCCCTCAAATTCTTCAGTGATTCCGTATGTTGCCTACTAAAAAAAATATGATTAAAACAATAATTGTTTACATATATGAAAAACCTTTGCCTGGCATACAAAGACCATGGATAATTTGGTACCACCCTACCTTTCCATCTCACTTTGCCCTGCAGCCAAACTGATCTATTCTTTTTTTTTTAAGCTTTTTGGAGGGGGGAAGGTAGGGCAATTGGGGTTAAGTGACTTGCCTAAGGTCACACAGTTAGTTTTTGTGTCAGGTGTCTGAGGCCAAATTTGAACTCAGGTCCTCCTGACTCCACGACCAGTGTTCTATTCACTGTGCCACCTAGCCACTCCCTGATCTATTCTTTCTACCTCCCAGTCTGCCATCTTTGTTTCCTCCTCCTTACGTTTGTTCATGCTATTTTCAATGTCCACAAAGTCCTTTTTGCCTTTGTGAATTTCAGTTCTTTAATACCCAACTCAAATGCCATCCATCCTGTGATGTGTTTCTGTTGTCCTTCCTCATATAACACTTAACCATTATATAAAATATTACATGAGAGCTGTGTGTCTTTTCTTCCCCCAGTATACTAAGTTCACTGAGAGCAAGGATTGGGTCTTATCTAAACTTTGTATGTATTATGCCTGGCTCTCAACATAGTGCTTCGTTGCCCAGTAGGCTCTTAATACATATTTACAAATAAAATCTGAGGATCTATGTTAGAAGGAACCTCAAGACATTTAGTCTGACCTTTGACCTGTAACTGTAAAGGTAACCCCAACAAGTGATCATCTAGCACAGGGGTGCTATTTTATTAAGGAAATTTGTTCTGTGAAGTTTGGGTTCAGTCAAAGGGCCAAACTTGAGGATCTGGAGGGCCACATGTAGCCTCGAGGCCGCAGGTTCCCCACCCCGATCTAGCATCTTTTGGTTAAAGATCTCCCATGAGAGGGAAATGTACTCATTGTAGAGGCAGCCCATTCTAGTTTTGAATAGCTCTAATTGTTAGGAAGTTATTCTTTTCACAGAGCCTAAAGTAGCCTCTTGGCAACTTTGTTGAGTTGCTCCTAATTTTTCCCTCTGGAGACAAACGGAACAAGTCAGATCCCTTTTCCCTATGTCCACCCTTCCAATAACTAACATGAGCCATGATGTCTGTCTCTTCCCTGCCCTTGTTAGAAGTGATCTCTTCTCTAAGCTAAACATCCTTGGTTCTTCCAGCTGTTCTTCCTATTTGAATCATTGACTGGACCAAAGATTACCAAGCTGTGGGGCAATTAATTTTTAAACCCCATTGTTGTTAGGATTGTGAATTAAAATTTTATTTTGAGAATTTATCCATATCCTTTGAGATGATTTGGAGAAAACATGGGAATCATAGAACCAAGATCTAGACTTCCTAGACACCATGATATCTGTTACCATGACAGTCCCCTTGAATACTTCTGCAACCCTCTTGTTCTTACTTCATGCAGGATGTTATCCTCTGCCTCCCCCATAAAGAATCCCCTTTCCTCAATCTTTCATAAGCAAAGAGGCAGAATAGGTCAACCATATTAGAAAAATAATATAGGTTGCTTGCCATCCAACTTGCCACCTATAGCTCTAGTCACTTATTTGTAACCCATGGCACATTTCTTTTTCCATAATCCCCTTCATTCTTCAGGTGCCTGGACTCTCCATTTGGAGAGATGTTGTTTTGACTTGTTGCATTCCCTGTTGTGGTGGGAAACAGTGTGGGTAGTATTTATTTGGCAAGTTTTCCGACTTTTTAAAAAGCCGTGGGCCAAGTCGCTTCTCAGATTTTTTTGTATCCATAGCTAAGGTAGCAACATGCAAAGAAACAAAAGAAAATGTATTTTTCTCCCAGTGTTTGGAATATGTTCTGCATGTTTTCATGGTGAATAATATTTACTTTTAAAAAACCTTGAATTTTCCTAAAAATCTGAAACCATGGAAAATTCTTGTTTACTTAATGTGATTTTTTTCCAATTCTGTGAAATAAAAGACATAGCAAAAAAAAAAAACCACTGAACATAATTAGGATGCACTAGTCCCTAACTTTTGGGGGGTTCCCCCCTTTACAGTTAAGACTTTCTTATTTGTGACCATAAAGTTGTAGAATTTTTCCCATTTTGTTTCTTTTTTTTTTTTTGCTTTTTGGAGGGCAATTGGGGTTAAGTGACTTGCCCAAAGTCACATGGCTAGTAAGTGTGTCAAGTGTCTGAGGCCGAATTTGAACTCAGATCCTCCTGACTCTAGGGCTGGTGCTCTACTCACTGGGCCACCTAACCGCCCTCCCATCTTCTTAATGATATATATTTGGTCACTAAATTTCTGATGGTAGAAGGTGATTCTTAATGTCCCCATTGGATTTTTCTAGCACTTTTCTTGTTGCTATAAAATTATTCCATACTTCCCTATTTTGAAGAAGGGCACTACCATTCTTCCTGTCTGGGAGGTTCACAGCCTCAGTCATCCCTGACTTGTCACCCTGCTTCACCCCACATGTCCTATCAATTCCCACATGTTGTTTCTACCCCATGATATCCCTAGCATCTGGCCTGTGTGGCCACCTCCATCCTACTTCAGGCTGTTATCTCCTCTCTACCTCCTAAACTACTTCGTTAGCTATCTCTTTGGGCTCCCTGACCCTAGAGGCCTTCTTCCACCTGGCTGCCAAAGTAATTGGCCCCACACACAGGGCTAACTATGTTCTTTCCTACTCATCTATTGCCTCTAGGATAAAATACTCTTCTGGGATTTAATGTTTCTCCCAACCTTGTTCCAAACTCCCTTTCCAACATTATTATGCAATACTCCCCTTCATATACTCCAAAGTCTAGCTAATCTGGGCTTGCTACATTCCTCACTCATGACATTTTATCTCTAGTGCCTTTGCGCTGGCTGTCCCCCCTCTCTCCATGCCTGAATTGCTCTCCCTACTAACCCAAGCCTCTTAGAATTCCTCTTTTCCCTCAAAGCTCAACTAGGGCACCTCCTCTTCCATGAAGCCCTTCCTGATTGCCTCTAGTTGTTAGTCATCCTGGTTGTCTCTCTCCCCCATGACCTTGGATTTAGTTTCTGTATGCTTATATGTACAAGTGTACATGTTATTTACCACTCCAAGATGTATACTCCATGAAGCAAAAGACTGTTTCACTTTTGGTTTTTTGTCTTACCTCGTGCCTGGCGTATAAGTGGTGTTCAGTAAATGCTGGTTGGTTGGTTGTGGGTTAATTTTTGGCCCTGGGCCAATCTAAAACATGCATCCCCCTGCATATTTTGTTCTTGTTATGGAGTCTGCCTTTTGTTGAACTGCTAGGTGGTGCTGCAGTAGATAAAAGACCCATGTTCATGAGTTCAAATCTGACCTCAGGCACTTACTAGTTGTGTGACCTTGGGCAAGTCACTTAACCCAGTTTGCCTCAGTTCCTCATCTGTAAAATGAGCTGGAGAAGGAAATGGCAAACTACTCTATTATCTCTGCCAAGAAAACCCCAAATGGGGTCATGAAGAGTGGGGCCGGGCTAAACAACTTTTCGTTCCTATAACCCCCTACCTCTCTGTGGAAAAGAGGAGAATGTGTGTTTCATTATGTATCTTTTGCAACCTAAAGTGGTCATTCTGTCTAATCAGGAATAGGCTGACTTTTTTCTGTCATATTCATTTTACACTATCATAGTCTTTGTGTATGTTTTTTCCTGGTTATTCTTCATATATATATATTTTTTCATTTATTTATTTATTTTGCTTTTTGGAGGGGGAATGCAGGGCAATTGGGGTTAAGTGACTTGCCCAAGGTCACACGGCTAGTAAGTGTTGACTAGTAAGTGTTAAGTGTCTGAGGCCACATTTGAACTCAGGTCCTCCTGACTCCAGGGCTGGTGCTCTATTCATGGTGCCACCTAGACGCCCCGGTTCTTCTTTCTTTATTCTGCATCATTTCATATAATTCTTCCCCATAATTCTCCGAATTTTTCTAATTCAGTCCTCATGGTACAGTAATATCCATTGCATTCCTATATTACATCTCCCTAGTATTGCTTTTAACTGTGTCAAAATCCTCTTGTGCATCTAGTGAAGTCACTAAGCCTTCTCTTATAACCAAAAGCAGACTATACATTTGGTTTAGTAATGCTCAAAGGATCATAGATTTAGAGCTAGAAGGGATTTACACATGAGGAAACTGAAGCCCCCGAAAGTTAAGTGACTTGCCCAGGATAATACAGCTAGTAAGTGTCTGAGGTAAGGTTCAAACTCAGTTCTTTCTGCTTTCAATTTCAGACATACCAGCCTGCCTCTCAGTAATAAGAATGGCTATTTCTCTAGTACTTTGTAAACTTTCAAAGTGATTTTCTCACAATGAACAAGTGTCTTGAGGGAATCCAATTATTATGCCCATTTAAGTTTATTTATTTTTAGTTTTCAACATTCACTTCCATAAGTTTTAAATTGTCTGCCCCTCCTCCCTCCTCAAGACGGCATGCAATCTGATATAGATTCTACATATACAATATTATCCCCATTTTATAATTATTGGGAAAGTAAGGCTCAAAACAAGGTGTGACTTACACACATGGTCACATAAGGAGAGCTGGGACACCAACTCAGATCTCCAGGTTACATTACTTTTCTATCTATAAATATTTGAAGCCCCTCTTTATTTGGCAAATAGTGCCCTAAAAGCAGTCTTTGCTTTAAATATTGTGTTTTTGTTCAGTAGGGCCTTTAGGTAAGAGTCTGTATTTACTTCTGATATTTTCTTAAAAGCAAAAAAAACCTATTCACTTTTCTTTAAAAAAAATCAAGCACTTCTTGTTTGTTTCCATAATTACATGTATAGATATTGAATAATATATAATTAATTGAGTAGAATTCCCAATTGAATATATATTTCCATCATTGAATTGATATATATTGAACAGTATATGGATTTTTGTTTTTAAAAATAATTTTGGTGTGTTGTATTTTTGTTTTTTTCCAGAATTATATTCATGGAAGCAGCCAGGCCCAGTTTGTAGCTGAAACACACATCGTCCTTCTGTTCAGTATCCTCCTCACAGTAAATTCACTGGCAATGACTTAGTTTTCATATCCCTGTCCCCTCATCAGCATTTCTTGCATTCCCTTTTGCTATAGTTTCTCTACAAGGTGATGATGATGGTCTTTCATGGTTCTTTGCAACAAAAACTTGCTTCATGCTTTTACTTTAATCAGACAGAGCTCTTTGACTTATATTAATTTGATTTTTTGAACAATATGTATGTTGTCCCTTTTGGGGAAACTTTTTTTTTTTAAGCCAACTCCAGGAAAAGACACATGGCCTTACCTATAGGCTCCAGGCAGTGACTGCATCTGGAGTCTCTCCTCCACTTACTGTTTAAACCTTTTTTTTCAGGGGAATCTGTCTTTCTGCATTCATTGTACTTAAGATGTAGAACCCCACCCTTCTGGCCACCATCTGGAGCTGTCTGCTGTTGTTGTTTCTCAGCAGTAAATAGCTCCGACTCATTGCTTGACAGAGTAGGGTATTTTTAGTTTGGCTAGATGATATTACAGGGAGTGGACATGAAGAGAGCAGGGGAAATTCCCCTGGTACTAGGCCAGGAGCACCTGAGTAACTTCCATTGAGTAATATAATGTATACCTTCTCCCCACTCCTAACTTGGAAAAATAGAGGCTTTTAAAGCCAAATGTATCTTTCTACTTTAGGGTGGATCATCATGGATGTTGCATGCTCCACTATTGCTGAGCATCCAGCATATGTATCTTATGATCCTAAAGTTTTCTTATGTTATATAGGTTTGCACTCCCACGGGCTACCACTGCTGCCTCATTGTGCCATGGAGGTCATTAGATACAGTTCATGCTAGGGGAGAGGAAGCTCTGGCATGTCTGCCAAATACCCAGAAACAGGCCCATTGTCTCATAAGGGCCAGCCTACTAAGCTTAGAGAAGCTTATCACCAGGCATTGGCCATCAAGTGATTTATTTTTTTTTATACCACAGCAACTTAAGAGGAGCCATCTCCCAAAGTGTAGAGGGGCTATGACCTGTGTCAATAAAAGGAGCAACAGGCTTGATAAAATGGCAGAATATATCAAGATTTTTAAAACTGATAGTCATTTATTTTTATTTGTTATGTTAAATATTTCCCAATTACATGTAAAAAAAATTTAACATTCATTTTTTTAAAAATTTGAGTTCCAAATTCTCTCCTTATCCATCCCTTCAGAAGACAATCTGATATCAATTATACATGTAAAGTCATGCAAAACACATTTGCATATTAGCCATGTTACAAAAGAAAACACACACACACCCAAGAAAAAGAGTAAAAAAGAAAAAGTAATTGATAAATCTTTCAACCAAAAACTACAAACATATTCTCCTAAAGAATTAAGCAAAACCATACCAGTGAGGGATGACAGCATACACTCCTAGACTTCCTTCATTTATTGCTGAAAGGAAAACTATGCTTTTGCTTTCCTACTCATGTAGTTAGTACCAAGCAACCAGGTCTATAAAGAAGCCCTCCTTTGGTAGCTGCATCTGGCCTTCCCCCACAATCCATTTGCACTTGACTTATCTTTAGATGGCTTCTTTTGTTGTTATTTTAAAATTCCAGCAATGGTGGATTTCTCTTTTTTGCCAGAAGCAGGCCTAGTCTTGGTTGAAATAACAATTGGAATCCTCAGCTGCGTCATTTTATTTCTGATCCTTGACAGCCTGAGAAAAATGGAGAGTAGGGAAAAGTCTTCATCAGCAAGTCTCTGTGCTCTCCAGCTGGTTGAGGCACACTTATTGTCTGTATGTACTTTGGGGGAGGGAATATGCAAGATAATAATACTTTTATGCAAGAATTGTTAGACAGGTTGTTTAAAGGCCAGAGTAAAGAGGTGGGGGGAAAATAGTATGGGGATTTTTTTTTGGCAAATCATTCTTAAGCACTGAAATGTTTCATTTAAAATGTAGGTTCTCGTTTGCTTATTGGATGTGTCTTCTAAACATTTTTCTTTAAATTATGCTTGAGTACTAATTTTTACTTTAGGTAGGCAGAATCCTCCTTATTTACCATTTTCTGTTTTCTGGTAAGAAACAAAGCCAATATTATGTGCATAATGTCTTTGAATTTCTCCTTAAATCACATTCAAAGATGGTGCTGTTACTCTGGGGATAGTGCTGTTGTGTGAAGCCATCACATCTCATATGGATATTGGAAAGAGAAAGCGTAAGTCTCCTAAAGCATTTGTAAAAGTCGAGTTCAGAATATTGACTTGAAATTGAAGAGCTGTATATGCCTTGCACCCAAGCAGGTAAATGCTTGAGATGAATTGAGGTATGAGCCAAAAATCTTCTAAGTAATGTTTTATTCTTTCTGTTTAAAGGCTAGATTTTCCCTTTACTTAAGAAATCTTTTTGCAATCCCTAAGTTTTTCTTCAGTCACAGTTTGAATGGCACTAACACTTTCTTTTCTTTATCTGAATAAATAACAAGTAACTCCCATCTTATAAGTGGGTTGTGTTCTCCTATCAAACAATACTAATGAGAAGTACAGGCCCAAGCTGGGATCCCAAGCACCCCTAAACCTCAGCATTTTAAACCTCACCACTAACAAATGGTGGTTAAGGTCCTAGGCCTGTCTACAAAAACCTAACTCACAATGTACCTGAAGTATGATGTGATATTAATAATAACATAGAATCTAGTTACCATTTACAGTGTTCTACTATGTGACCAAGAGCAATGTTTCTATGGGAAACCACATTTAAAGTTTGGGTTTTGGATGGCAGGAACAAACCCATCTCCCTACATTTGAAATGGGAGCAAGGACTACCCAACCCACTCACTGGCCAAAAAATGGGAACCAGACTCTGAGATCTCAGGAAAGTAGAGTTGAGTTGTGAGGACGTGAGGATTTGTGGGGTGAGATAATAGGGGTAGGGAGACAAGGATTGTTAGGGGGAAAGGATCTGTAAGGGCTCAGCCCCCTGCCTCTAGAAGCCTTCTTTCCTTAGCTAGGTTTCCCAGCCCTGGCCTACCTTCCATGTCATAACCTTTCTTCCCCCACAGCCTGAAGACATTGGTCTGTCTGCTTCCCTTTTTAGTACTGCCCTTTTTCCCCTTTCTGTGTGTTCCTGAGAAATGAGGAAGTAGAGTCAGGAGAGGTCTGGGTTTGAATCCTGGCCCTGATTGCTTGATAGTTATGTGCTCCAGGGCAAGTCACTTCCTTCTTCCAAGTATTGGTTTTTTTCTGGTTTTAAAATACTCAGATTAGAAGAAGAAAGGGAGCGACAGATTAAGGTAAATTATCTCATTTAAAAGAGGCCAGAGAAAACTGTTACTCTGGAGGGGAAGAGCCAGAAGGTGAAAGGGAATGGGACAACCTTACTCTCACTGAATTTAGCCTAAGGAGGGAATAACATACACACTCAATTGGGTATCTTACCCTAGAGGAAAATAAAGGGGTAGGGGATAGGAGGGGGGATGATAGAAGGGAGGGCAGATTGGGGGAGAGGGTAGTTAGAAGCAAACATTTTTGAAAAGGGATAGGGTCAAAGGAGAAAATAGAATAAGTGGGGGGCGGGATAGGATGGAGGGAGATATAGTGAGTCTTTCACAATATAACTACTATAGAAATGATTTGGGTAACTA
>CM053582.1:39687017-39703037 GCA_028627135.1 Pseudochirops cupreus | reverse complement strand
AAGATCCAAAGAATCGTGGCTGGGAACAGGGTCCTGAGAGAAAGCTTGGCACAGTGGGTTTGGAGGCAGACAATCTGGATTCCAATCCCAGCTCTAGTGTCTGTGACCTTGGGACAAAAAATTCCATCTCTTTGGGCTTTCCTCAGTTTCCTAAATTGTAAAAAGAGATAGTTGGGCTAGATGACCTCTGAGATCTCTTCCTGTTCTGAATCTTTGACCCTTCAGCACACTGCCACATCATACTCATTTTCCCCATCACCCTGGGATGGGGCAGGTAGCAGGAGCTGAGTGGGAAAGGAAAGGAAAAGGAAGAGAAATCCTGAGGCACGAGGAGGGGAAGGGATTTTCTTACTGCAGGATAGACATTTTTAAATAATTAGGACTGCCTGTCAATAGATCACAGATATTTCATTTTTACTTTTGCTAACTTTTTCTTCAACTGAAAATATAATTTTCTTTTGTTAAAAGATAAAGGGAATAGTTGGAGATGATCTCAGTCAAATTTGTTATTCTTTTCATTTTTCAGAGATTCTGTTCTGTATTCTACATTATGGGGGAAATTTGAGTATAACTGGTATTTCTAAAGTTGCACAAAAGAATAATATGGCTCTGGTGTCAGTATAGAGGTTAGCAACCCAAGGTCACACAGCTCACAAGTTTCAGAGGTTGCATCTGAACCCAGGTCCTCTGACTCCCAAATCCCAGATTTTACTGTGCCCTCTTACTGTTTCTGGGTCTCTCTTAGGGAACCATCTTTGGTTAGTTCTTCACATTTCCACAGCAAAGTATATTCATAGAGTTCAACTATGAATGCATGAAGTAGATATTTCATATATAAGAAAACTTAAAACATAAGTTTACCTACCTAAGAAGCAGTTTGATAACTAATTCTTTTGTTTAAAAAAAAAAAGCATCTCCTTGCCTTAGGCATCTGTTATTTTCAAAGATACAAGTCAATTCTGAGTACCTTTTAAAATATAGCAAATTAAATGGAATGTCATATTTAGCCCAAGTCTCAGAGTGGGTTCATATGTATAAATGATGCCCTGAAAGAATGAACTTTCCTTCACCATTGGCACTTGAATCAAATAATAGTCTTCATTTTTCCAGGGTTCTAAATGACCAGCCCCTACTTCCATAAAAGAGATATTTGTTATTCCAGTAAAACTTTTCTAAAATCACGTTCTTATTTGCTGAATGAGGTGGTTCAGTGTAAGACAAAACAAAAGGGGGAAGACAGGAGAAGGCAGTCAGAGAAGCCCACAGTAGGGCAGCCTGGTGAGAAATAAGATGTCTGAGCTGAGCTCTCTCCTTAAACGGAGGTTTGGAGTTCACTGTCATAGCGATAAGCATGAGCTTGTCCGCGGTCCCCCAACTTATCAGTATCTAAGGCAGCAATTGAAACCGGTTCTTCCTGACTCAAGTCCAGCAAGCACTTGGCCTTGTTTCACAAGACATGCTCCCTCTCTTTATATCCATTTTTAAAAAAAATCATAAAGCCCTGTTAGATGAAAGTGAGCCTTGTTTATGATTCTAGAGCAGTGGTTCTCAACCTTCCTAATGCCACAACCCTTTAATACAGTTCCTCATGTTGTGGTGACCCCCAACCATAACATTATTTTCGTTGCTACTTCATAACTGTAATTTTGCTACTGTTATGAACCTATCTGATATGCAAGATGTATTTTCATTGTTACAAATTGAATATAACCCACAGGTTGAGAACCGCTGTTCTAGAGCCAGATAGTTAGGATGATCACCTGGGCCAGATTCTTCCTTTGGAAGTGAGGATGAGGGCTCTCCATTTGGTCTCCTTCTGCCCTTCCACTGCACTTAGTTAGGATGCCCTTTTCTCCTTTCAACAGTAATGTGTGCCGTCGGCATTGTGCTGGTCGTAGTGTTTTTCAGCTGGATGCTCTCTGTCTTCAAGTCTAAATACCATGGCTATCCCTACAGGTAAGAAAGACTCTTTGTAAACTGCAAGCTGGTGACAATGGTAGTACATTACCATCTTGTTTTTTGTTTCACTCTTACTTTGTCTTAAGGTTGTTCCAACTTCTCTTAAATTTTCTGCCTGCAAATACACTGAGTTATGATATTTCCCCCAAACTTATTCCAATATATGCTCCTTGAAGTATTTCTAAATTAGTCTAATGTCAAGAAAAGCGCAAACCATGGTGTTCACAGCTCACCCACCTCGATTTGACTAGTGATCCAAGGCAGAGTGGAGAGAGCTCCTGTTTCTCAAAGCTTAGGCACATAGCCCATTAGAAAGCATGTGCCACCCCTGAAAATCTACTTCCTTGCCTTGCTTGGAGACCCTCCGTTTAGAACCCCCAGGCCCTAATGTCCCAAAGGCTGTTTTCTTTCTTGGAGAAGGGAGTATTGTTCTCTCTTCTGCATTTGCATACTTAGGAAGAGAGTTAAATAAGCCCTCCAGGCCTCTCTGCCTCCCCCCTCTTCCTGGAATCACTCCATTTCCTCTCTTATTGACATGGAAAGAAAAGGCACCCTCCAATTAATTAGAAAATCTCTTCCTCTTGTGTGGCTAGGCTCTCGCCCTAAGCCCTACCTGTTCTTCTTCTGTACCCTTGTCTGTATGGGGGTGGGGGGAGAGGGAGTGCATTAATGCCTGAATACATTCCTACTTTGTGATCTGTAATGACTAATGGATCTATCTATCTGTCTCCATGTATATTTCAGTTTCCTGATGAATTAAAAAGAAGCAAATCAACGCTGGAACATTAAAGCTTGGAAATTGTATATATTGTGTTGGAACAGTGCAAAATGTGTATGGTTCATATTACCTCTCTTGAAAAGGATTGAGATTGTGTTAAAAAATTGAACCAAAGAGTGATGTGTAGTGCCTTAATGTTAACAAGCAGTTTGCTTTAAAAGTCCCTGCAGTGTTAGGACAAATTTTCCTTCTGTTGTTAACCTCCCCATCCCAGTAAGCTTTACAAAACAGTTAACCTCGTGGAAATCAGAGTTTTTTAGACAGAGTATGTTTTGGGAATAAAAGAAAATCTTCTAGTAGCACTACTTCAGTCTAATTTGAGGAATTCCTTTTTGTTAATTTTTAGTCACCTGATAAAATATTTTTCTACTCCAGTATGAAGATCTTGATCAATCTTTATCTATCCAGCAATTTCAGATAACTATAGTAAATGTCGACTCCCCATTTCTCCCTTTTTCCCCCCATGGAATTGATGCTTTGCACATCTGTCTTTTAGGTTGAGAAACCAGATGTGCTGGGTTGCCTTTTAAAAACAGAACACACTCCACACGTGAACAGACCAAGGCTCCCTAATGGATATTTTGCTTAGGTCTTTTTTCCTGAAGCACATTGCTGTGGAGCTTTGGATAGGAAAAAGTCACATAAAAAAGTAGTATCTGTGGGTGCTAATAGGCAGTCTTATAACTAGAGCTTTCGGGTGAATATCTTTTCCTCATTTTAATTCAAGAAAGCTCATTTAAAACATGTCAGCTTAGTAATAAATGAGTCCAACTTCCTAATTTTAAAAAACAATCCTAATTTGAAGTTACTTTGGGCGTCACCATAGTAGCTCACAGAGTGAACCTAAACACTTTATGATTAGGACAAATTTCCTTCAATCTTTGTCTACTTTAGGACAGAGTGGAAGGTGATTGAAGTGATAATTATGAGGATTTCCAGGAAACCACATGATCAGTAATTTATATGGGACAGGTAGTACATGAGTGAATATGTGTAATTATACGTTGAATTTTTTTTCACTTCAGTTACCCTTACTAATTGATGCTAAGCATGATGCCTAGTGACTGTCAATTATCCAATGGTTGGAGTGAACAGGTGGTCAGGCCCCACTGTGCTAAGTTGTTTAATGTATGCTGACTAATTGGGTTAAAACAATTTTTTTCTGTTAAAAAAAAAATCTCCTGCCCATTGGGCATCTAGTTTGTCTTAGTTGCTGCCTCTGTATGTAAATGAAGTGCCCTTGAAAACCTGTGGAATTTATATTTCCCCCTTTCTCTTCCTTTCCCAAGTAGAGTATAAGCTCCTTGAGGGCCACGACAGTTGGCTTTTTGTTGTTCATATTCCAAGCACCTTGCACGTAGCTGGCACTTAATAGATGCTTGTTGAACTACATTAAATTCTTTTTTCCTCCCAACCTCTTTAAGTAAAAGAGCAAGATAAAAATTCAGGATGTTTTTTCATCCTCGACTTTCTTCAATGAATGAAAATAACTGATAAAAGTTTGCAAATGAATTGTTGTAACTCAAATGATTCTGCTCCCTATTTAAGTTTCTTCAGTGGTTACTAACTTTCTCTGAGAATTTAATTTGCTATTTATCATTAGGTCAAAATACACGTTCTCTTCAGTAATGGTGAGAAAAGCAGATACAATGATGGTGAGAGAGAGGGAGAGGGATGTGGACAAGTACACTAGACTGAAAGTGAAGGCCTGCCTTTTTTTAAGCTGTGGCTGTCCACTGCCACTGTTGTTCCACTTCCCCAGAGTATTTACAGGAAGGTTCTGTGGCCTTACTCGAGTGAGGCCATAGGTGATCACTGTTTGAAAAGGGCCTCCAGGCCCCAGAAGAAAAGTGGCTTTTAAAAGCCATCGCTTCAGAGGAATGGTTGACCTCAGTAGTCTTCTATGTAGCTGCATCTTTTATTTGTTAGGCCATGGGGAACCTCGCTTTTGTGCATTCTCTTATGTCTTCATCACCTGTTGTTGCTCACATTAGACCCACTGAATTTATACTGTGATTCCTAATAGTGAAACTTGTATGAAGCTGTCTGGCCACAGAAAAGTATTAGAATATTCCATGTACAGAGAGGTTACATGCCCTGGAGGGTGAACTAGTATGTAGAGAAAAGAGATACTGCTATATTAAAAACCGAGCATTTCTTTTATTTGGATTTTGAAATTGACTTCCAACTAAAGTGCCTTAACTAGATTTCACTTAGCTTTCCACGATCAGTTTAGAGATCACTTATATTACGTTTAATACTTTAAACAGTACTACGTTATAGTTACACAGATAATCAGATGACTGGGTCGTTCCTTTTATATATTTCAATAAACTGTTTCTCAATGTTAATTGCAGGCTTTTTTTCAGTTTTGAAAGGTGAGCAGGCCATTTTAAAAGAGACTTGTAAAACTGATTCCAATTTTGATTCTGATAACATTACAATTTGCAGCCCCAATTACAAGAAACCTGATAGTTTCAGATATCTTTATTATCTCTAGGTATATTGTATTCACATGAGACTGAAAAATTCATCTTTTTTTTTTTCATCTTTACAGTCTTTTGGATTTGTCAGAATATCTGAGAAGGTCAATGAATGGATATTTGAATGTTTTCAGTTTTGCCTGTTCAAGTAAATATTCATGGTTGGCCAAGTCTATTCTAACAAAGTCAAGAATTAAGAAAATGACATAGACAATTTTCTCTTTTATGATCAATCAGCCCTGGATAGGGTCTTTTGCTTCATGACTGCTTCCACTCTCTATTCTGCTGTAGGTTATGGGAATTTGTAATTCTGCCCTCAGTATTCTAAGATCATGGTGGATAGGTGGTCTCCTTTTAAAAGTTTGTAATTAGCAGTTTTTCAAAAAGTCAGTACTCATGGAAACAGTTCCAGCGATAGTTGCCTTGTGGATATGAATCTATATGAATCTATAATTCATATTTATTGTTGTTGTTATTACTATTATTATCATTATAATAGAGAGATTAATGGACTAGAAATTAGGAGATCTGGGTTCCATTTTTGGTTCTGCCATTAACTAGTTGTGTGACCTTTAATGTCTGAGTGTTAGTTTTCTTGTCTGTAAAATGAAGGCTGTGATTTGAAGAAACCCTTTGTGGAGAGGATAAGGACTTGGGTGTAAAATATCAGAAGTTTTAAATAGACCAGAGTCATTTGATGCACTACAACTGGGAAAGAGTTGGAATATTGTCAACTGAAATTCAGTGTAATCCCTCCATGGGCAGTTGCTCTAGGGCCAGAAATAAGTGAGGAGGTAACTAGCACTTTGTGGAGCCAGGAGTAAAGGAGAGGCCTAGTGGAGATCCCCAGTGTAGAGAAGCAAACTGGCTACCTCACTTGCTGGGGTCCCACTAAAAGTAGACATTGAAGTTATAGGGATTGTATTGGGCCCTAAGGGAAGAATGGCCTATGGCAGGATAGGGCATCCTTTATGTTTGTGTTTGTACAACTAAAATTTGGATGTTTAGCAAAGTGAAGGCTGTGGACTAGGGGATCTGAACGATCCCAATCAGCTCATACGTTCTCTGTTTCCAAGTTAGTCAAGTATTAAGGCTGGAGTTCAGCTTTCGGCAAATATCTCATTGCCTTCATTATTCGTGTTTGGCTCCTTAATGAAAACTATATGTAATATAGACTTTTCCGCAGCCCTTGGATTTCAGAAACAGTGTATTGTGAAATGTTATGCAAGGTTATGAAGAATTCCATATGCTATATATTGCTAAAATGTCTAATACTATGATTTTTTAAAAATAAAGTGTTTGTTTTGCATCAGTAACTTCTCAGTATACTTCAGCCCACATAGAAACACCCTTGTAACCACCAAAAACAGTTAAGCAAAACCAGTCGACTTGCAGTATACTGCCTCATAGACTCCGTGGAGGGAAGGGAAGTGTTTATCATTGTTTTTTGGAACCAAGATTGGTGGGTACGTTGAATCTGAGTTCTGATGTCCTTTAGCATTGTTCGCATTTACATTTTTCTCATTTTTGTGTATATTTTCCTGGTTCTGCTTTCCTTTGTATCAATTCATACAAGTCTTCCCATGTTCCTATGAATTCTATTTGTAATTTCTGACGGTCCAATAACCTGTTATATTGATATACCACAATTTGTTCGGGCATTTCCTTAATTAACGGTTACCCATTTTGTTTCTTGTTTTGTTTTGCTTTTTTAACTGATCTTTGGTCTTTTACAAAGAACTCACTTTTGGAGATATTAGCCATATACTATGTGCAACTATGATTCCTGGATGAAATGATGATGGCCCTTTCACTGGGTGGTGTTCATCAAGGTTCCTGATGCCTTCCATTTGGCAAGTTTTCCTGTCTGTGATAAGATTTTTCTAGATCTTGTTCTAGGGCTAGTGAAATATAGTAGAATGTATAAGTTTAGAGGATAGTAGCATTTTTGAACTAAAAGAGACCTCAACATGTCTAGTATAACCCCTTCATTTTACAGAACTTGGACTGGTGAAGCTAATTAAGTCTACACAGTAAATCAGTAGCTCTCTTATTTTGATTTTTCATATGAAAAGTGCCAAACAGATTCACTCTGAATCCCAAAAGCATTAAGGACATTAAATATTTCTATTTCTCATGTGGTATTGGAAGGTCATCAATGCAGTACGGATGACTTTACACTAAGACGGTAATTACCATGTGACACTGGAAGGGTGATACTTAGGTGGTGTGCAATTGGGTACTTTGATGTCTAGGCCAATAGTTCTCAGTTCTCCACTGTAATCCTGGAGTATTCTGCACAGGCCAGTGACGGCCAGCTAAATGGCTTCTCTGGGGCTCAGTTATTATAGGTCAGCTGGCTGAGATAATAGGTAATACTTAAATGTTATGCTTTCCTCGCCTGTTGACACAGTTCATGACACGCTTATAGTATATCTTTATCAGTTAAGTGGCCCCTGACCAATAAAAGAGGGGAGGAGAAGAAATGCACCGGTGGGGGATTCCCTCCTTGGCCAAATTTAATATTTCCATTTTTATAGTCATAGCATTATATTATAGGCCATGAGCATTAGGCCTATGAAAGACTCGTGGTTTTACTTACCTAATACATTCCCCCCTTGTGGGATCATAGATTATACCAATCTATTCCAACTCCTTCCACCCCCATTATGAAGGTCTAGATTGATGAAGTTCAATTTCATTCAATAACCATTTATTAAGCGCCTACTATATGCCAGGTACTGTGACTTGCCCAAGGTCACACAGATAGCAAGGGATTTCCTCCCATTCCAAATCTAGTGCTTTTTCTTTCTTTTTAATAAATATCTTTTGTTTTTACAAATTCAGTGTTTTATCTTCCACCTCTATACAAACCAAACATTGTACACAATTAAGAACATCATAAAGATGTTGTTGGGTGTCTTATAAGGCTGAAAAAAAGTCTCCGCTCTGCCACTTATTACCTGTATGACCATAAAGAGGTCACTTCACTGAGAGGGATTTAGTTTTCCCATCTGTGAAAGGAAAAGGTTGGCTTCGATGACCTCCAAGGTTCCTTCCAGCTCTATGTGTGTGGTGCTATCATGTAAGCTCCTTGAGGGCAGGTACTATTTTTCATCTTTTGTCTTTGTATTCCTAAGGCCTAGCATAGTGCCTTGCATATAGTAGCTACTTAAAAATGTTTTGTTGAATTGTTTGTAAGTTAATACTACCCAGAGCGCACTTAGCAAAGTTCTTGGCACTGTCAAATGGTTCAGCATGAGAAATTGGTTTTATCAACAGAAATGGCATGACAAAGAAGATGGATTCAGCCTGATTCCCCGCCTCACCCTAGAGACCATTGGCCTCTCCATCTGGTGTACAGCAGAAGCTTCCTATATGTGTTATCTACTCCTATTAGAATGTGAGCTTGAGAGCAGGAACTGTCTCAACTTTGTGTTTGTATCCCCAGCATTTAGCGCAGTGTATTGCATACAGTAAGAACTCAATAAATGCTTTTTCATTCATTCATCTGCAAGTCCGGTGTAAGCGTGGTTGCTGACTGGGCTAAGGGTCCTTGGACTTGTTTGTATAGGCATTCTGGCCTCTGGAGATGCAGTCTGAGTCCATCAGGGTACCCAGGCCAGTGCCTGCTGGCCGGGTGGCTTTACTAGACAATGAATTCTTAATAGGGTCATGTTGCTTTACCCATTGGTTGCCACCACTCCTCAGGCGCTGTTAGAGTACTCTTGTCAGGGGAATGTCATCCATTTAGGTAAGCCCTGGCCAATGAAAGGGGACAGAGGAAGAGGTGGGAATTCCTGGGTGAGGGTTCTTCCACTGGTCAAATGGAAATATTTGGATGTTAGAAGCAGAATAGCAGAATGTGTATGAGAAATGGCGAATTTAACTATAAACTTTATTTTTATCTACCCAGTATAGCGGAAGAGCTCAGCCTGCTCTGTCTGACTCCTAGAAGCACTTTAGTTATGGTGTAAGGACCCTGAATTTGGACTCAGAGGACCTGGGTTGGAATCTGACTGACAATAATTACCTGGGTGACCTGGGATAGAAGAGGTTGGATTAGATGACTGCTAAGGTTGCTTCCAGCTGTGAATCTATGATCAGAGAGTGCTCTTTCTACCTTAATTGATTCCTCACTCTTGTTACCCCTACTATCCATTTGAGCACCAAATTTTCAACTGAATTAAGGTTAGGTTGTCAAAGTGGCAAACTTAATGATAGGATTTTCTTGTCTGTCACCATTTGGAACCCAAGGGAGAAGAAATAAAATGTACTTATAATCTGCAGCAATCACATAATAAGTGGGGTTTTAACTTTTATGGCCTCAGAGGAATGTACAGACTGCAATGCGTAAAAAAAAAAACATAAAAAAACCCCAAGAAACTAAAACTAAAAAATAAGAATCGTAGAGTAGATTGGGATGGCTTTTTAAAATGGGCGGTAACAGAGGTCCTACTCTTTTGTACTCTTGTGGGGTTTAAGTCTTGGGTTCCCGAAGATTGCCAGCAGAATTCAAGTCCTGGCAGGTCCCATCAAGTTGGAAAGGCTTTGAAGATGGGGCCAATGAGGGTCTATATATCTGTTGTCCAAGTACCAGCCTACCCAAGCCAAAAGAGGCTCATCTCCAGATTGGCAAGAACCAGCTTAGCTAAATTTAGTGAGGTTCATTACCAGGTTGTCTAGAGAGTGATTTTTTTTTAAATGACAGAAACTCTTGTAGATCTTTCCTACCACATTTTAGTGGGATTGTGATCTGTGTTGGCAGGTTTGTCACGCTGACAAAATATTGGAAAAAGATAGAAGTAAGAAATAAAAACTAAAAAATCCCAGTAAACATTAACTTAAATACATTGAATAATTTGTGCTATAATCTCTTTATGGAATAAATATCTTCTCTCTGAGTTCATATGGTGGGTAACTGCTGCCAAACATATATTTACCACAAGGCAGAAATTAGGAAGGTAAAATCCTAGGCTATATTATTATGCTTAAGTATAGGTTCAGGCCTCAGTCTTTAGGATTCTTTGGGGGGGGGAAGGCAAGACTATTGAGGTTAAGTGACTTGCCCAAGGTCACACAGCTAGTAAGTGTTAAGTGTCTGAGGCTGAATTTGAACTCAGGTCCTCCTGACTCCAGGGCGGGTACTCTATTCACCACACCACCTATCTGCCCCAGTCTTTAGGATTCTAACCAGGCTAAATTACATCAGAGTCACAGGGATAATTTTTTTTATTTTTTCAATCTTGTATATTCCTCTTAGGCCATAACAATTAAGAGAAGATGGCTCCATAATCCCATACTTCCTTCCATGTCGTAAAAGTTGAACAAATTTAATGAGAGTCATAAGCTCATGCATCCCCTAAAGCAGTGGTTCTCAACCTGTGGGTTATGTTCAATTTGTAACAATGAAAATACATCCTGCATATCAGATATTTCCATTATGATTCATAACAGTAGCAAAATTGCAGTTATGAAGTAGCAACGAAAATAATTTTATGGTTGGGGGTCACCACAACATGAGGAACATATTAAAGGGTCGCGGCATTAGGAAGGTTGAGAACCACTGCCCTAAAGAAACAAACTTCATCAAATAATAGGCAGGAGGAGGATTTACAAATTGCCAAGGAGTCGGGGACAGTTGAAAATATCCCTCCAGCTTCTTATCTAAAGAATACTTAAGGCTCTTAATAAATTTTTACATCCCATGGGACAGGTTTTAGTCAGATGAGGTTAATATTAACCAAGAGATGAAGGAGGAATAAAAAGAAATTAAAAAGTCCCATAACAAATCCAATGATAAAATCCATTTAAAATCTTACCAACTGTTTTGATTTTTGATACATCTTTATTAGAAATTCAGTTTCTTACATAGTTTTTTTTTAAAGTAAACAATGTGAAATGGAAAGTCATGGTTTCATATTGAATTCTCCTTTTATATTGTGCTGTGTACATGCAAATAGTCTTTTTTTTCTTTTCGTATTTAAGTTCAAAACAAATAAAAAAATTTTTAAAATTCACTTTCCATGTTTGGCCAAATGCTCAAAGTATTTGTTACTACCGTGGGCATAAAATATGTTTGAACGACTTTTTTTAATGACCACTTTTAAATTTCTTTGTTTCACAAATAAAACGGGCTCAAATACTTGTTTCTTGTAGGCTAATCGAACAGCCCAAATCCCATTTTGTCATGAGATTCCTTTGACTCTTCTTTCACTTCTACCTTGACATGAACAACAGCAGGAGGTACTTCAGCAGCTGGAGCTGCCCCTGCAGGGGCAGCCACTGCAGATGCTGAAGGGTCAGCTGGGAAGGCCTCAACCTTTTCAGCAACCAGAAAGGTATGATCAGTCTCCACAGCCACAGCCAAGACCTTCTTGTACCTATTGATGATAGAATGGGGTACTGATGCAGAAACTGGGTAACCGATCTACAGGCAGACACTGGCAACATTACAGACACCCTCTAAGAATTGAAGGCACAAAGTCTCCTCCATGATGTCCAGCACTTTAGAGTTGTAGATGCTGCCATTGTGAAACACCTAATGAATGATCAACCCAAAGGAGAATGGGGAGATATTCAAATATGCCACTTGTCTCCAGCCTTAATCAGCTGCACATTATTCAAGATTTCAGTGGTACCCCTAGAAATCTTGGTGATGATACCCAAAGCCTGGACAAAGGAAGTCTTCTCAGGACCCAGAACATGGAGGGACATCCAGATCTGCTGTATCTGCTTGGAACCCACCATGTCTGCCTCCACAATGAAGCATTTGGGATAATTTTCCATGGGAAAAAAACCACCATGATGCTCTGAGCCATTTATGGCCATCTGAAGAACAACCCTGCTCTGGAGAAACTGCTTCCTCATATATGAGGTAATGTGGGCTTTGTGCTTACCAAGGAAGATCTGACTGAGATTAGAGATATGCTTCTTGCCAATAAGGTGCCAACTGCTGCCTGTGCCAGTGCCATTACCCAAATGTGATGTCACTGTGCCAGTCCAGAACACTGTTCTACAACCCTAAAGTGTTGGACATCATGGAGGAGACTTCCCATGGAGGGACATCCAGATCTGCTGTGTCTGCTTAGAACTCCCATTATCTGCTCCCACAATGAAGCATTTTGGATAGTTTTCCAAAAGTTGGATGATTTTGAGGAAGTAATTCAATTTCCAGGTAGCCCTGTCTTCCCTAGTGCTTCAGGGATTGCCACCCTGAGTTAAAAGACAATGATATGAAGATACCTAGGGAGAGAGCTTGAATGCCCTCTTTAAAGTCATTTTTTAAAAATGTCAAAGATACTATGGAAGAGGTATGTTTAAAATTGAGGAAAGTAGATGAAACATAGCATCCTTTTTTTTGTTTGTTGTAAATAAGTTTTCGTTGGTGTTTTCTTTTTAATCAACATAATTTTGTCTAGCCTCTCCATCAGAGAGAGCTAGTCCACATAATAAGTTGTGTTTTTTAATGACAAAAAGAAGAAAAAATCAGCAATAATTGATCAATACGCTGAAAAAAACATGTGCAATGTACAACACTTGTGGACCTCCAACCTCTGCAGTGGGAGGATAAGTGGAGGCATGTTCTCAGATCTCTTCTTTCAATTCATGCTGGTCCTTTTAATTATGTATCACTTGATTTTTTTTGTGTGGTTCTCTATCCATTTACATTGTTTTAGGGTTGGGTTTTTTTTTTACTCTGTTTACTTCACTCTATTTACTTCATCAGTTCATGTAGGTCTTTCCAAGCATCTCTATATTCATCACGTCAGTCCTTATAGCACAGTAATATTCTATTACTTTCACATAATTTGTTTAGCCATTCCTCTATCAAGGGCCATTTACTTCATTTTTTATTCTTTGCTATCACAAAAAGTGCTTAAACAGATAACTTTCAATAAATTCATTGTGGCCTAGAGGGGTTTAAAAAACATCCCACTATGGAAATTCCGTTCTTCATCTACATTGGTTTGTATAAGTGTAGATGATTAAAACATTTAGCTCTGATATATGAATTTCCACACTGTCGTCAATATGATGTAGTGCTAGAGGCAGTCTTGTAGAATGGTCTAAACATCTAGTGATAGTAGTTCTAATCCTAGCCCTGCCACTAACTAGGTTTGCAACCGAAGAAAGTTCAAACAATTTTCTGGGTTGAAGTTTCCTCATCTGGAAACTGAGGTAATAGTGGAAGTCCCTTCCAGGTACATAAAAAAATTATCACCTAGATAGTTTTTTAAATTAGATCAGAATAAAAGAGAAAAAAGAGGCACTGTGCTAAGTACTAGGGATCCAAAGAAATGTAAAAGACAGCCCATGATCTCAAAGAACTCACATTCTAATGGGGGAAATGACTATTGTGAGAATAATTGTGATACTCCTACTCAATTTGATTAGTATCTAATCGGTTCATTGTCATTTAATGGGTATCAGTGATTGTATTATTGAATTAAGTAGAATAGGATTAAGTTTGAGTATGTTCTGATAGGATAAGAGTTATGATTAACTAATTCACTATGTATTGATGATAATAGCCATGTGTTGGTAATTATAACTGACAGATTTTTTACTATGTAGATTTATAGTTTGTGATTTAGGCTTAAATCACTTGTATTAACTTGTGTTAGGAATAAAAATAGAGACTTTCTGCACTATGCTCCCTTCTCTCCCCGACTCTACTTATCCACAGATGTTCTTGTTGGTTGCTGTGTTTCAGAAAACCAGAGCTTCCCCACCCTTTTGCACCTGATGGTTGTAACAAAATAGTGGAAAGCCCTAGAATCCTGTCCTAGTCACTGACTAAACAGTCATGATTGATAATATGTGGAAAGCTTGATGACTAAACTTTGGTGATTGATAGACATCTCCCTTGACCAAATATGGGAGCTCCTTCCTTTGGTCAAATATAGGAATTCCTTCATTTAGACAAACATGGAGTTCTACTTCCTCCCCTTGACCATTCATATGTATTTCCTCCATTTGGAAATGACCATCTGAAGAGTTGTCCCACCTCAATTCATTTTTGGCATTCCTTCAATTGCTATAAAAAAGCCCACGCCCAAGGTAAAGGTGTCCATGATCCCATTTTGTAGGGACCACCAGTTTCCCTAATAAATTGAAACTGCTTGGAGTCCTGCCTCAGTTTCTTTTTGATGCAAATTAGAATTTTGGGATTATACTATGTACAAAAAAGCTGTATTCAGGATAAATTGGAAATAATCAAAAGAGGGTAGATACTAGCATTAAGGGACTATCAGGAAAGGATTCTCATAAAAGGTAGGATTTTAGTTGGAATTTGAAGGAATCTGGGAAACAGATGAGGAAGGAGAGATTTCCAGGCATGGAAGACCGTCAGCAAAAATGCCCAGTCAGGAGATGGAATGTCTCATGAGAAACACAGGAAGGGGACCAGTGTCCCAGGATCAAAGAGTACATGGGAGGAAATAATAAGAATGAACTGGAGTGGGGAGATACTTAAGGCAGAGATCAACTAGAAGGCTACTGTAACAGTCCAGGCATGAGGAGATAAGGGTCTGCCTCAGGGTGTTTGTAGTATCAGAGGAGAAAAGGCAAAAGATATTGTGAAGGTAAAAGCAAGAAACCTTGGCAACAGATTGGATATAAGAGAATGAGGAGCCAAGGGTGACAACTAGATTGTGAGCCTGGGTGACTGGGAGGATGGTGGTGCTCTTGACAGCAATAGAGAAGTTAGGAACTTAGGAGGGCATGGGGAGAGAAAGATGATGAGTTCAGCTCGGGACACGTTAAGTTTAAGACGTCAGTTGGATATCTGGTTTAAGATGTTGAATAAGCAGTTGGACATGCAAGTCTGGAGGTTAGAAGAGAGGTTAGGGCTGAATAAGTAGATCTGAGAATCTGATCTGAGATCAGAGAGATGATCATTGGATCTATGGGAGCTGAGGAGATTACCAAGTGAAATGGTATAGAAGAAGAGGGCCCAGGACAGGGCCCTACCTTTAGAGGGTTATGACCTGGATAAAGATCCAGCAATGAAGACTGAGAAGCATGTCAGACAGGCAGGAGAACTAGGATAGAGTCGTGTCATGGAAATCTAGAAGGAAGAGAGTATCAAGGAAAAAAGGGTGACCAGTAATGTCAGAGGCTGCAGAGAGGCCAAGAAGGATGAGAATTGAAAAAGGCCATTTAGATTTGACATTTCAGAGATCATTGGTGATTTCTGAAAGAACAGTGTAGGCTGAATGATGAAGTCAAAAGTCAGACTGCAGAAAATTAAGAGGAAAGTGAGAGGAAGGGAAGCAGAAAAATATGTTGTAGATGACTTTCTCAAGGAGTTTAGCCATAAAAGGAAGAAGAGATATGGGATGATAGCCAATAGGAATGGACAGATCCAAGTGAGGGTTTGTTGAGAATAGGTGAGACATGAGCATATTCAAAATAGTAGGAAAGCAGTTACCAGTCAGGGAGAGATAGAAGATAAATGAGAGAGTAGAGATAACGGAGGGGGCAATCTGCTGGTGAAGACAAGATGGCATGGGATCACTTTGTCATGTAGAAGGGTTTGCCTTGGCAAGGAGAAGGACTACCTCCTCATGTGAGACGTGAATGAGGGAGGAGATAGTGGCAGAAGGCATCTAGGTCATGTGTGATGAGGAGGAAGAGACTGTGAGCCAAACACTGAAATTATGGAGGAAAAAGAGTTAGTGTTCTGAAGTCTGGTCGACAACAGCCAACTGGAATTTTTATTGGTTGGTAGATATGGGTTGAGTGAACCTCAAAGGAGCAGAAAAAAGGAATGAGGAAATTTACCGGGGGCGGGGG
>CM053582.1:39629706-39686917 GCA_028627135.1 Pseudochirops cupreus | reverse complement strand
TGAATCTTTTCAATATTATCTTACTTAAGTGGCTAAAGATAGACATGCTTTAGCTACTTGCCAAAGTTTGAGTTAGGGACTGGTGATGCTGAGTTGCAGAAAGGAGTGAAAGTAATTATCTATTTGGATTTTAACTCTGGAGTCAAAGGTTTATTGACTTTGGTTAAAGTTGTTGAAATCTGAGCTATTCTCACAGGGGACAACAGACAACCAATGTATTCTGTCACACCCATAAAAACCAGGTGAACCTTATAGTATTTTTGTACTAATTTCAAATACAACTTAACATTTTGCTCTCACCCACATGATTTCGTGGAAATCACAGTTTTATATTTTTAAAAAGTTTGTTACAAAAGAAAATTGTACTTGTTTGAACCACCTAAATGTGCCTATTGAGGATTTCTTTTTGACCTGTGGGACATGCCTCCTCAGTGTTCAAAAGTAGTTAGCAAGCATGGTTGGATTTCATGTACCCCGGTAGCACTTTCTACTGTAGAGATTTTCTGGATGGAATTGTTCCTCATACTCATCTCCAATAACACCTAGGTTTTTCAGGATGAAGTCCGAATGTGAATCTAAAAAATAGATTTTGAGTTACACAGGTTTTATAGGCTTTGAGAAGATCACTATAATAATTTCTTGATAATTTTCTGCCTTGTAGTTTCTTAAGAAGGTTTTGGTGACTTAAAAACAAAATTTATTGCAGCTCTTAATTTCATCTTCATCATTTCCCCTGATTTCTGGACCCATTAATGTCTACTCCAATTTTTGACTCATTGCTTCTTGGAAGTTTATTTTTCAGATAAAGAAAACTTCCATGCTGATCCATAAGTTTTTTTGGGGGGGGGAGGGCAATTGGGGTTAAGCGATTTGCCCAAGGTCACCCAGCTTGTAAGTGTTAAGTGTCTGAGGCTGGATTTGAACTCAGATCCTCCTGACTCCACTGCTCCACCTAGCCGCCCCATCCATCACTTTTAACTTTCATTTTTAATCCAACCAAATTTAATGTGCAATTGTGGTGAGAAATTTTTTTTCAAGACTAACCAGTGATTGGCTTATGTATTTTTCTTTCTCAGAATCGGTTCTTTTTTTTTGAAGCCAGTGTTCTTGTTTTAATCTAGCAGTATTTTGGTTGTTGTTTTAAAATCTCTGCCAGCCCATTTAGAAATAAAACAGTGGTATTTGATATGGCCAAATTGTAATCCTCAAAAAAAAGCAATCCCTTTCAGATCCTCATAGATATTCAACAATTATTTTTCATACTCAATGCTCTTTAAGAGATGAATATAATTTTGTGCTCTCTGGCAAGAGAGTTAATTCCTTTAGTCAGTTTGGCTTAATTTTTAGGACTTAAAATCACAGTAAGTTCACTTAATTGAGTTTAATATTTCAAGCTGCTTTAGGTATTACATGAAAATTTGAGGACAGAAAAGTTCCTTCAAATACGGGATCACTACCTTACTAGTTTTTTTTTTATCTTTTTATACTGAGTTTTATCATTTCATTCTGAATCATCAGTTCACCTTTATCCAAATTCCAAGTTTCTGGTGGTTTTGGAACAAGTATAAAACCTAGCTAAGGGCAGACTTGGATTTTTATGTTATATTGAGATGTGGAAGTAATCCCTGCTATGTTTGTTAAGCAAAAATAGCATTCTGTCCAATGAACTTTTTATCTTCAAATAATAAGGAATCATAAATAGCATGTCACAAGATTCATGTATCTAGTGTTGTATTGCAAATGCTCAATAACCAGCTTTCTGAGGGAAAAAGTGCATAGGACACTTTTTAAAGTTTAATCTACATTATTAACATTTTCCCTATTTTGTTCTTAAGCATTAAGTATTTTTTTTTCTTAAGTCTAGACAATCAACAAAAGAATAAGTCAAACCACGATTTGTAGTATTTACTGATTTCCCAAGTTTAAATGCTCATACAGAAAACGTAATAATTAGCTCTGGTTTGAGCTGGCTCCAGCCTGCCCCACATGTATCTACCCAATGAGTAGTCTCACTATCCTGATCACCTATTTTTTTTTTGTTTTGCTTTTTTGGAGGGGTAAAGTAGGGGAATTGGGGTTAAGTGACTTGCCCAAGGTCACACAGCTTGTAAGTGTTACTGTTTGAGGCTGTATTTGAACTCAGGTCCTCCTGACTCCAGAGCCGGTGCTCTATTCACTGCACTACTAGCCACTCTCCTGATCACCTATTTTTGAACCAAGACAGAGTTCATATGCTTCCTTGACTAGAGGAATACAGTTTCTTATCTGATATTTAAAAGTTACTTCACTACATACATAAGAAAAACTATGTGGAAAAATACTCGAGAGTAGACTGTGGAATTTAAGTGATGCAAACCAATATCTGCAAAGTACAAAACACTTGAGAAAAGCAGATTAGAAACAACAATGGCGTTTACCAAATCGTGTCCTATATATAACTGAAGAGTTGCTACAAACTGGGGATTTCATGGCATGACTGAACATGAGTGAACATGCCCCTGCCATGCCACATGGCACAGAAGCTGGAATTACACACAGCATGTATGAAAGAGTCAACTAGTAACTTTTCACTACCCTCCACCCCAACTAAAAAGCGCCCTATTATTGCCTCATAATGTATAATTAATATAAAAAATCATTTGTCCTTCCATGCAAGGCTTGGAGGTAGCCGTATCACGGGAGTCAGAGGTCTCATGTTCAAATCCGGCCTTGAGCTAGGCACATCCCCTCCCTCGGCCTCCGTTTCCTCATTTATAAAATGAAGTCCTTGGACTAGTTAGCCTTTCAGGTCCTCTCTAGCTCTAGATTCATGATCCTTTAAACATTTACAGAAATTGTTTGCATTTTAGAATTCAGCATAAAAACACATATAAAAGACAGCTAGGTGGCGTAGTAGATCGAGCTTTGGACCTGAAGTTAAAAAAAGTCCTGATACTTTCTAGCTAGCTGTGTGACCCTGGGCGAGTCACTTAACTCTAGCACCTGTCTCCCAGGGTTGTTGTGAAGATCAAATGAGATAATATTTGTAAAGCATGTTGCAAACCTTAAAGTGTTGTTGTTGTTGCTCTTATAATTAAACTCTGAGGAAATTGCCATGTGGCAAAATGCCTGCTGAACACTATTATAACTGGGGGTGGCTAGGTGGCGCAGTGAATACAGCACTGGCTCTGGAGTCAGGAAGACCTGAATTCAAATTCGGCCTCAGACACTTAACACTTACTAGCTGTGTGACCTTGGGCAAGTCACTTAACCTCAATTGCCCTACCCTCCAAAAAAAGCAAAAAAAATTTTTTTTGAGTGCCTTAAAGCCTCCTGCTGTGGCACCGGTATACAGTTTCATGAGTTTCTGTAGCCAGCCTTATGATGAGCTACTCTCTATTTAGTTATTCTTGTCTGTCAGATTGTAGCCATAGTATGTTGCCTAGCTTGGTTCAAAGCTGTATCAACTTCCTAAGTCAGGCCAGAGCTTGTGCTCCATGTGTAGAGCCTTTGAGAACCCACAGTCACCTCAAACTCTGTGGGGAGACATTAGTGGAGGATTACTATTATTGATGCTGATGTGTTATGAAATTAGATTTTTTTTAAAAATTCTGAATTTAAACACAAAATAACATGGGCATTCCTTATACACAGTAGAACATAAAACAAGGATTGTAAATGAAACTGTGACTCTCTATTAAATATATAAAACAGCTTACTTTTCTTCTTCTAATTCATTGTGAATTATGAGTCACATTGGTTGTCTGTTACATTCAGGCCTAGCCAAAAAGTTATTCTAGAACGTCAAGAAACCTAATTTTCCTTGTGTTAGTAACCACTGAGATAGATAGGAAGATCATAAATGAAAGGCCTAGGTCAAATATTTTTAGACTGTACTATTTCTGACGCAGTAGGTTAGTCAGGTATGGAAAATCACAGGTTGTCCACTTTTGTTTCTAACTCAGGGGCAGCACATCAAGGTAGGGAAGTGTTGTTGTGTGCTGGGAGTGGGCAGGGGTCTCCTCTCTGCTTGTCTCTAACTTTGTTTGGGTGATTACCATTTGCCCCTGGCATAAAAATGGTTAGTTCTGCTAATGGTCATGATGTTAGCTAATTATCAGATGTTTGGGCGCTTAGAATATGTTGATCTTTCACAATTAAGGAGTTTGTACTTTATAAGAAAAAGAAGTACAGAGTCTTTAGTAATTTTTGTGCTTCTATATTGTACTCCATAATCATGTTGAGATAAGAATGCACCGTGTAGTTCCATTACCAGGAAGGAAATAGCCTGGCACAGCCCTCTTGGTGCTAGTAACAACTTTTTAAATGATCAGTGGATGGAAGAGTAAAGTATTAAATGTTTCAATTATGAAATAATCCTCTTAAGTTCAGAATCCTCCCTCCTTCTTAAAAACAATCTCATCATTAATTGAATTCCCACTGGCTTATGAGAAATAAACATTATGTAGCTTAGGGCTCTGAGACACAGACTGATTTGCCAATTAAAAAGCTTAAATGCCTAAGACTCTTCATAATGTAAGAGGAGAATTTTGGTGCTTTGGGTCTGACATTTGAGTTGACATCAGATGGTCAAAGTATTGGGGAAATTTTTTATTTAAGTCATTAAAACAAATCTTTCTTTGTGTAGCTTGCTATCCTGGAGACAGCTGAGTCTGTTTTTCTTCAGAAGTACATCCCTAAATCACATACTTAGAAGATTACTTAGAATCATAACATTTTATTTATTTTATTTTTTTTAACTTTTATTTATTTTAGTTTACATCATTCATTTCCACGAGATTTTGAGTTACAAATTTTCTCCCCGTCTTTCCCCTACCCACCACCCCAAAACAGTGATCCCTCCCCCAATCTGTTCTCTCCTATGTCCTCCCCCATCACCCCTCTGGCTTTCCAGTAGGGCAAGATGGACCTCCCTACCCCAGTGCCTGTATATCTTAATTCCCAGTTGCATGCCATTAATAATAATAATAATAATATATATATATATATACGTATATATATGTATATATATATTTTAACATTGGAATCACAACATTTTAGAACTGAAATGGATCTCAAGAGATCTTCTAGTCCAAGCATCTTATTTTAGAGATGAGAGAACTGAGACCCAAAGAGGTTATGTGACTAGCCCAAAGTCATGTAGGTAATAAATAAGATGCTGAGCCAAGTCAAAAAGCTAGGATCAGGTTAGTATTCTTTCTCTTCTACTTTAAGGCTTCTTAAACTTTTTCCACTCACGTCCCCTTTATGAAATTCAGCAGTATCCATTGGCATTGAGTGAGATGAGGGCATGCACAGTGTAAAGTGTGCAGATTGTGTGTTCAGAACCAAGTCTGCAGTGAAGTTGCTCAATACAACATGGGCAAGCACTGCCGGAAACACCTTTGATTTGTTACATGTTTGATTTTGAATTAATTTTTGGTCATTGCACGTTCAGAAACCTTTTACTGTTGTCAAATTTTTTGCAGCCCCATATGGGGTCGTGACCCACAGTTTAAGAAGTGCTCCTCTATTTCACTATGGCTGATGTTTCCTTTTCCTCAACTCAGGGAAGGAGGATCAAGGCTGTTATTCAATGTCACACAGTTATTAAGTGATGGAGTCAGAACTAGAACCCAGGTCTCTTGACTTAGTCCAGTGTTCTTTTTATTACACCCAGCTATCTCTTAAGCAAAATAGATTTTTTTTTTGGAGAAATGTTTTCTTCTAACTTTTCTAAACTTCAATCAGAATTTGCTGAATAAACTTTGTTTGATTATCGTGCACCACTAATGTTCATATGCATGCTTTTGTGTGCCTTACAGGTGAACGTGGATTCTAGTTTATGAGAAGAATTAGGAAACAAATACCATAGTGGCTGTTCTAAAATGTTAAGTAAGGGAACCCTTGATCTTGGACCATCTTTTTTTTATTTTTTAAAATTAATTTGTTTATTTACTTTTAGTTTACAACATTCAGTTCCACAGTCCCCTGAGTTTCAAATTTTCTCCCCCTCCCTCTCCTACCCCCCTCTCTCTACTCTTCTCCCCCATGATGGCATGCAATCAAATATAGGATCTACAAATACCTTCACATTAAACATTCTTCAGGTTGTAAAGAAGGATTATAAACAATGGAATGATCAGTGGGAAAGAGGAAACAAAACAAAACAAGACAAAGAGAGCAAGTAGTTTGCTTCACTCTGCATTCAGACTCCGAACGAAGCTCTTTCTCTGGACGTGGATATCTCTTTCCATCATGAATGAGTCTTTTGGAGTTGTCTTCTAACCTTACATTGCTGAAAGGAGTCCAGTCTATCAAAGTTAGTCGTCACACATATGTTCTGTCTGTAATTGTGTACGGATTTCTCCTGGTTCTGCTCCCCTCACTCAGCATCAGTCTATGTAAGTCTCTTCAGGTTATTATGAAGTCTGTCAGCTCCTCATTTCTTATAGCACAGTAGTATGCCACTACATTCATATACCACAATTTGTTCAGCCATTCTCCAATTGATGGGCATCCCCTTGATTTCCAATTCTTTGCCACCACAAAAAGAGCTGCTATAAATATTTTTGTACATACATGGGCCATCTCTTTTAATATTAAATATCTGTCACAGATGAAAGATAGATGTGGAGTCTATGGGCAGAGGTAATAAAAATGCTGGCCACATGTGGCCCACGACAATCCTCCATTTGGCCTGAACCAGATTCAAATGTAATTGGGAAATATTTAACAAAATGAATAAAAATACAGTAAAACATAGAAGCTAGTACATTTTATGGATTAATGGCCTATGTAACTTAACAACTGGTTAGACATGTCACTTAATAAATGCTTATTGACGGATAAATGAGTGAGAGTGAAGATTCAAGGGTGACCTGGCTAAATAGAAAGATTGTTCTTTCTTCAGTAGAAATAAGGAAGTTTGGAGGAGAGATGGGTTTAGGGAAGAATATAATGAGTTTTGTTTTTGAACATGTTGTATTTGAAATGCCTATAGGACATGCAGGTGGAGATTTCTCACGAGTGTTTGGCAAAGCAGGAACTGGAGTTCAGAAATGAGATTAGGACTACCTATGTAGACCTAGGAATTATAAAAATGAAGATGCCTGAATCCATGGGAGTAGGAGAGATCAGCAAGGGAGAGTGCATGGAGAGAAGATTCATCTACTAAGAAGCACATAATATACATGTGTTTATCATTAAAATCCTGTCAGACATGAATTCATTGCAAAGGAAATGTGCTTCCTTATGTTATAGAAAGATGGTGATTTTACTGTGGATTTTTATAGGTCTATGACTGTAATTTTACTGTGAAATTTCATGTGTGAATTTGTCATTAAAAACTGGTGAATCATATTGACATCTACTATTTGCCTAGTACTTCACTATTTCAATGCACTTTTACATACCTAATATCATTTAATCTTCCTGTGAGATAGGCAGGACAGTTTTACTCCTAACTAATAGATACAGAAATTGAGGCTCAGGGATTCAAAAGGGCTACATAGCTAGTATGCTTCGCAATGCAACCAGACAGACATTCTTGCTCTTTCAGATACACAATTCCCCATCTCTTGTCTCAGTTGACTCCCATTCCTAGAATGAACTCCTTCTGTATCTTTGCCTCTTAGAATCCCTAGTTTCCTGCAGAGATCAGCTCAGGCACTGCCTTTTGCATGAGGAATTTCTTGATTTCTGTCCCTTCCCAGTACCTTCCTGCTTATTAACTTCTATTTATTTTACATTTATCATACATACAAATACATGCATACACATATATATGCATACACACATGCATATTCATCCCAAAAATCTTTGCGTAGTTTTAAGCTTAAAACAGTCATGAGGAAGCTTTAATAGCTTAAAAATGATCTAAGACTTTTGGAACACCCCGTATAAAGAGGCTTCTAGAATTATATATGTACATGTTTTCTTGCCTGATGGAATAAGACATGTGATTCACTGGAATTTGGGAGTGACTGTAACAGCTTTGATTAAATTAACTTGACCTTTAGGTTAAGTAAGTTTTCTCTTTCTTTAAAATCAATTTTCAATTTCACAATTCCTTGCTTTGATTGTTGGGGGAAGGCCACACCGCCCATGAGTCACTTAGCCAGATGAAAGTTACAAATTAAGCTATAGTAAAAATCATGTATGTCTATCACTCCATAATGTTTAGTAAAGCTGAAGTAATGATTACAGAAGTAAAAAATGCTGTGAACACAAAATTTGAATCACTATGAATCATCATGAGTTCCGTAGGAATCAGTTTATCAAAGCCATGAGGTAATTATGAGTTCTAGGGCTAGGAGAGCCCTATGACATGGTTCAGGTCCCTTGATAGATTCATGTGTACTTTGGGCTACTATCTCTGTTTGTTCTAATGCTCCAACTCCAATCTATTGGAATAGGGACTGAAGAAATTTTATCCCAGATATTCTATTTTAGTGGGACTAATTTGAGAGGAGGTGGTCTCAAAACCATTAGCCTTGGGGTGGCTAGGTGGTATAGTGAATAGAGCACCAGCCCTGGAAGTCTGGAGGACCTGAGTTCAAATCTGATCTTAGACACTTAACACTAGCCGTGTGACCTTGGGCAAGTCACTTAACCCCAATTGTCCTGCCTTCCCCCATCCAAAAAAAAAAATAGCAAAAAAAAAACAACCATTAGCCTTAACCTTATAACAATTCACCCCTTGGTCTTTGAGACCACCTGTGACCAACACATTGCCAAACTCCATCCACTGACAAACTTTATCGGGACAGTCCATTTTGGTAAGTAAGCCTTACAGAGATAGTTGTGCATGGGGAAAGAAGGAAAGAGAAGTGCAAGCATTAAATTTCTTTTATAGTAACCCATTCCCAATGTCCATTTCATCAGCACATAATACCTTAAGACACAGATGTCTCATGCAGTCATCTGGTTTCTGAAAACATCTTCTCCTGGGTGTTCTGGAATAGGCTTGTCCTTAGAGTAGCTCTGAAGAGAGGGGCTTCTCCTAGAACATCTGCTTCTTTGGGTCAGGTTACTCGCAGAGATTCTTAGATGTTTCAGCTATAATCTTTTGCAAAAGAGACCTCAATATAATTTAGTTCATCCTCCTAAATTTAGTTTTCCAATAATCAGCTCAAGCATCAGAAACCCATAACTTACTCACACATAATATACTTATACATATATTTACTATGTATGTATCTATTTATATTTATCTGTCTATCTATTTATCCTTTCAGTAGAGGAACGTCTGCTACATAATTTCTACAAGGGAACTCACTGTAAGATCCAAGTCTGGTAATCACAATTAGGAGTGGGGAAGAAAAAATGTAAGTGGAAAACTAAAGAAAATAAGCAAATTCTTAGGGCTTAGGTAACTAAAACTGCATATATAAAAGTATAACATTCCTCTCTGAGGTTATTTCCCCAACTCCCCCTTTGTGTTTGCAGGTGGGACCCCCGAGGACACCTACTTTTAGTATTCTCAGGGTTCTAGAAGCTAGTAACTACAAAGGGCTACAGAATTTCTAGTACTGTTGATCACGAGCCCCTACCATTGTATTTCCCCACTGATTATCAACCAGTAGCATCAATTAGCTTTTACCAAAAAAGATTTTACTAGGTAAGTATAGAAGGGACAGTTGTTACAGAAATAATATTCTCAACATTGTTCTCATAAACATTGGATAGGAAGTGGGCTAAAAGTACAAAATAATGAGCCATATGTAAAATGAACACATGGACTTCCTGGTTACTGAGAATCCTTTTCTCTATTCATAGAGCCCTCCTGAAGTACCTTTTAAGTATAGCTCTCTGCTAGACTCTGAGGGCTGGGACCATTATAGAGCCCTGAAGCTGCCTTCCCTTGGTTGCCTAGTTCATCTTCAATGTGACTCTTAGCACTCCATGCAGGCACTGCTTCTCAGGGGATGCTGCTATAGTCTCTAATGGGTACTCTAGATCTTCTGAGCTTTTGAAGTTCACAAGGTTGTCACCTTGTCATCAAGCTCTCTCTCCTTCCCCCAGAAGTAATTTCATCTTTAATTGCTGCTAGGCAGATGGTGCTAGAACATGCTTTGAGAACAGGTAATTCTAAACTGCTTGATGTTTTATACTTGAGCCACTGGGCAAGAATGATTTTCTTCAACTAGTTACAAAATATTTCCTGCATGGTGTCATCTGCCTTTATCCAATGACCTAAAGCCCTATTCAGCTATTCAAACTGATTAAGGATTTATTTATACCTAATTTACAATCAATTGATTTACTCAGGAATGCTGGGTTTTCTGTATTACCTTAACTTGGAATAAACTTCATTTGAGTATGAATGGGCAGAAAGGAATGAAGTCTGATAAAACAGATTCCAATCAGGGCAGCCTGGTGGTAAAGTAGATAGAGTATAGGCCCTACAGTTAGGAGGAACTGAGTTCAAATTTGACCTTGGCCACTGCCTAGCTGTGTGACTCTGCACAAGTCACTTTAAGCCCCAGGTACTATTCTTTCTTGATCTTTTTTTACTGCCAATTGTCTGGTTAATATTCTGCAAAGAGAGAGAGGGAGGGAGAGAGAGAGAGACAGAGAGAGAGAGAAAGAGAGAGAAAGAGAGAGAGAGAGAGAGAGATTTTAGGCCCTATGCTAAGTGGTAGGAATACAAATAGAATAAAAAAAAGGCAGTCCTCATTCTCAAGGAGTTTGCCTTCTAACAGAGGAAGATAATACATAGAAGGAAGCTGAAGTAGTCTGAGGAATCAAGGGTGGAGCCAGGTTTGAACCAAGTACAGATGGTGTTAGTGCTTCCTCAAATGGAGGTTCTGAGGAGAAACTCACCAATGGGAGTGGGGCAGAGGTGGAAAAGTAATCTCTATTCTTATCCTTAAGGGATCACTTTTAATCAGAGTATTTTCCTTCGAAGTACATATATCTGTATATAGAGTCAAAAGATATTTTAAAATAAGCAAAAGAAATGCAGTAGTGTGTTCTGATGATCTGGTACATTCATGTAAGTTGGTCACAACATCTGCTTACTGAAATGCTATAATTTGACAGGAAAGTCTATATATATATATACATTTTTTTTGCTTTTTGGAGGGAGAAAGGCAGGGCAATTGGGGTTAAGTGACTTGTCCAAGGTCACATGGCTAGTAAGAATGTCAAGTGTCTGAGGTTGGATTTGAACTCAGGTCCTTCTGACTCCAGGGCCGGTGCTCTATTCACTGCACCACTTAGCCGCCCCTGTATTTTTCTTTATAATCTTTTGAAAGGATGGTCCAGAGGTAGAGTAACATAAAAGATGACTAAAAAAGTAATTGGAGCAATGAGAAGAACCAGCTTCTATAAGAAAATGTAGAGAATGCCAGAATGTAGGAAAGGACTTATCTGTGGTGAGGGCTGAAGTAGTGTGGATCACAGAGATGCAGAATAGACATCCCTAGCCTCTTCTCCCTCTCCCCACCAACTTTTTTCAAAGGAGACTTTAATTTCTGTCAGGAGAGGAAGCAAGAAGTTGGGACTGGTGGCCACTCTGATCTCCTCAGAAAGAAGGGGAAGAAAGCTAGAATTATTTCTATCTGTGTCTTTAAATATTATTAGTTTAGGGAATATGATTAAGTTCAATCTAACTTCTTTTTTTTGAAGCTATATTTAATTTATTTTTACTTTCAGATTATACATTTTTGAAAATATTTACTTTCATCTGAATTACAACTAAACTTTTGTGGTTCAAGTCTCTAGTGTAGCAAAGTGGAGATAGAAATATGATGGAGACTGCTTGCTCTTCTCATGTCTTCCCAGAGTCTATTTCTTCAAGCAGGGGTTGAGGTGGGGTTGGCTTTGTCCACCTTCTCCCTCAAGGTCAGAAGTATTTAAGCTATTTGATGCTTGCAGAGTCCTGAAGAAAACTAGCAAAGGATAGAGCTATCCTGTGCTTTCTCACCAACTCTGACCTGCCCCTGTACTTCTATAGTGTGTGTGTGTGTGTGTGTGTGTGTGTGTGTGTGTGTGTGTGTGTAGTATAGTCCTTGAGTGGGGCCTTTTGACTGAGTCCAAGTTTGACAGAACAAATCTTTTTATTAAGAGTACTTGTTCTGTGAAGTTTGGATTCAGTCAAAGGGCCACACTTGAGGACCTAGAGAGCCACATGTGGCCTTCAGGCTACAGGTTCCCCACTCGTGCTCTATACTACTTCACTTGGTGATCTCATTAGCTCCCTGGATTCAATGATCAACTCTCTGATGATGATTCTCATATCTACTTATGCTGCCCTAACCTCTCTCCTAACCTCCAGACTTGCATGTCCAACTGCCTACTAGATATCTTGAACCAGATGTCCGACAGACATCTTAAACTCAACATGTTTAAAACTGAACTCATTACCTTTTCTCTCAAGGCCTCCTCTCTTTCTAACTTTGTTTTTGCTGTCCAGGGCACCATCATCTTCCCAATGAACTAGGTTTATAATCTAGTGTCATGTTATTTCTCATTCACCCTCACTCCCTATCCAATTTGATGTAAAGTCCTATCAATTATAACCTGACAATATCTCTCATATATGATCCCTTCTCTCCTCTGCCATTGCCAAATACCTAGTTCATACCATTATCTCCTTATGCCTGGACTACTGTAACAGCCTTCTGGTCGGTCTCCTTGCCACAAGGCTCTCCCCATTCCAGTTCATCCTTCACTCAGCTGTCAAATCTTTCTACAGCAGAGATCTGACCATGCCACATACCCCCTCCCTCAGTAAACTCCAAAGCCTCCCTATAACCTGCAGGATTAATATAAAATGCTCTAGTGTTCAGACTTTTATAACCTGCTCCCCCTTCCCCCCTTCCAGTCTTCTCACACTGTACTCCCTGCCATGTACTCTGTGATTCAGTGCCGATGGCCTCCTTGTTGTTCCTTGAACAAAACACTTCATCTCCTAACTCCAGATATTTATACTGCCTCTAATTCTCTGGAATTCTCTCCCTCCCCATCTCTGCCTCCTGGCTTCTCTGGCTTCCTTCAAGTCACAAAAATCCCTCCTAAGAGAAGCTTTTCCAGATTGCCCTTAAAGCTAGTGTCTTTCCTTTGTCTGTACATAGTCGTTTGCATGTTGTATTCTCTCTCCATTATACTCTGTTGAGAGCAAGGATGTTTTTTTTTGCCTTTCTTTGTATCCCCAGACTTAGTACAATGCCTGGAACATAGTAGGTGCTTGGCAAATGCTTACTAATTGCCTCATTTTCACAGCCTTTAATATGTATGTTAGATTTTTCTAACGACCTGTCCTCAGAGGTTTTCAGCCTCAGATTCTATGCTCTTTGTCTGAAGTGCTGCTGTGAAGAGCCAAAACTGTACTGATTGAGTCCACTAGAAATTCCTGCTACTTAACCTCATATGAGCTCTCACTGCCATTCAACAATCTTGTAATTTATTTCAAGTTGCCTCTCTATCATATTCCCCACAGTAGCTGATTCAAATAGCCACTCTCTTCAAGTCCCTAAACTCATCCTTGCCCTGTACAATAACACAAGATCTACTTGACTGAGACGCTTGAGATCTTTTGATCCATGGGCAGGCACTTAACTTCTCTGTAAAATGGGGCTCATAATAGCTCTAGTAGCAACTCTCATTTCAGTCGGCCAATTTCCAGGGCTTTCTGGAGGCTCAAATAAAATAATGGCTGAAATGTGCTTTGCAAAACTTTAAAATGCTTTTATAAATCTCAGCTATCGCCTGTTTAAAAAAAAATCTGTCTTTCAATCCTCCATTTTTCCCCTCCCCCTCTTCCTCCTCTACTATTCTAATCTAAATCCTGTCAATTTTACTCCGGTAACAAGTCCTGAGTCCATCCCCTCCTTCCCATTTCCACTTCCTAGTTAAGCCCCGCCTTACAGCTCCACTGGATTATAAATAGGCTCCTAAAATGTCTTCCAGCCTCCATTTTCTACTTCTTCTAATTCGAAGTGTGCACTACTGCCGAATTCCTCTGCCTGATGCACAACCCCCATTCCTCCATGCTAGTGCTGAAAGACCTCCCCATGGTTCCCTAATTGGCTAATAAATCGAATATTATCTTGTCGTTTGAGTTTCTACCCAATTTGGCTCTAATATAATATGCTTTTTCTCTACTCTCTTCCTTACATTCCCGTCCACACACCCCAGGAAAACTGCGTTGCTTGCAGCCCATCCTCTGGTTTCTTCCCTTTTCCATTCTGACCACCCATCTTTCAGTCGCCATAGCAAGAGTAACGACTTCTCCGACACTCCTCCCCCTCCACTCCCTCCTCTCAGATACAGAAGAGATCGCCCCCCCCTTTGCCCTCCCCACCCCCCCCCCCCGACCAGCTCCCCTGACCTTTTGGACTCAACATTTCGCATTACATTTATTCGTATGCACGTGCCATCTTCTGGTCTAGATTTTAAGTTTTGGGTGGATTTAAAGCCTACCTACCCCATTTGTCTTTGTGTCACCCCCTAAGCAGCACACACCCCGGGCCTTGGGCTGATCGAATGCTATAGGGGAAAGAAATGTTGGCCCTAACACATCATATTGTAAAGGCAGGGGACGGCAATCTACCGTCAGGATGAAGGAAAGACACGTCATTACTACTTTCAGGCCACAGCGGACTGCCTTGGATCCCTTTGAAAATGGGTGGGGCAACCAAATGACATGGCCAGCCCTAGCAACAGGCCCTAAAAGATGGTGAATAGTCGGAGCCAATAGGAACCTATCCCGGGTAAGGCGCTAGCCAATGGGCGACGGAACAGGGCGCGGAGGGAGGACGCGCCAATTCTCCTGCCCGAGCCTCGGCCCAACAAAATGGCGGCGGCGGCGGCGGCGGCGGCGCTTTGTTTCCGCGGCTCCTGCAGCGGCCTCTGAGCTGTGGGGCGGGAGGCGGGGCGGCGACCGCGGCGGGGACGGTGACGACGACGACGACGACCACAAGCAGTCCTGCGCCTTTTGAGCCTCTCCCGGTCCGGCCAGGAGTAAGAGCGGCGCCCTGCGGTCGCACAAGCCGGCGCGGCAAAGGGGAGACATGACCATTGAGTCCCTGAGGTAGAAAACCGCCCGGGCCCCGCGGGCCTCGGCGTGGAGCGCCCAGGGCGTCTCGGCGGGCGCGGGGGCGGGGGGCTGGCGGGGGAGAGACTGGCGGGGGGGCAGCGAAGAAGCGGGGGGAGGGCCGATCGTTCGTTGGAGGAGCGGGAGGAGCGGGAGGAGAGGGAGAGGGAGAGGGAAAGGGGGAGGGGAAGGTGGGTAGTTCCGGGGGCGGGGTGGGGGGGGGCGGTCGGTTAGTGGTCTGGCCCCTGCACTGCCTGTGGGATGCGGACCCTGAACTGAGAGAAAATCCGTTCTTAAGTGTGCCGGGGCTCAGGCGCGCTAGGGGAAAAGCCCCCGGAACGTGCGCAGAGCCGAGCTACTTCCGGACAGGGGCCGAGCTGGGGCCTCGCAGGCGCCTCTCTCTCCTCAGCCCCCAAGGCGAGGGCAGCCGCTCTGCGGGCTTCTCCTGCTCGCGGCGGCTCTATCCTGGCCGAGATATTGAAAGCGACCCCCGGGTTGTCCAGATTCGAGCAAGGTGATGTTTGCTTAGACTTTTATTCCCGGGGGACAGCCAGAAGGTTCTAGTTGGAGCGTTTTGGTCAAACCCACGCTCCGGTGGTTGGGAAAGGGAGGCCATTCCCCCAATGTTTACCCGCTCCCTCTAGGTGATCACCGGCCCCAATTCCCTCGCCCTAACCCCCTCTCTGTTATTTTCCTCGGGTCGGGGCAGGTTTCATTGTGGGAGGGGAAGAATCTGGGGCTTAGCTGCTTCATTTCACTCGGTCGTGTTTATCATTGTGGAGAAGTTGGGTTTTTTTTTCCCCCCAGTGTTGCTGACCATTGTCCCGCAGTTCAAAAAGTTGAACCAAAGTGGACTCACGTTGACGAAGGATTATGCCCAATTTTCTGGGCAATCCTTAATATCGATTTTTTTTCACCCCATCAAATAGTTTAGGAGTTTTGATTGGAACCTCTGCCTCATATTTGCTAAATCTATAAAGTTGCTGAGACGATAGAGTGCCCCTCCCCCCATGAACTCCACCCCTCCCCCTCGGTCCCCGCTCTCCTTTCTCCCCTCTCCTTTCCCCCCTCTCCTCCCCCCTCCCCACCCCCACCCCCAGGCCCAAAAGTTGTATATTTTCTAAATTTACACTTGGAGTTAGCAATTACATTTTTTAAAAGAACGTTAGGTATAACGTATAACTAAAAAATAAGCTTAATTTTTTTTTACCAGGCCTTCTGTATATATAGACGTTCTTAAATATTTGGCCTATTTCATGTCCTTAAGAGAGGGCTAAAACTCGGAGTTAGTTCATATATGGGCTTGGGTGAAGAGATGGGGGGAGGCATTTCTTTGAATTTGTGTTAATAAGTATAAACACGCAAAAAATGTTATAATTCGATACTGAGTGTGTAATAATGGCTAAATAAAACTTGTTTGGTTATTGGGCACCGCTTATGCTCACATGCATGTTATGTGCCTTACAGGTAAATGTGGATTCCAGTTTTTGCAGAAAATTGAGGAACAAGTGCCATAATGGCTGCTCTAAAACCTAAGTAAGCAAGCCCTTTTTCTTGGGCCATCTCTTTTGCTAGCCAGTTAACACCTGTTTCTAGAATTTAAGTATAAGGTTCACTTAATCTCAGAGCCAGTTTTTATTACAATCCTGTGAGTGTTTGCAGTGTCCTTTCAGCCGGTGAGTCTTACAGAAGTAATAATTTTGGTGATTGTATTGCTGCCAAATGTTATAGGTTCATGATTCCTTGGCTCACTGTCATATCCTATACCTTTTGTGCCTAGAGACCATTTGTACTCAAGAGTTTGAAGTATACTTTCCTGAATGAAAATATAAGGTGTGTGTTCATTTACTGGACAAGAACTAGAAGCAGTCCTCTACTCAAAACATCTGTGGCGCCCTGCTGCCTATAGGATAAAATTCAAGCTACTCTGACTGGTGTTTAAAATCCTCCACAATATGGCTTCCATCTATGTTTCCAGTCTTATCTCATGTGATTCCCCTTCATGGAGTCAAGCAAGCCTGTTAGATTTTTTCCATCTGCTACATCTTCTGCCTCTGTGCCTTTGTACAGAAGGTCTGCATTTCTGGAATGCAATCCCTCTTTACTTCTGCCTTTTACATAGCATATGATTAATAAATATTTGTTGAATTGACTAGAGGCAGTATTGTTTAATATTAAGACTGCAGGAATTGCAGTTAGATGAATTAGGATCTGGGGTGGACAAGCCACTGGATCACTATGATCTGAAGTTTCTAAATATGTAAAATGTGGATAATAATGCTCTACCTCACTGGGTTGTTGGGCAAATGGTTTTTTTAAACCTTAAAGTGAACAGAAATGTGTAGTTTCTGGAAGTAGAGGTAAAGAAGAACTATTAGATTTTGATATTACTAATTTTAAACCATAAGCATAGTGAAGAGTTGTCCAGTGGGACCCTTTAGTTGGCTAATTTTAGCACACCAGATGTGCTTAGATTTATTGTAAGCTCTTGATTTTGTCCATGTGGAGGACAGGAATGGCATGGATAATTTTATTAATGCTATAATTTACATTTTAGTCCAGAATTTACACTTTTTCTGTACAGGGGCTACTAACTTGTATCACAATTCACTAGTGCTTATTCTTCTTTATTTTCCCCCATTGTGCTCAAATGATGCATAAGTAAGTAGCCCAATAGAGAGAGAAGAAGTGAATGGATTTAGCTAATTCACAAATTGTATCTTTGAATATTTAGTAGCTTGGTACAATTGAAAGAATTCTGCATTTGGGAGTCAGAATTCCTGGGTTCAAATCCCAGCTTTGTTATTTACTTCCTATATGACCTTGAGGTATTCTCAAAGGATTTTTACCCCCCTTTTTAGATGACATGAATTTGTTTACTTAGATTTTTGTCTATACAAAAACATACTTTAAGTTGACTGTTTCTTTATTCTGGTAAGATTAATTGAAATCATGTATTTTGGAATTGAAAGACTTTATAAAACCTGTTCATTCTAATCTCAACTGTAACTGATGACTGTTTAAAAGTTGAGTTTAAGCAAGGTTTGACCACTAAACTCATGTATTGAGGGATTATCCTGAAAAACATCTGATAAAGGTAATGGTTGATAAGAACTTGGTTGTATTTTCTGTTGACTTTTTAATGAAGGTCAGTCAACATTTATTAATTATGTGCAGAGCATTGTGCTGTTATGAGATGAACAAAAAAGATCAATTTAAGTAGGAGTGGCAATTGGCCTGGGAAGAAAGCACTTAGTAAGGTTAGGGATGGGAGAAATTCATGCCCTTGGATTTTGATGAGGATTTCTCTCTCTCTCTCTCTCTCTCTCTCTCTCTCTCTCTCTCTCTCTCTCTCTCTCTCACACACACACACACACACACACACACACACACACACACACGCACACGCACACGCATGCACGCACGCACGCACATATATACTAGTAAGCTTAATATAATTAGCCATCAGTTTTCTAAGATGGTGTTTTTCCCCAAGGTTTTTTCCAGAATGGAAAAAAAAAAGGTGCATAAGACTAGTATTTTTTTTTGAATTGTATAAAATCTGACTTGGCAGTAAAAGAACTATTTTATTGCTAATTTAATCTAGCATGGTTTAGGTTCCAAATTATTATTGGAAATGAAAAATATTATCTTAACTGAGATTTTAGTATATAGCTCAATGTATGTGGTAGTTTATGTGGCTGTTTCCGTATTCTGAGTTCAGTCTGTATTGTTTTTTTGCAATTGAAGATGACACTAATCATGATGAATACTGAAGAAAACCAATATGAGACCTGTACAGACTTTATCACATGGGGGTAAGGGAGGAGCCAAGGATGTCTGATTTGTGGCTGCAAGCCACCTCTCTCTGAGACTGCCTTCTTTTCCCTTGGGCCAGTCTTCAAGGTTTGATTTACTCTACTATACCAAGCAATAGTTGAGTTAAAGTAGCCATAGTAATGGTAATAATATGCAGTTGTCTATAGCCTACCCTCTGGACTCTGGGAAATGTTTGGATTGTTATCTCATTGACCTATCCATGATTTTTCTGTCTTCAGATTAGTAGATAGAAATCACTCATGAGTACGTTATTTTCATCAGTACTTATTACACAAATTTCATTTAAATTTGTTAATATTTATTGACTTCTCATAGAGTGCTAGGTTAGATTCAGAATAGAGTATACTTAAAAGCCAGCTAAGTATTTTTCATCCCAACTCATGGTCAAATCCGTTTTTATTGTTAACTTTTTGGATGTGATGACCTTGCTCCAGCACAACATGTGCCCTTGTGAATGAGGCTTGATTTATTTTAAGTTCTCTCCAGAAGGACTTCCGGCAGTGCTGCTTTATTGTTTGCAGATTTTGCAGAATTTAGCTCACTGATTTTGAACAACTGATTGTTGAATATCTACCCTGGATCCTCTATTTTTGGTACCTCTGAAGTGGTGAGTTGACTTTGGGCTGACTCCATTTGGCTTTTGAAACTCAACAGAATGAGAAAGAAATTCATTAGAAATAATACATAAATCTTACACATGACTCCTTTGAATGTGAGTTTACCATATTGGTTTCCACTGTAGCCTTTCAAACCTAAAGGCAGTTCACTATCTTTCTACTTGGGAAAATAAATACTTGGATGCCTGAAGAGTTGGTTTTTTTTTTTTTTGAATAGCATAAGTATAGGCCAACTCCATCTGACCATTTCCCAATCTGACTAAATTCTACTTAATTCAAGTAGTATTTCATGGAATCATGACACTTACTCCTGGAAGGACCCTCCAGATTATCTGATACACTTTTATTGATTTACCTCATTTTACTTTGTCTTTTAAAACTACATTAACTTTGTTATACTTAAAATGTAAGCTCCTTGAGGTCAAGAACTGTTTGCTTTTTCTTTGTGTTGTGTTTAGCTTTGTGTCTTTCTCTTCCCTTTTCTTTCTGCCTCGCCACCACCTTCTTACTGCTGCAACAATTTACTTTTATATTTGGCTAAAGAGTGACCAGAACTTCTTCCAGTTTGCCTGGATCTCTTAACAGATGCTTGTTGATTTATAATCAAGCTGAGAGTCATCGTGACATCATGATTAGAGACTCATCCTCAGAGTTAAGACCTGGGCTCAATTCCAGTCTCTGGCTGAGTGACCCTGTGCCAGTCATTTAACCTTTCAGTGCCTCAGGCAACTTGCTAAGTCTAGAGGTTACAGGTGGAGGGGCTTTCCTCACTGGAATTTACCTACCCAGATGAAATCACAAATTGGGTCCAAAAAAATTACTAAGACTATTGACCCAGTTGTCTAACATGAAATTGAGGGGTCAAGGGCTGACCTTGATTAAATCACAGAAGGAAGACCTCAGATATTTACTGTGGATGGGAATGCTTGTGCTCTTCTCTTATACCATTCTTACCCCTGCCCTCCCCAAATATGCTTCAAGAATTTCTGGGCAAGGAATGACCAGAACTTCAAATGACTCAGAGTGGAGAATTGGCATTAATACTATATTCTGCATTTATTAGACTTTGAATGTAACTATTATTCTGAAGTCAAATCATGATTGTTTCCTTTTTGAGCAAAATATTGATTTTGAAGACAAGACAGAAAAACTTAATGAATTTGCAGGTACTAGAGATGGCAGAATGCTTGGAGATACTAATGAACTTGAGGTTTGTCTTTTTTACTGCCTAAGCAACCAAGAAGACTCACCCACACATCACACATCACCAGCATTTATTGAATAGGGCAGTGCTAGATATTGGAGATCCTAGGAGATATGGAACATGGTCTTTTCCCTTGAGGAATTTTGAGTATTGTTGAGAAGTTATCACATAGATACATAAAGATATTTAAATGCCAAAATGCAGACTTAAAATCACAAAACAATCCCTGCCTATTAAGACAGGGGGAAAAAAACACTGAGGTAAGCCTTGAAAGGGGACATAGAAGATGACCCCAGAAGCCTGTGTTCTTCCCTTAGATATCACAGTGAAAAGTTGGTAACCTCTTTCTGGTAAACTAACTCAAACATCTCCATCAAACCTGTCCTTGTTTCCCAACATCCCTGTTTCTATTGGTAGGACTGCCATTCTCCTAGTCATAAAATCTAGAAGAATTTCAGAATTGGAAGGTAGCTCAGCAATCGTTTAACCTAACCCAGATCAGAACAGAAGCCCCATTATAATGCACCCAACGAGTGGACCTTCAGCCTTTTCTTGAAGAACTTCTATGAGGGTGACTATATTACCTCCTCAGGTAATCCGTTTGATTTATTCATGGCTCTAAGTCTAGGGAATTTTTTTTCTGACACTAAGCTTGAATTGGCTGCTTTGAAATTTTCACCTGTTTCTCTTGGCTCTCTCCTCTGGTACCATTCAGAATAAATCTAATAATCCTTCCATTTGTCAGCCCTTTAAGATACTTGGAGACTTATTATAGCTTCCCTGAGTCTTCTCCAGGCTAAACATCTACAGTTCCTTTAGCCTCACCCACCTTCATATTTTATGGACTCTAGCCCCTTCACCATCCTGATTTTTCTCCTTAAGGCTCTTCATCTTACCAGTATCCTTCACAAAAAGTAGTATACAAGGCTGAACAAAGTACCCTTGATGTAGTCTGACCAGGGCAGAGTCCAGTGGGATATAAAACTGCTTGTTTCTAGAAACTGTACCTCACAATACAGTTCCAGGTCCCATTAGCTTTTTTGACTGCTGCATTACACTGATTTAGTAATCTGGCAGTCTACTAAAACCCCCAACTCTTTTCTATATAAACTTATATCTAATCAAACCTTTTCCCGTTTTGTACTTGTAAAGTTGATTTTTTAAAGTCTTAAGTTTAAGACTTGACATTCCCTATCAAATTTCATCTTAAAGTGAACTTGCAGTAGTCCTACAGATTTTTTTCTGGGTCCTTACTCTATTATCTTAGCCGTTTGTTTCAGCTTTCTGTCATCTATAATTGTGATAAATTTATTAAATAGTAGAGGACCAAGCACTCTGTTGCACTTACTGCCAAACTGATTAAACCATTAATAACTAGGCCACCTTTTCAGTCTACCTGGTGCATTTAAGTCACATAGCCTTGAATTTTGGAGCCATCTTTTTAATAAAAATTTTTATCAATATCTTTTTTTACGTTGCATGCATTTCCCAATGTATCTGTTTCCCTTCTCTGTCCCAGAAAACCATCCCTTAGAACAAAGAATATGAAAAAAGAAAAAAATCAAACGTTTCCCTTTATATTGTTGTAGTCATGTATATTGTTCTGTACTTATCTAATTATTTCATGTGTCTTCCCAAGCTTTTCTGAATCCTTCAGATCAATTGTTCCTCATAGCCACACTAACATAATTAAAAAAAAAGATGACTGATTTAGTGCTAAAATAAATTACCAAGGGGATCTTTTAAAGGCACTAAACAAAATAGTAGTAAAATACATTTGAAGGAGCCAGAGGTCTAGAACCTCAAGGTAAATAATGAGAAAAAGTGAAAGAACCTTAAAACTCAAATTATTCTTTGAGGCAGTAATCATCAAAGCTATTTGGCCCTGGCTGAAAAATGAATAAGCAGAACAATCAAGATAAAGAATGATTAGAAACAATTGAATTAAACCTGAGATCAAAAATTGTCACAGAAGTGTTAGTTGACAAGAACTTCTGGGAAACCTGAAAAACAGCTGCGTAGATACTAGTTTTAGCTGATATCTTGTACCATATACCACAAGAAGCTCAAAATGGATATATGGTCTGAATATTAAGTAAAATTTGAATTTTTTACTTAAATATTAAAAATATATAACCATTAAAAAAATTGAAAGAGAACCAGATCAGGCACCTTCCCCTCAGCTATCTAAAGAGTAAATTTTAATGATCTGAACTCTTATATAGCCTCTTGCTTCTACCAGTTTCTTCTTCAGTCCATCCATCCTATTATTAATCTTTATAATCCCTACCTCTAATTCCTACCTGTTGAAATTCTGAAGGCCCACTCAGGTGCCATCTCTTTAACAAAGCCTTCTCTGATCTCTACTTAAAAGTGGTTTTTCTTTCCTTATATCTCTTACACTGTTCTATTCTGACTTCTCCTTTACTCATGTCCCTCACTAGACAATTCCTGGCCCCAAAGAGTTTCATCTTTGATATGAGAGAGACTTTATGGTGATAGAGTGCTACACTTGGAATAGGGAAGACACCCCCCCCCCCCACTAGTTGTGTAACTGCATTTAAGTTATGTTTCTGAGCTTCAGTTTCCTTGTCCATAAGATGGGGATAATGAGACATACTTACCAAGTTTGTGAGGATTAAATGAAATAATGAATATAAAGTACAATATAGATGTTGACCCATTTTTCTGTTATCTGCATCTAGCACATCATAGATGATATTTAAATGTTTGCTGAATTATTTTCAGACTAGGTATACTTTTCTTGTGGTTTTCTTGGAATTGGTCTTAGACATGCAGGTTTCCCTGTTGCTGCTTCACTTTTTCTTCTCCAGTCATCTCCATTCAGTTTCTAAAATGATTTTCCTAAAGGACACATCTTTTCTGAATGTTCTACTTCTTAATAAACTCCAGGGGCTTCCTGTGGCTTTCCAGATCAAAGTCAGAATACTGTGGCATTCAGAGCCCTTCAGAGCCCTTCATAACCTAATCGCATCTTACCTTTCCAGAATTCTTAAAGCTTAAAGCCTCAACACATAACTCTTCAGTGCAGTGACACTAGCCTCTTGGCTATTCCATGAATAAATGCTATATCTCTTGGGAATTTTCTCTGGCTCTCATCCAAGCCTGGAATGCTCTCCCTCTTTTGCTCTACTGCCCTCCATGACTTTTCCCATGCAAAATCCCTCTTCCTACAGGAAACTTTTCCCAACCCCGCTTAATTCCAGTGCCTTCCCTCTGTTATTTCCTATTTATTTTGTGTGTGTGTATCCTGTATATATGTATAAATATTTATCCTGTATATATTTATGTATCCTGTGTGTGTGTGTGTGTGTAGATATAGATATAGATATAGATATTTGTTTGCATGTTGTCTTGCAATTAAATTGTAGGCTTCTTGAGGGCAGGGGCTGACTTTTGCTTCTTTTTGTATCCTTAGTGCTGATGCTCTGCCTTGTTCTTAGTAGATGCCTAAGAAATGTTAATTGCTTGACTGATTGGTTCTTCCTAATAGGAATTCAGTGAGCCAAGGGGTAAATGGGATCTCTAAACATTTTCTCTCTTGCCACTGGCCTTTACATCCCTAATTTTCAGGGAAATGAAGTTCTTTCCTATCCAAGAATTACACCCACCCAAAGTCCCTAAAGCCCCCTTTATCTTATACCATTAATGACAGGAACATGATCCTTTTCCCAGTCTTTTATTTGCCATCTTTGACCTTGAGGGCTCTGTCACTCTGGGTAATTTGGACAAAGGTGTATGTAAGAAAATCTTAGAAAATTATTAGAAAAAATAGAAAGTTGCCGCAGGCATTTGGCACTTACTAGTTGTGTGACCCTGGGCAAGTCACTTAACTCACTTAACCCTGATTGCCTCTGGAAAAAAAAGAAAAATAGAAAATTATTTGGGACATCCCTTTTGTAGTTCATTGTAATTTAACCTTTACTTTTATGGAATTTTTATGTATTTCAATTGAGAAGTAAGGAAACAAACATTAATTAAGTGCTTATTATGTGCCAGGGATTGTCCTAAGTGAAAAAGAAAAAAGTCACTGCTTCACGATCTTAACTCCTGCTATGGGGAGTTGATATGTATACAGAGGAGCATAAATATAAGATAATTTGATGATGGTTAGAATACTAAGAAGTGGAACAGGAAAGGTGTTCTCTACTATATTTTTATTTGATATTCTTAATCACAGACTGTCAGAACTGAGCAGAACTTTAGATATTATCTAATCTAATGCTAGGTCTCCCCCAACCTTCAGTTGACCTTACTATCCACTCAGTTTTATTCTCATTATATCTCTTCTGTTTCAAAGCCAAATTTAAAGGAACAATAAACAGTGGACTGACATCAGTACTAAGTTTATATGCGCCAACTGACATATTATCTAAATTCATAAAGGAAGAGTTAACTGAACTGTAAAGGAAATAACACAGTAATTGTAAGAGATTTGAATGTTCCTGTCTCAGAGCCAGACACATCTAACAAAGATAAAAAGGAAAATACAGAACTGAACAAATTGTTGAAGAATTTAGAGCTGAAAGACTCATGGTGTCTTCTAAATGGTAACATTGAAAAATGTATGTACTTTTACATCATATGCTACCCATGCCAAAATAAATCATACGGCAGGACACAGAAATTATAAGCAAATCTAAGAAAGCAAGAACATTAAATACATTCTTTGTAGAGCATCATGTAAGAAAAACAATAATCAGTAAACGAAATGGTAGGCAATATGGCAGAGTAGATGTTAGGAAAATCACAAGTACCACAATAAAGAAAAAGGTGAAATTACAGCAGAGAAAAATAAAAAAGATGCAGAACCGACTGTATACAATTATAAATCAAGGAAACTGAGAGCTTAAATGGGGAAATAGCTACAAAAATAAATACTCAAATTAACTGAACATGAAATAGGTATCTTAATCTATATTCAGAAAAAGCTTTAGCAATTTTAATCCCTTTTTACACTAGCCAGTTTTTTTGTTTTTTTCCTTTGGGTGCTGTGGACAAAAAAATAATTTGATTTTTTTCAACATGGTATTAAAAACTTTTAAAATTTTATATAGGTTATATAAAAACAAAGGTTATCAACTTCCCATTCTATCCCTCTTGACCCTATCTCCCAGAGCACCATCTCTTACAATAAAGAATAAAAAAGGGGAAGAAAAAAATTTAGCAAACTAACTAAATATAATAAATTAATAAAAAAACCGTGAAAAAATCTTATGTTCAGTAGGCATCTTTTTTTCTGTTATTGGCTAACACAAAAAGTGCCGTATAAACATATTGGTATATATGGAGTCTTGTAGTCGTTGACATTGAAGTAAATGCATAGGAGTTGGAATCTCTGGGTCGAAGTGTGGAACAGTGTAGTCACATTTTTTTTTAAACGTAATTTATATATTACTTTCCAGAATGGTTGTCCCAGTTCACAGCTCTACCAGTGTGTTTGTGTGCTTGTTTTTTTCAGCAACCTTTCCAACTATTTCCATCTTCTGTCATAAATTGCCAATTTACTGGGTCTGAAGTGAAATCTCAGGATTATTTTGATGTGCATTTTTTTTCTTTTTTAAAAAGTAGATTTTATTCATCTCTTTTGTTTCTGCATCACCTAGATTTCCCCCTGTATCCCTGCTACCCAGAAAGCCATCCCATATAACAATTTTTTTGGGGAAAAAAAAGAGGAAGACTAAAAATTCATCAAAAGTGATGGATACAATGAGAAATTTGACATTGTATGCATTGTTTCACACCTGTGAACACCCCTACCTCTGCCAAGGATTGGGTGAAGTATTTCCTCATATTTCTTCTTGGGGCCATATTTGTTCTTTGTGATTTTGAAACTTTCATTTTCAGTTGTTTTTGTTGCTGTTATTTTTTTGTGATGGTTGTTCTTTCCATTACATTGCTGTCATTTTGTATGTTTTCCTGACTTTTACTTTACTTTTCATTAGTTCATTAAAGTCTTCCCATGTGTATTCATATTTCTTGGAATACAGTAATCTTCTATTACATTCATATGCCAAAGCTTTTTTTTTTAAGCCATTCCCCACTCAAGTGGACATCTACCTTTTCCAGTTATTTGTTACCACAAAAAGTGCTTTTGTAAATATTTTTGTTACGTACAGAACTTTTCTTTTTGTCAGTGATCTCCTTGGGATATAGGCAGCATGGGCTGTATTTGGGTTGGATTTGGAGTCAGGAAGACCTGAGTTTGAATCCTGCCTCAGATACTTAATAGCTTTGTGATCCTAGGCAAGTCAGTTAGCCTCTCTCAGCCTCATTTTTCTCCTCTATAAAATGGGAATAAACCTAGGCACCTACCTCACAGGGTTGTTGTGAGGATAAAATAAGGTAACATGTAAAATGCTTTATGAACCTTGAAGCACTATATAAATGCTATTACCATTATTATGTGCCCACCATGGAATCTTTAAGGCAAAGGTTATGGATATTTAAGCTACTTTATTTGTATAATTTGAATGGTTTTTCAGAATGATTGTCCCAGTCCACAGCTCTGCCAGTAATGCGTTTCTGTGCCTCTCTTTCCACAGTCCCTCTAAAGTTGAATTTTGTCATCTGAGTTAACTACAGAGTTGTTTTGATTTTCATTTCTTTTATTATTACTGATTTGGAGCATTGTTTCATGTGTTTGTTAATAGTTTGGAATTCTTTTGAGAAATGTTTGCTTAACTCATTTGACCACCCATCTGTTGGCAAATGGCTTTTGGTCTTATGTATTTCTGTTATTTGTCTATATATGTTGGTTATTAGACTCTTATCAGTGATATTTGCTGCAAAATATTTTTTACCAGTCTACTACTTCCATTTTATTCTTGTTATATTAGTTTTGTTTCCATAAAAGTTTTTCAGTTTCATATAATCAAAACTGTGTACTTGATGTTTTGTAATCGGCCCTATCCCTTGTTTGGTTAAGAATGTGCTCCCTAGTCTTAGCTTTGAAAGGTGGAAGAAGGTGAAAGCTGCGATAAGGGCCTGCTTCTCTTCTAGTTTTTTTTAATGATAGCATTTTTAGTATTAAGATCATGTATCTATTTTGATTTGTGATGTATAGAATAAGATTCAACAAGGCATTTTTAAAAAATGGATTTTTATTGATATCTTATTTTTATGTCACCTAGATTTCCCCTGTATTTCTCCCCCTGCCCTCTTCCAGACAGGCATCCATTATGACAAAGAATTTTTTTAAAAAAAAAAGGAAGGGGAAAAATGAGCAAAACTAATTAATATAACAAAAATTCACATTTTATTATGCAATGTACCAACTTATGGAAACCCCCCTCCCCAACTCTGCAAAATGAATGTAATGGAATATTACTGTCCTGTAAGTTCCAGCAAGTATGATTAACACAGAGAAGAATGGAAAGACTTACATGAACTGATGCACCGTTGAAGTAAGCGGAGACCAGAAAACAGTATACTTGATGACTACAGCAATATATATGGAAAAAACAACTACAAAACAGTTGAAAATGGATGTTCCAAAATTACAAAGGATAAATTTGGTCTCAAAGAAGAGCCATGTGAGAAGACAAAAGGGATTTTTTACGAGAATTTCTGATTAATGTTTGTGAATGGTTCTAGATGCTATATCTAAGGCAAGCCTTAACAGGCTTAGTTTTGAAGTGCTTATGAGTAAAAAAAATACAAATTCTTGAAGGCAGGAACAGTGTTTTTCTCTGCCTTGTAACATTAGAGTAGTGCTTGTTATATAATGAATGAACAAACTTAGGAGATGCAAATATTAAGTGAGTCATTTAAATTGATTTCTTAGTGACAAAAATGTGAGCATGGTTTATTTGAATATATCTACAGGGCTTCAGAGGCGTTTTAACTACTTTTTAAAAGGCATTTCTGTGCTCTTATGAGTGGTGGACAAAAATGAGAAAAAGTCCATAGGAAAAGTAAGAGTTGGCTACAAGGGGACCAGAAATGCAATTTAGATAATGAAATATTTGAAATATGGGCAGAAGGGAGAGTGATTAGATGAATTGGATAGGGTGAATCCCAGAAAATAGATTAGTTAGTAGGAGATATGGTAAGAGAAAGTGAAAATGAAGAGAAGGAAGGGCAAATACGTTTTATGCCATGTGTAGGGAAAAAATAGACTCTAACTCAGCATATTCTCAGCTGTGATGTCATTTCTAAGCTGTTGCCACTCCTGAATCTTGGAAGTCATTAGGTTTCGGGGTAAATGCCTTTTTATAGTGCCCTGGTCTCAACAAATATTGAATGGCTTAGAAAACAATCTCCCTGAGAAGAAGAAATGCATAGATAATCTTAAGGACTGTGAATTGAGAAACAGGTCCATTTTCTTAACTTCAAATTAATTTTTCATTCTGAAGCAGGATACTCTTGCTAAAGTGCATTGTAATTACAAACCTCAAGAATCTTAGGTTTCCATTTTAGAACTGAAACTCATACAACTCAAGTTAGCCAGGTGACCAAGTACATTGTTATGAATTATTATTTTTATTTTGCATGAGGAGAGTTATTTTGAAAGAGACTTCTGTAGTAGATATTTTGTAGTGAAAAGTACCTGAACAGGTTTTCCAGGCAATTAAGATATAGAATTGTGATTCTGTGATTTATTACTAAAATTTAGCTTTTGGTTCAATATTATTAGTATGCAGGTAAGAAATATTTCAGGAATTGAACATAATTGAATGTAGAATGTAAGCTCCTTGAGGGCAAGGACTATATACACACACACTCTCTTTCTCATTTTATTCCAATTCCGGGCACAGTGTCTGGCACATGTTAATGGTGTGAGAATTACTTGAAATAACATAAAATAATTAAATTTATTGCCTCATACAATAAACCTTATAACTTTTGACACCTTTAAATATTTCTATTATGAAAAAAATGTTCTTTTGCTCTAGTTACGTGATTTGGCCTTTTGTTTACAAGATTTTGACTTTTTTATTTTTTTTGATACTTTTTAAATTCATCATATGACCACACATCATTTGGGATATGAAGTATTTCCATATTTCTGTTAAATATCATATCCTTTTGTAATATATTGCATTGCACAAGGTTGGGTTGCAGTGTTCCAATTCTTATTTGGACATTTTTTGTAATTTTGAAACAATTCTGCTTCTCCACATGTAAATTTATTTAACAGAGTTCCTCATTCCCTTTATTGGAACCAAACTTGGAAGGACACAGGAAGTTAAGAAAAAAAATTCCAAACTGTTTTTGGTTGATGCAATCTGAGACCTTTCTTGGACTTTTTTACCATAGGTTTTATATGACCTTCAATGAGAAAATGAGTTTCATCAGTGAAATTGATCTTTTTCTAATCTTCAGTAATATAGTCTTGCTGTTGATGAGCATAATGGTAAATAGCTGTTGTTTGCTAGTCTTTATCATTCTTCTTCCAACTTCAAAAAGCTTATGACTCACTGTAGAGGAAGTAATAACCCATTCAACTGTCAGGTCTCTGAAGGTCTTTGCTTGTTTTCTGAGGATTAATTGTTTAGAAGCAATAGTTTGTCACTTCTTGGTATTTGCTTTTTGTGTTTTGTCTTTTTTTTTTCCCCTTTCCAGCCACTGTTCTCTTTGCACTACCTATGTAACTGATCCTGCTTAATTATTATGCACTCAGGTGAACCTTGGAAAGCTAGACTTTCCCACACCAACAGTCGTTGCACTATCTCTAACAGTCATTCAGATATACTCTTTAAAGTGGCAACTTCTGCATATTTCTGTGGAGTATTCATTTCTCAAAACTATGGAATTAACATAATGAGCAATGAACTGAAAGAGAAATAACTAAAATTGGGGAAACAAGCCTAATCTTGTTTCATCTGGTTTATGCCAGAAGTTCTGAGTCCCTTTAATATCAATCGACACATGTGGATGACCATTACTATCGCAAAATGAAACTACGTCAGAATTATTGTTGGTCATAAGTTACACGCTATTTGGTGCTGTTTAAATGTTTGTTGAATGAATGAATCCTGGATTTGCATAGTAATTGCAAAATTTGGTTCCCTGTGCCCAGGAATGTCTATGTGTGGGTTTTTGTTCTTAATATTAAAATTTGAAAAAAGTTTATTTTTTAATTTAAAATTGAAGTACCTATTTATCAAAGACCAGCACTGTACAAGGTGCTCAAAATACAAAGACAGAAAAGAAACAGTTCCTGCTTCCAAGAAACTTGCATTCTGTTATGGGATACAGTGTGTATTGGCATATATGCAAAATACTGATATATATAATTCCATGGTGATTTGGGCTGGGGTGGCACTAGCAGCTGCAGAATCAGGAAAGGCTTCATTTAGAAAGCCAGGGTGAGGAGGGAGGGTCTGGAGGACTGGTTGGTATAGAGATACGAGAATGGAAGTTTCGTGTGTGAGAAAGAGCGAAGATGGCTAGTTTGGCCAGACTGCAGTTTGCAGAAATGAAGACCAGTGTTTTTATAAGACTCGAAAAGTAGGCCGGAGTCCTGTTGTGAAAGGCTTTAAATGCCAAACACAGTAGTTTGTATTTGAACTTAGAATCAATCAATTAAGAGACCACTGTAATTGCCAGATGGGAGGGTCTGATCCAGAGTTGTGGCCATATGAATGGAGAAAAGGAAACCAGATTCTGTGAGGAAGATTAAAGAGTAGGTTTAGAGTTTGTGAGTCTAGGTCAATGTTAGGATGGCAGTATTTTAAACAGAAATAGGATTGAAAGAGGTTGGAGAGGGGGGAAAAAAAGAGTCCGCTTTTGGGCATGTTGAGTTTGAGGTGTCTTTGATGTATCCAGTTTTAAATGTTTAATAGGCAGTGTGCGAGGTCATCCTGAAGTTTAGTTAAGAGACTGAGACTATATGTGTGGATTTGGGAGTCATCTGCTTAGACGTAGTGTCAACTGGCGGGATTAACTAGAGTTGCATGAGAGAAGAGGACCAACGGCAGAGCCTTAGGATACACCCGTAGTTAGGGGGCATAGCATGGATGATCCAGCAAAGGAATCTTAAGAGTGATTAGGTAATCATTTAGTCAGCAAACATTTATTGAGTTTGTCCAAACGACCGGGTGAACGAAGGTTCCTGCCCTCAAGGAACTCACAGTCTAATGGGGAAGACAACAGATATGTATGCAGAAAAAAAGGAAATAACAGAAAGTTCTAGATATTAAGAGGAACTTAGAAAGTCTTCCTATGGAACTGTGGTGTCAAGCTCAGATAAAAAGGGAGAGGGCATTAAACTGTCCATAAGGATCCTTGAGGATAATATATTGACTTAGAAAACCACATGTTAACATTTTTTGTGGTCTGCTGTATTTTTATTTATTCTGTCAAATATTTATCAGTTACATTTTTGTCTGGTATGTACTTGGCTGCTAAAGATAGGATGTTAGGACTTTGAAGCACAGGAAGATGGGTAGGAGAACCAAGAGACAGCAGCAACGTTACCAAAATCCATAGAGAGCAGGTTATCTATAAGATGAGGGGGTGGTCAACAGTGTTGAATGCCCCAGCTACTTTAAGGAAGAGGAGGAAGGATGAAAGCACATCAGATTTGTTAAGAGATCACTGGTAATTAGGGTGAGAACAGCTTCAATTGATTGAGACCAGAAACCAGATGGCAAAAAGTTGAGAAAAGAGTTAGAAGAGTAGAAGTGTCTTTTTTTTTTTTTAAAGGAGTTTGGTTGTGAAAGGGAGATAAAGGATAGTTGGAGGGGATGGTGGTTTCAAGTGAAGATTTTAAGACTGCTGGAGTCATAAGTAAACAAAAGGCAAGGAACCAAAGGATAAGAGGAAAGGAGATGAGATGATTTGGGGTCAGTCCAGACAGATTTGGGGAGGAGACTTACGATTAAAGGAACAAGTAGAAGGGGGTACCTCATCACTGGCAAATATGGAATGATGATAAAGGATTTTGAAATGTAGAGAAGAAGAATGTCACCCTTTAGTTTTCTCAAGAAAGAATGAGTAGTGGTTCCTAATAAGGTGGTGGGAGGCTTGAGAAGAGATTTGGGATAATGTTTGGGAATGTGATAAAGAATCAGAGGGGTGGCTAGGTGGCACAGTGAATAGAGCACCGGCTTTGGAGTCAGGAGGACCTGAGTTCAAATCCAGCCTCAGACACTTAACACTTACTAGCCATGTGACCTTGGGCAAGTCACTTAACTCCAACTGCCCTGCCTTCCCCCCTCCAAAAAGCAAAAAAAAAAAAAAAATCAGAGAATAAAATGGTTGCCTTACTGTAGTGAGAGCCCAGTTCATATTTGGTAATGAATTCATACTGGACTCAGGATGATTTTTTTTTTAAATTTAGAACTTAACACAAATTAAATGAGCATTTCCATATAGAAAGTACAGCAGAAAGGTGTGAACATGAAATTTTGAGTTTCTCGTTACAATACAGCTTGTTTTCAGGTATATAATAAATTCAACATGTAATTTTCAAAGTTGTCCTGCTTATCTGTTTTTCCTTCTGACCTCTTTCTGTGCATTTAAAAAAGGCTCCAGTGGCTATTCCCATCCCCTCCCCAAACACACATTCATATTGCCTATTCTATTTCCCTCCCAGATTAAATAGTAGAAAAAGATCAAACAAATATGCACAGCGAAACAAAACTTTTTACACTTACTGTGATTGAAAATGCATCCTTTCCCCCCCCCCCAAAAAAAAAGTGTACATTACATTCTACACCTCTAGTTGGTCACCTCTCTGCCAGGACTTGTGCTGTGTGATTCGTCATAAATCTTCTATGGTCATGCTTGGTCATTGAATTGAATTGGTAAGAGTTCCTTCAAAGTTGTTCTCCTTTTCAATATTTTGGTCTATGTATAAATTTTTCTACTGGTTCTGCTCACTTTATTTTGTAACAAACAAGTCTTTAAAAAAAATTTTTTTTTGAAACTAGCTCTTTCATCATTCGCTATGATGCAGTAATAATCCATTATTTCATATACCATAATTTGTTCACCATTCCCCAATTGATGGGCACCCCCTTAGCTTCCACTTCTTTGCCACAACAAAAAGCCATAAATTGTTTTATGCCTCTGGATCACTTTATTCTTTTGTAGATATTTTTTGGGTATACTCTAGTAGTGCTCTCTCTCTTGGTATGCTCTTGGTATGAACAGTTGAGTGAATTCCAGAGTGGCTGCACCAATTTACACTGCAGCCAATAGTGAATCAATGCACTTGTTTTCCTGCAGCCTCTCCACCATTTATTTGTCTTTTTTGCCCATTTGAAGGTTGAGGTGGAACTTTAGAGTTGTTTTAATTTTCATTTCTCTAATTATTAGTGATTCAGAGCATTTTTTCCATATGATAGTTGAAAGCTTGGCTTTCTTTTAAAACTGTTTGTTCATATCATGACTCTTGTTATTATAAATTTGAATCAGTTTCATATGTATCTGAGTCCTTCATCAGAGAAATTTACTACATAGTTATATGATTTTTTCCAGCTCAGTTGAGCACCTAGTATCTCAGCTCAGTGCAGGTTTTGAAATTATTTTCAGCATTCCCTCCCCAACCCCAGGAAATTATTATTTTTATGATTTAAAGGATTAATGTCAGTTGTTCATTGCCATGAAAGCCAACTTTCAGTAATTTCAATATATTGTCTTAATTTTTTAGGTTATAGTTTTTTTTTAATCAAATGTGTTTACAAAAAAATTATACTAATGAGACATAGAAAAATGTTGGATCATGAAATAGGGAATAGTCCTTGTTTCAACAACTGAATATTGCTGACTGGTCATGCTGTCAATCAGCATCTGACTGGCCTCAGTAGTTGTAGTTGGTTCTGGCTGGCCTGTTTAAAACTACAACCAAGCAGGTGTTTTCTCCCTCTGCCTGCCTCTGATTGAACCCAATAAAGACCAAAGCCTTAAAGATGCTGAATTTGTTGCTGCTTTGGAAATGCCTAAATAACAGTGGATAGTATAGAACAAATCTTCATATTATTGCCTGTCTGTAAAGTTCAATCTCCTTTCCTTTACGTGCAGAGTCCTTTGTGTTCCCCCTTTATGTCTCCCAATTCCAGTACTAGAAGTTCATAGGTAGAAAGTTGAAAGACTTTGGTGGTCATCTTACTCAGTCCCCTCATTTTACAGAGGAGCAAAACTGAGGCCTTGTGAAGTTAAGTCCAGGGTCACACAACTTATTAAGTAGTAGCTCTGAGATTCATACTCAGTGCCTAATTTTTCCACAGCACTACAGTGTACCCTTCCTTCAGTCTTTTCCTAATCAAATTCTCAACACGGATGCTCCAGTCATTCACACTGCCCAACCATGTTAATCTTATTCTTAGCTCAATAACTTTTTGTTCATCTTGCTTCCTTCTGTCTCTGGGAAGCCTTTCTCTCTCCACTTTTCTAGGCCAAAGCCTGATATAATGGAAGGAACACTGAATGAAGTCAGTAAATCTGTTTATTTCTGCACCGGCTAGTGCGTGGTGTACTTGCTTTGGGCAAGTCATACACCTTCTTTGGGCCCTCCATTTCCCGTTCATAAAATGCTGGGATTCGACCAGATGATCTAAGGTCTCTTTCAGTTCAACAATTCTCAAATTCCCTGATAAATTTTTCAAGGCCTGGGTGAATAATACTATTGTGAAGGCTTCTATGACTGGTCTAGCTTACATTTTTTTTTCCTGAATTCTATAGTATATTTAGTTTGATTAAATAATATCAATAGTTTGCCAGTCTGCATGACTAGAGAATTTCTCTACACCAATGAAATAATGTGTACCCTCTTTGTTTTTTTTTCTCCATTTTCTTGAAGACCTTGTCAGTGCCTTCTGATACATTTGTCAGTTAAAATCAGACACTGAGGTGTATAATATTAGCATTGGAATGTTACTCAAGGCTTGGATTGAATCTCAGTTGTAGCAGAGAGAGTGTTGGATTTGGAGTTGAGTAACCTAAGATTGAAAACTAGCTCTTTGTGTGATCTTGGGTAAGTTACTCACACTCTTCAGTAATCAGTTAAGTGGTGTCCTTGTCTCTTTCTCTCCTAATCTTCCCTCTCTTTTCCCCCATTCCCTATATACCAATATACTTTCCTATGAGCTTGCCATGCCAGTCTCTCATTTTGGACTATTACTATCTCCATTTCTACCCCAATGGCATAGAGTGATTTTGAATGAAGAACGTAGAAGTGTGTAGATCTGGCTGATTAGAAATTCATTTTGCCCAGTTCCAACCTAATCCTTGCTGCTGCTTCATCCTTCATAATCCTTCATTTTCCAAATGAGGAGATTGGCGCCCAGGGAAGGGGAAATAGTTTGCTTAACGTTCCCCAGTTCATGAGTGGAATTAGCTGAGAGAAGTCCGGTCTCCCTACTGCCAGCCTAGAGCTCTTTCCTCCTACTCCAGCTGTGTTTGCCCTCTAGTTTATCTTTATTCTTTCTGTCTTCTGTTGCCTCTTTTTCCTCCTTTACCCCATCAACAGAGCATAATAAACAGGATCTTCAGAGGAGTGCCATAAAAATGGGTTGAAGGAGAGGATAGAAACCATGGGCTGGACAGTTTCCAGCACTGCAGTTATAGATTTTACAGGACAGCTACCTCGCTTGTCATAGGCTTAAGTTTGCTATATAGGGAGAAGGTACAAGATAAGTAGAATATTAGGCATTATAAGCAGAAAGATAGCAAGGTGTAAGAATGCTTCTATAGTATTTTAAGTTGTGCAGAGTGATATAAATGTATTATCCCATTTTATCCTCAACATAGTCCCATTGAGTACATTGCTGTGATGATCCTCATATTATAAATGATGGAAATGAAGTTGAGAGGTTAGGTGACTTGCCTAGGACCACACAGCTAGTTAGTGACTGTGGCAGTATTTGTACGTGGGTCTTCTTAACTCCAGGCCTCTGTGCCTATGCCAAACTGCCTCTTGGTAAAAAGAACATTTGGTTTGGAGTCGGAGAACCTGGGTTTTAAATTCCTGCTATGCTACTTCAAAGCTGTGTGATTTTGATTTCCTTCTCTTTCTCGAAGTATGAGGTGGGTTGGATTAGATCTTATGGTCTCTTCTAGCTAACAACTTTCTGCATGTCTATCCTTTTTCATTGTCTTTGAGGTGCCACTCTAGCAATTTTAGCTGATTTTTCCTTTTTCTTTGATTTTTCATTTTCTTTTGAGCTCTGTGCCTTTCAGAGCACACTGGCTTCTCCTCTTTAAAAACCTTTATTTAATTCCTGCAGCCTTTTTTAGCCACTGGCTTCTTTTTATTTGCCTACTTGAATGTGTCTCCATCCACTTCTTTCTCTTCATTTCTACTTAACTCCCTGAAATCTGACTCTTTTACCTGCCAGTGTTTTAGAACTTTTGGAAGAAACTAGTGATCTTGTCAACTCAAATGATATTTTCTCAGTTCTTGTTCCTTTACCTTCTGTAGTATTTGATACTGTTGTGCACCTATGTTTCCTGAAATTCGTCTTTTGAATTTGGTAACACTTCACTATTCTTATTCTACTCTGGTCTTACTGACTGGAACCTTTTCTTCCCAGTTACAAAACTGGATACTTCCCTAGCTTTTGTTTGGAGCTGTTCCCCCTCCTTCTTTGGTGGTTCTTTGATACTCTTCAAGACTTCATCCATCTCTTCAACTGTCATCTCGAGCAGATGACTCCAAAATATACTTTCTCTTTATTTTTTTTTCAATCCTGGTAACATGTTTCTAAGTACCCATAGGATAGTACTGCTTAGGTGTTTGACCAGCATTGTAAATTAACTTTATCCATTCCATAAGCCTTTATTGAGCACCTGCTATTTGCCTGGAGCTATATTAGGTGCTGGGGTTATAAAGACAAAAACAAAGCATTTCTCTCCTCAGGGAACTTAAATTCTTTTTTTTCAATTGATTCTTTTTTATTTGCAAAGATTTCATCCCCAGGAGAAGGCAAGTTTATCTCTTACATATATATGTGTATGCCATAGCTAAGACTTAGAGGAAGCCCACAGAGGTTAATTAGGGCCCCAATCTCTATGCATTTTAATGGCCAGACCAAAATTTACCCATCTTAAAATTGTTAAAGTCTGATAAAAAAATGTTCTGATGGTCTATTAAATTCCTATACTGTTTTATTTTTTGTTTTTTCACTTTTTATTTTTATATCCAGGGCATCATTCATGCAAAATTACTACAGAAAGTTTCCTCAGGCTGACATTCTTTAAGTTAAGACCAGTCAAGGAACTTAAATTCTGATTTGCAAAATAACATGTACAAGTATATGTAAATATAAAATATAAACAGAGTAAATGGTGGAGTAGCTTAACACTTAGGCATTGGGAAAAGCCTCTCATGGGAGACAGATAGCATGGGTTGAACTTTGAATAAAGCTAGGGATCATAGGAGGAGTGGAGGGCACAGCAGACATGGGAGATAGTTAAGGCAAAGACACAGAGTTGGGAGATGTAATGTCCTAAAGGAAGAACAAGAGCATCACTTGAGCTGGAATCTTGACTATATGAAGGGGAGTAATTTGTAAGAAGACTGGAAACAGAAAGTTCAGAAAAGCATTAAGGTTTATATTTTATGCTAGAGGGAGTAAACCAGGTACTGGAGCTATTTAAGCAGTCATGTGCTTTAGCAGTATCACAGTGGCATTTGTGTGGAGGATGGATTGAAGAGCTTTGGGGCATAGCTGTGCTTAGAATTTGGATATACTTGATAATCTTGCAAAAGAGGAGAACCAGGAGAGATCAATATCACGAAAATTTAGAGAGTAATTAGGAGTAAAGGTTAGTCAATGGTTTCAACCTCACAGAGGTTAAAAGATGAGAAAGTCATTAGATTTGCCCATTAGTAATAATGATCATAATAGTCAGCATGTATATAGCATATGAAGGTTGGCAAAGCACAATTAAGAGATCACTGTAACTTTAGAGAGAACAGGTTCTGTTGAGTGGTGATGTCTGAAAGCAATTCGCAAGGGGATTGAGAAATGAATCGGAGTAGAGGAAGTTTAATGAGGATAGACAGTTTTTTCTAGTTTTGCTTTGACAAAGATGTGCAGGGATAATAACTTTGAGGGGATGGTAGGGTCAAGTGCAGGTTTTAAATATAGTTGGAAGCTGGGCATGTTGGTCCATAGCAGGCAAGGAACCAGTAGATATGGATAGCATGAAGGTGAGGGTGGTGTGGAGTGGGGTATAGGAGAGGTGCTGTTTGTAGGAGCAAACTGGCAGGCTAGATAGGAACAGAGGGTACTGGAGCTACAAGGAGAAAGTTTGATCTGGGCAAGAAGGGCTACCTCTTCATCAAAGACGGGTAAAGAAGGAGATGATGGGAGATAATGTTAAGGGATTTTAAGAGGGAGGATGATGGGAAAAAAAGGGAGCTCAGTGTGAATGGCCTGTGTTTCCTTAATAAAGTATGAGGGGGAAGGGAGGGGTGTTAGGGGAAGATACAGGAAAGGAAAGATGCAGAACAGCTGCTATGGGAGGTATTGGTCAAATAGGGAAAAGTTAAAGGATTCTCTTAAGCATATAGAGCCTAGTTGACATTATATAAGATACATTTTTAGGGACCTAGTCTTTATAGCTGTGTGTTTTATGTGACTGCCTCCATCTAGGTTCAGCAGATCTTAGGTCGGAGTAGAAGAGATAGATGACAGGATTGGGTTTGTGAAGGCATGAATAATGGTAAAGAAAGGGATCTAATAATAGGAAAAAAAAGGATTGGATAGAGAAAAAAAGGAAACCAGACCAAGGATTTAGCCGGGGAAAGCCCTGAGGGATGATGAAATTGGAGGTCTTGATGAAGATTAAAAGAGGCTTAAGAGGACTGACACATGGGGACAAATTGACTTGCTTACGGGCAGAGGAATAAGATGTATGTCATGTGATGCCAATGTTCAATCATTGGTAGGATGGAATTTCAGTGGGCATAGTGGAGCTGGCAGGTGGACAGAATTAGATTAGGACTTTTGAGGGTCCGGGTTGAAGTGGCTGGAGATGGGAGATCAGGGAGTGGGAATAGGGTTTTGGGGATGGCTTTTGCTTAGACAGTACAGTACATTCCACATCATTAGGATTTAAGAGAGGCATAAGTAGTATTTTGCTAGCCAGGAGGAGGGAATGTTTTGATGGGTGTTCTTGCCCTTGATTGAATCCTGTGAATGGCAAAGCACGATGTCACTTGTCTTTTTTCTAGGTCACTTTTTGCTGTAAGGTACCTTAGCTTTTCTTCTATATTTTCAGGCTTTTGACTTTTGTTTTAAAATTTTTTGTTTGCTTGTGGAGTCATTGGCATCTATGTGGTCCATTTTAATTTTCATGGAGTTTGTTGCTTGGGGAAATATAGGATATTTTTAAATTGAACCTCCTGAAAGGACCGTGCCCAATAGAGTTGTTGCTGAATCAGCTCAAGGCTTGGCTAAATATTGAAAAGCCCTAAGGTGATGCTACTAGTTCTTTGATACCGTTTTTTTTTTTTTGATAGTCAGGCATAATAGGGTGATTGAGGATTTGACTGGGAAAAGATGCCAAATTTCATAATGAAAACTTTGTAGGGTTTAATTATGTCAAGATGGGGCATGTAAGAGATTCTATTCAAATTTTATAAATATTTTTTTTACTTACAGGTATACAGGGAAAGTCATTGGTAACTCTTTAGCAAATTATTGTAGAGGGACTTAAGTTCACAGGAATTATCACATTACCTTTAGTCTTCAAATTCTCAAACTACTTAATTTCTTCTTGATTTACTGGTGATTCTTATTGCAGCCCACTGTTTATTTTGTATTCCTCTAGTCATGTCCATTAGATTAAATGAGAATGTGTGAAGAGCTTTACAGACCTTAAAAAGCTCTATGTAAATGCAGGTGACTAGATGGCAGTGAATAGAATGATGAACTTGAAGTTAGGAAGATCTGAATTCAGATCTTGCCATATATACTTAACTAGCTATGTGATCCTGGGCAAGTCACTTAACCTCTCCCAACCTTAGTTTCTTCTTTTGTAAAATGGGGATATTACTACCACCCACCTTCTAAGGTTACTGTGAGGATCAAATGAGGGTATAGTATTGGTAAAGCACTTTGCAAACCTGAAAGTATTATTAATTCATATTTGTATTGTACTGCTTGCCAGTCTGGGATAGACTCAGCAAATTCTGTGTTTCCTCCAAATTGAATTGGTACTTTTCCAAATTTGCCTAGGGTGGTGTTTGTGAAATTAGTCTAGTACAGTTTGAATAATATGAGTGTGGTGCTTGTGATATTGGGAGTATTCCAGTATTTATCCAGATAGATGACTACCTGGTTCATCAGGTGTTGATAGATGCTGTTAACAAAATCTGGATTGTGAATTGCATCAACTGAAGGATATAGCACTGTACGTTCAGACTACACATAGTGGATCTGAAATGTGGTCTTTGACCTGCTTCCTGTCCCTTTCACATATATTAGATTACATTTACCCAGTGGAATCTATTCCATAATAATACTGTGGAATTCTAGTAACAGGAAGGGGAGCTTAGATGAGCTCCCTGTAGAAATGTCTATTTCATCAGGGAGAAAAAGGGGCCAGTATGGGTTCAATCCCTTGGCACACTTGTTTGCATCTTGCAGGGGAATAGACTTTAATGACATTAGCCAGATGACCAGACAGTGTTTTTGAGCTTACGGGAGCTGTATGGAACTGGCCATTGCATTGCTTGACACAACATGCAATGCTAGCCATTGTTGACTGTTGGTGTGAGCGTATATGCTTTGCTTTCAGTTGTTCTTCCTATTGTTTTAGGTGATTTCTTATGTATTCTCATGTTTCTTAGAATTCTTTATATTTATGGTTGATGCAACAATATTCATTATATTTTTATGTCATAATTGATGTGAACATTCCCTGATTGATGTAAACATTCCCCAACTCATAGTCACCTAATTTGTTTCTACCATTTGCTACTAGAAACAGCTCTACATTCTCAAAAGAAAAATTGGAAATTATTAATGACATGAAAGAATGCTCTAGAACAAATTAAATATATACTAAAAAGAGAAAGAAATGAGCATGGTAAACTGATGTTTAACTGTTAAACCCAAAGATTCCAGCTGTTGGGGCAAGAACCCACTGTTTGATGAACACTGTTGGAAAACTGGATAGAAGTCTGGCAGAAATGTGGAACGTACCAGCAACTCACAGGATATACCAAGATAAGCTCAAAATGAGTATCACGTTACTCATAACAAAGGGTATGATATCATAAGCACACTAATGGAGCATGGAAGAAATTATCTGTAAGACTTATGGATACGGGAAGAAGTCTTGCCAAATGAGAAGTAGAGATGTTCATAAGATATAAAATGGAGAATTTTGATTACATAAAATTAAACTTTTTGCATAAGCCAAAACCAATGCAGAAAAAAATAGGGAAAAGATCTTTGCAGCAAGTTTTTTTGATAACTATCTCATTTCTTAATTATATAGGGCATGGAGCCAAATTTATAAGAATAAAAGCCATTCCCCAGTTGATAAATGGTCAAGAGATAGATACAAAAAGGCAGTTTTGAGAGGAAGAAATCCAAACTATCAATCGTCATATAAAAACATTTTCTAAAACACTAATAATTGGAGAAATGCAAATTGAAACAACTCTCAGGTACCATCTCATACCTGTCAGATTGGCTAGCATTACAGAAAAGGAAAATGACAAATGTTGGAGAGGATATGAGAAAATAGGCATTATGCACTCACTGTTGGTGTAGCTGTGAACTAGTCCTACCATTCTGAAGAGCAGTTTAGGGTTAGACTGTACATATATACTGTTTGACCCAGTGATAGTGGTACTAGGTCTGTATACCAAAGAGATTGAAGAAAGAGGAAAAGGACACGTGTGTACAAAAAATATTTTTTTAAAGCATTTTTTTTTGGTAGTGACAATAATTAGAAACTGAGGAGAAGCCCATCCATTAGGGAATGACTGAACAAGTTAGGCATTTGAATCTGAGGCAGTACTATTGTGCTATTTAAAAATGTTGAAGCTTATGGTTTTAGAAAAACCCATATGAATTGATGCGAAGTGAAATAAGCAGAATTAGGGGAACAATTTATATAGTAACAACAATATTATAAAGATAATCAACTATGAAAGACTTAGTAATTCTGAAAAATATAATGATCTACCACAGTTCAGAAATACTCATGATGAAGAATACTATACACCTCCAGAAAGAAAATGGATGGACTCGGTACAAATTGAAACGTGTGTGTGTGTGTGTGTGTGTGTGTGTGTGTGTGTGTGTGTATGTATGTGTGTATGTATGTGTATGTGTATGTAAGGGAAGACTAATGGCTAATGTAGAAATAAGTTTTGCATGATTTCATATGTATAATGAATTTTTTATTTTTTGTCTTCTCAATGGGTGCAGAAGGGAGTGGAGAGAGGGAGAGAATTTGCATTTGAAAATAAAATATGAAGTTTTTTTTTAACTTTTATTTATTTTAGTTTACATTATTCATTTCCACAAGATTTTGAGTTACAAATTTTCTCCCCATCTTTCCCTCGCCCACTACCCCAAAACAGCCATCCCATTGTATAACCCCTCCCCCAATCTATTCTCTCCTATGTCCTCCCCCATCACCCTTCTGACTTTTGGGTAGGGCAGTGAAGTTTTATTTTTTAAATGAAATTATGTTCTAGACCAGTGATTATCAAATGTTTGGGTCTTAGGACCATTTTACCCTGTTAGAAATTGAAGATTCCCCAAAGATGTTTTGTTACATCTATTGAAATTTGTTGTATCAGAAACCAAAATGTTATAGTATTATCATGAAAAATTCTGACATTTGGAACACCTGAGATACCTTGATTGCATTTTTTTTCCTTTTTGGAGGGCAATTGGGGTTAAGTGACTTACCCAAAGTCACTTTTAAGAACTACTACTGTAAACCACTAATCCTAGCCTAGGAAATAAACAGTGATGACAAAAGATAGGAATAGTCCATGTTGGAGCGGTTGTGGAAAGACAAACACAAATTCATTGCTTGTGGAGCTGTGAATTGATTCAGCCGTTTTGGAAAGCAATTAGAAATTACTGTAACAGAAGTGACCAAAATGTCCATAACCTTTGATTGAGTGATTTCACCAGTAGGTATATACTCTAGAAAAGTCACTGACAAAAAGAAAACCCTTCATATACTCCAAAAATATTGATAACAGCACTTTTTATGGTAGCAAAGAACGAGAAACAAAATATTTGCCCATTGATCAGGGAATGGCGAAATTGTAGTTTGTAAATATATTGGATTAATAATGTGGTTAAAAAAGAAAGCCAAACAAATATGATGAATACAGGGAAGCAGTATAGAAAAGACTTAAACGAATTGCAAAGTGAAGGAAGCTCAGCCAGGAAAAAAAATCAAGAAAATGAATACACTAATGTAAATGGAAGGAACAAAAACAACAAAAGAATTGAAAAGGAATATTTTCATGAGGGATGGCACATGGGTGTCTGAGAAAGAGGGGAAAGTTAAAGAGAGAATTGTATGCTAAAAATCTTTTAAAAAGCAGCATTAAAATTAAATTTTTCTTCTAGAATGATCTTTTTTTTCTCTTACCATAACTTTTCGGTGTGGTTCCAATAAATAGTAGGACCTCCAGATCAAAGGAACATTCTAACTCTTCTGACTCAATTTTTTTCCCTAGAAAAGATCTTAATTCACAGCCTAACAGTACCTTTTACAGCTAATGTTGAACTAGTGTTGAATTTTGTGATAATTCTTTTTTTCTCTTTAGCAATTTGGTAGAGTTGTTTTTAGTTCACCTGTATCTGATCGTGGGATATTTTAAACTTCTTCATGTGTAGATAGCTAAATGGTGATCAATGCAAGTTTCAACAATGCAGTTTATTTTAGTACAAATTATAAAATGGAAGGGCCAGCTAAGTGGTGCAGTGGATAGAGTGCCATGCCTGGAGTCTGGAAGACTCATCTTCCTGAATTCAAGTCTGGCCTCAGTCACTTACTAGCTGTGTGACCCTGGGTGAGTCGCTTAACTGTTTTTGCCTCAATTTCCTCATCTCAATGAGCCAGAGAAGGAAATGGCAAACCACTCCAGGATCCTTGCCAAGAAAATCCCAAAGGGGGGGGGGGGGGGAAATCATGAATTGGACACAGCTGAAATGACTCAACAACAACCAAAAAATGATACCAGGTTTCATTTAGTGTGAGCCAAGATTCAGTTAATGTGAAATGTGCCAGCTAGTCTAGGGTTTTAATGCTTCACTGTGTCATTGGCCTGCGCTTGACTATGGTTGCATGTGGGTGTGATGTGCTGCCGCATACCAAGTTACCAGTAGTTGTGATCTTTTTGTTTTTTTTGTTTTTATAAAAACCCCTTAACAAAATGGGACAAAAGGAAAAATACTTCAGATGGAAGCACTGCCAGCAAAATAAAGAAGGCTTGCTGTTATTACATTACAACAAAAATTTGATGCAATTTAATAGCACAAGCATGGTTGTTATAACTTTAAAAGAGTATGAAATATCAGAATGTCTTAATCTATGGTATGGAATATTATAAAACATGCGAGTAGAATAAAAGGAACAGATGAAATTGCATTAGCTTTTTGTGACTTGCAAACAACTACTAGGAATAGAAGTGATACAGTAATAGAAATGGAGTATTTTTTTTAGCTGTATGGATCGAAGATCATGATGAAAAACATTTGTCTTAGAGCAGCCATTTAGACAAAAGCTTCAAGGTTATTAAAGGCAATGCAAGAACATGGAAATGAAGTGGAGTGAAAAAACTTTTATTCTTCAGTGTTAGTTGGTTCAGTCACTTCTGAAATCGAGTTCAGTTGCATAATGTTAAAATTACTGAAGAGGCAAGTGGTGCAGATGAAGTTGTGGCAGCTAAATATCCTAAAGTTTTGAAAAAAGACACATGAATCAACATGTTTTAATGTGAATAAAACTGGTTCGTTCAAGAAAGGATTTCTTTATGAACTTTAATGTCCAAGAAAGAAAATGAAACCCAACCTAGGTTTGACTTGTCTAAGGAATGTCTGACACTTGCAGAAAGGGATTTAAAATTAAAATTACTGTTTATTGGTCTCAAGATCATTGTATTCTGAAAACTTAAAATCATTGATCACTTCCAGTTCTTTGATGTTCAGATAAAAAAAGCTGGGATTGACAAAGCTGTTTTCAAAGACTGGTTCTCAAGTTATTTTAGCGCAACTGTTGACATTCTGTTTATAGCATTATGGATTTTAGATAATGCTTTAAATTATTCAACTAGACTTGATTCCTTATGTGAGAATATGAGCATGGAAATTCACTGAGATGTGAATAAAGTTTTCTGTATCTGCTAGCTTATGTAAGAGGTCAGTCACTGATGAAATATTTTAACAGACAATAATAATGTTTTTGTCATATCTTCAGAGTAACTTATCTTTAGGTAATGTTCAGTAGTTCTTAATTTTGTAAAGTTTACATTCTTGAAGTATTTTATTACTCTATGAATCAGAAAGGCATTTTTCTCATCTTTAATTTTATGTTAATCAGATAAAAGACTTATGTAAAAATTTTTATTGCATCTTTCTGTTCCGCTTGAACCAGTTACCATAACTCTGAATAATACAAACTTAAGTATTGTGACCACTTAACTAGATCCATTATTAGCCCTAAATGAGACCTAACTCTACTTACTGATGCTTTTTCTTCTTTGGAGAGTTACCTGTTCATATAATTCGACTACTTGACAATAAAAGAATGACTCTTGGGGTGGCTAGATGGCGCAGTGAATAGACCACCAGCCCTGGAGTCAGGAGGACCTGAGTTTAAATCCAGCCTCAGACACATAATATTACTAGCTGTGTGACCTTGGGCAAGTCACTTAAGCCCAATTGCCCTGGCTTCCCCTCTCCAAAAAAAGAGCAAAAAAAAAAAGAGAATGACTCTTATATTTTCTTTGTAAAATAACAGGTTGCAGTTTATTATATGAACCTCTTGGTTGCATAGTGACATGTTTTTGGTGTGTGTGTGTGTGTGGTGTTTCAATTTCCTTTAATAATTGGCCCCTCACTGCAGGGAAGGATATAGGCAGCTAGATAACATAGGGAACATTTGTTTCCTGAAGGCCCCCACCCAGGAAAAGTATTCTTAGACCATTATATGAGCCTCCTCACTTCCAGGATCCAGTTTAGGTCATGTATAGAACTTTACCTGCTAGTCTGGATTTCAAATTCTAGAAATGGCAACATTGGTAAAAGTATTCTTCCTTAGTTTGGTTGCTGGAATATTCTGGTAATGAAGTTGCAGTTCAAGAAGGACTGACAGTTCCTCGTTGAAGGACTCCCTATACCAGAGGAACCAGCTGTCCACTTCAAAATCCTCCTACATGGATTTGGCAACTCCATGGAGAAAGTGTTCTCGTTATAGTATTAGCATTTAATCTCATCCACCATAAAGGCGTTCCCGGGCAAGTGTGCAAAAAGGATCCTTGACCATGTGCTCTGCATCCAACTCCCCAGGGCCTGGGACTGTGATTGTTCTCCTCTTCCTTTTCCAAATGGGCCTCTTTATCTTTTTGTAGTGTTCCCTTAGACTGACTCTGGGTGATGCTTTTGCTATCAAATTGTACCATCTTCTCAGAGTTCTACCTAAAGACAGCCTGGAATTGGGGCTGGTGAATGCAGCCTCAATTGAAGCCTTCAACTCCTAGTTGAAGAACTTGTGATTTATGTTGAAAGTTTGCCAGACTGAGACTGAGTATTCTAGGAACTCCTTAAAGAGCCATTACATACTAGAAACAATTTTAATAATGTCGATGAACATTACATGTTCTACCAAAAAAACCCTAATCTTCGGGTAGATATCTAGTAACCCAACAAGTTGCTTATCACCTCTTTTATATTATCTGTAGCCTGTTTCTTAGCATGCGCAATGCTGAATGTGGGGCTCTCCAAGGTATTGACTGGAAGGATAATGTCACTATCAGCAGACTTCATCAACTGTACCATCCGGGCTGCTACATCTGATATGTAGCTACAAAGTTAGCTTATCTTTTCTCACATAGTGAGTACTGCTTTTGAATACACAGAACATTTTCTCACCTTGAATAGTAGACCTTTGCCAACAGGAAGTTTTATGAAACATTCAAGACATGGTTGTTTAAACTAGACTGGACGTGGGGAGGAACTTAGAGCATGAGGATTTGGATTCTACTTCACTGTGCAGCAATGAGAACCTTGAGGGTCCACCTGTTTTCAGGATATCTATATATGGTCCAAGTCATCATGATGATTCTGTAGAAAAAGGATATTTGTGCTTTATTAATGATTAAATTTACAATAAAAAAGGAACAGCAACAATCCTGTGTTTAAGTTGCAAAGCATTTGACCTTTCAAACTCATTTTCCTCATCTTTGGAGGTGGGAATATTTTTTTTGAAAAGTTTACATAAATACAAAAGGATATAAAAAGAGAATTGTGTGTGACTCTGTGACTCTCCATTTCATATCTTTTGCTTTTTTAAAAAAGTATGTAATAATTCATATCTTGTTTCAGAACTACCCTGCTTGTCTGTGCTTCCTTGTAAACTTGGTTCTGTTCACTTTTATAGAGTGGCCATCTTTTTTTTTTTTTTTTGCATATGTGGCATCATTCAGTTCTTTAGCTCAGTTTGTTTTGTTTGCTTGCTATTTCTGAGTTGAAATTGGGCCCCAAATACTTACTAGCTGTGTGACTCTGGGCAAGTCATTCAACTCTGTTTGTCTCAGTTATTCATCTGGAAAATGAACTGGAGAAGAAAATGGCAAAAATACTCCAGTATCTTTGCCAAGAATACCCAAAATGGGGACATGAAGAGTTGGACATCACTTAAAAGATTCAACAACAAAACATTAGTATATTGATTTTCTCTTCTCTCTTTCCCCCTTTTATACTTTCAGAATAGATTCAACCTACCCTCTGGACCTCTAGTTCTTACTTACTTCCCTCAGTGCCTTTCAAAAACCTCAAGGTTCTGAAGGGACACTTATTTCTTATACCCCTACTGTTAGTACTACATAATCATATCTAGCCTTCCAGTTGCTCAAGTGAATTTATCCTTCTCATTTTTCCCTTAATCCTTGTGTTTGTATTTCCTCCTCAGCTCTGTTCTTTTCATCAGAAGTGCTTGAAAGTCCTCTATTCCACTAAAGATCCATTTTTCCCTTTAGAAATGATACTCAGGTTTTTACACCATGTTATTCTGGGTCATAAACCTTTTCTCTTTTTCTTTTAGAATAATGTATTCCAAGACCTCCTTTGGGTTTTGGTAGAAGCTACCAAGTTTTGTGAGATCTTGTCTATTGTTCCTTGTTACTTTAACTGCTTCTTTCTGGGTGCTTTTAGGTTTTTTGTTTTGTTTTTTTAATTGTGAGGTCACTGAATTTTGGCAGTGAAATTTCTGAGACTTTTCCTTTTGATTTTTCTATTGGTAATGACTTCTTTCTCTCTTTACTTTGCACTCTGGTTCTAAGAGACCCAGGAAGTTTTAATTTATAATTTATTGAAATATAATCTCAAGGACTTTGTTCTGTTTTATGGTTTTCAGGGAGTGCAGTAATTTTTTTTCCTGGTATTCCAAACCAAGCAGAGCTGCTGCTAAGTCATTCTCTTCTGTGTTTGTATCATGACCAGTTCCTTTGTGTTCTTGTGCTGACCTCCATTTCTTGAGGTTAGACCCTCATGGACCTTTGAGGGTCTAGAGCTGAATGTTCCAGGCCCTCTTAGGTGCCTCAGGGTAGTATGTATGTTGTGGACCTCAGAGCCCTTTGGCCTGGGCTGTCTCAGCACAGAGGTGTCACTCTGCTTCTCTAGTTGTTGCTGTTCTCTGGGGCTTTCTTTCTTTTTATCTTTCTCAGGGTTCCCTCTGTTACAGAGCCTTTCAGGCCTCATTTTTCTCTGGTCCTTCCCACTTTATTTTACTGATGTTTTTAATATGAGGATTTTCCCCTCAGATTTGTTTATTTGCTTATTTTGGATGCATTTTCTTATGTGAAAGTTTTTAATTTACATAAAATTAGTTTCATATATTTTTCTCTGTTTTTCTGTTCTCCAAGAGTTTTTTTAGCACTACTTTCTCCTGGATCTCTACTTACATCTCAGTCTCCTCAGTTTCTTTTTCTGGCTCATTATATATGTGTCACCCCTAAGCATGGACAGAGATTAAGGTCTGTCCTGGGGACTTTTAAGTTTCTCTGAGTTCAGTTCCTCTAGTTGTTGACTCCCAGATCTCTCTGTATGTCTACTACAGTCAGCCTTCTTCTGAGCTCTCGTTTCTCATTACTAGCTTTCTGTTGTACATTTTCATCTGAATGTTCAACCTTAGCATGTCAAAAACAGTCATGTCCCATTTCTCTCCTTCAAAACTTCTGTATTTCCAAGGAGGGTAGGGAGCACCACCATAGTCATAGAGCAATGTTGCAGTCATCCTGCACTTTTCCCTTTTTCTTACCCCCATAGTCAAACATATGGTTTCCCATATCTGTCTTCTCTCCACTTAAAAAAACCCCACTTCAGAATTGGGAAAGAATTTTTATAACCAGTGTCTCTGATAAAGGCCTCATTTCTACAATATAGAGGGAGTTAAGTAAAATCTATAAGAATACAAGTCATTCCCCAATTGATAAATGGGCAAAGGATATGAACAGGCAATTTTCAGAGGTAGAAATTAAAGATATCTATAAACATATGAAAAAGTGCTCTAAATCAGTATTGATTCACAAAATGCAAATCAAAACAACTTTGAGGTACCACATCTCACCACTCAGATTGGATAAGATGACAAAACAGGAAAATGACAAACGCTGGAGAGGATGTGGAAAAATTGGAACACTAATGCATTGTTGGTGGAACTATGAACTGATACAACCATTCTGGAGAGCAATCTGCAACTATGCCCAAAGGGCTATGAATAACTTCATACCCTTTGACCCAGCAATACCACTTCTGGGGTTGTATCCCACAGAGATCATTGAAGTGGGAGGAAGACCCATATGTATAAAAATATTTATTGCAGTTCTCTGTGTGGTGGCAAAAAACTGGAAATTAAGGGGATGCCCATCAATTGGGGAATAGCTATACAAGTTGTGGTATATGAATGTAATGGAATACTGTTGTGCTATAAGAAATGGGGAAGAGACGGTCTTCATATTCACCTGGAAAGGCATATGCAAACTGATGCTGAGTGAGAAGAGCAGAACCAGGAAAAATTTGTACACAATCACAGACACATCGTATGTGTGATGACCAACTTTGATAAACTGGACTCTTCTCAGGATGGAAGGAGATATTGACATTCAGAGAAGGATCTAGAAAGACCAGAGTTTAAATGGAGACTGAAGTAATCTACATGCTATCATTCTTTTCCGTCTTTGGTTCTCTTTCTTTTTTCCCATTGATCACTCCGTCTGTTACAACCCTTCTGTACAACCAGACTAATGTCCAATGTGAAAGTATTTGCAGATCCTATACTTGATTGCATGATGCCATGCCACCCATTTGAAATTCAAGGGATTGTGGAACTGATAAACTAAAAGTAAATAAACAAATCAATTTTTAAAAAAACCACTTCTCTTCAGAGCCTTATCACTTCTCTCTTGGACTTGCAGCTGCTAATTGGTCTCCTTACTTTCAGTTTCTCTTCCTTAGTCCCTTTTCTACATAGCTGCCAAATAGCTAGTTCTCAAATACATATCTGACCACAAAACCAGTTCCTCAAGATTCTTCATTGGCTTCCAGGATAAAATACAAACTCCAATGATTTTTTGTTGTCTTATTGCTTTAGTTAGCATTTCAAGAACTACATCAAATAACAGTGGTGACAATGCACAATCTTGCTTTATCCTAATCTTACTGGAAAGGCTGCTCTTCTTTTTGAGAAATACACTTAGCCATATTAAAAAAGAGCGTATTTTTAGGAGAAATGAGTGTTCTTTATAATTTTCCTATGCAATACCAACCTTGAATCATTGGTATAAGTATATACTAGTCACAGTGTATGATCTTCTTAATATATTGCTGTAGTCTTTTTCCAGATATTTAATTCCATATTTTTGCATCAATATTCATTAGATATTGTTATATAGTTCTCCCCCCCCCCATCTTGAATTTTGGTTTTAGAGCCACATTTGTCACAATAGGAGTTTCATAGGATGGATCCCTTCTCCCATTTTTCCAAAAACTTTCTATAATGATGGAATTGCTTTTTTTGAATGTTTAATAGAATTCACTTGTAAATACTCTTGCTACTGGGTTTTTTCTTTAGGGGTCCTTTATGGCTTCATTTTCTTTTTTGAAATTGTATTACATTTGGGGGGTGGTTCTGTTAGTCTGGATATTTAATATTTTTGAAAACATTCACTCATTTAAGTTATTGGATTTGGGACTATCGGGAAGTAGTTTCTACTTCCATATTCCCTTTGATCTGTTGTAAGTTATTTTTAAATTTTAGCTTTTCGCCATTTGTTTTTCCTTTTCGTCATCAAATTAGCTAATACTTTGTTTTATTATTGATGAATAGTTTTTTTGTTTTCACTTTTGCATATCTCTTCAATTTTCAAAATACTGATTCATTACCTGTTCTGCCCTTAAGCATAATGTGGTTTTCCTGCTTATCTGTAGTAACTGTACTAATTGTCTTCCTTGTGAGGTCATGATTGCCACCCCTACTATGAATTTGCTGGAGGCATTATAAATCCTCCTGCTGATGGTTTTTGGTGTAATGCTATGTTGACAGCTGTATAAAGGGCTGATCAGAGATTGGAAAAGACTGGAAACTGGTAAACCAGTTAGGTGGGTCTTACAACATCTGGGTATGAGACATGAGGGCATGAACTGTGGTGATAGGAGTGTGTGTGTGTGTGTGTGTGTGTGTGAGCAGAGAAAAGGAGAATGACATTAGAATTCTGGATCTGCAGTGAACAATATTTGGCAACTCTTTCCCAGTTCTTTTTCCGCCAGTCAAAAATGACTCTTAAGGTGGTATTCTCAAATTGTTGCTTTGAGAGTAAGAGGCAGGTTTAAGGGACAACCTGATCTCAAATTTTGTCCATAATGAATTTGAGTTGCCCATGGGAACCTTTGGAGGATCCCGGGTTGACATGTTCAGCAGGTGGTTGGAGATTTGGGTTCCCTGGAAAGAGTAGTGTTAGATACAGCTGTGTGATGGTGGTAATTGAACGAATAGACAAAGACTTGATCGTAATAAGAAAATACAAGCATATTTCAACTGGAGCATTTTAATATGCAAAGAAGAACAGAAAAGAAGATTTATGACACTACCCATGTCGATGAGATGTGACCTATTTGAGTATTACAAGCATTTGACTCTGGTGTTCTGTTTATCTTGAAGGCTGATGCTTAAGAGAAATAATTTTTAATTAGATGAGGATCAGGAAGTAGATGAAGGGAAACTTGTGGAAATTCAGAATGAGACTGAGGTGAATTTTTAAGGGCTTGTTGGAATGCTTACCTACTATTCTAATTCTGCATGGCTTCCATTCTGAATGGACTGGTTGGGTTAGGCATGTGACATCTTTTCAGGGAGCACATGGATCCAGGGCTTCTGGGCCAGTGGCTTGGATAGTACTGTTCCTTGGGGTGATAGCTAGTAGATTTCTTTGCTACTTTATCTTCTCATTCTTTCTGTATCTTTTGAGTTCTTAATACCTAGTCAACAAAATCAGGCTTTCAGCTCTCAAACATATAATGTTCGAGCTCAAATGGGCCAGAGATTTGATTTACCTAATTTCTTAATTTAGAGATGGAAAAACTAAGGCTTCTTGAGGCTATGAGTTGACCAAGGGTATCTGCCAACTAGTGGAATTGTGGAGATTAGAAAACCGGCCTTCAGATCAATGGTTAGTCATCTTGCCATTAGGCCATGCTAGTTCTTTTTGATTCCTTTTATTTCATCCTGTCCTTCCTCCTTTTTATCTAGAGCACTAGTGACAAAATCAAGTAGAAATGAGGGCCAGAAATCCTACTGGGTTGCATATTGACTTAGTTTTTTAATATAACAATTTGTGTTTTCTTGCATTTTTATTTGTTTTGTTAAAGACTAACCAAGTATAACTTAAGCTGCTTTGCACCACGTGAGAGTGCTGTTGGCCACATGCAGTCTTGTGTTTAATCCATTTGATCTAGAGTACTTTTTAAACTTATGGAGTTGGTATGAGGGGTACCTCATGGACTACTTTCATGTTCTACTGCTTGGAGGCAGGTGTGTCAGCACATGGGGGTTAAACTTAAGAGATGATCCGAACAAGACTGACTAACATGGATGTATTATGAGCTAAATTTTTAGGGGGTATACTCAAAAAGATGAGATCTCTTGGTATTAAAGGACACAGCTAATTGTACATCAAGAGCAGCCTGGTTTAGTGGATAAGAGAGCTTCCCTTGGAGACAGGAAGGCCTGGGTTCATTTCTTGTCTCTTCTACATACTTGTTCTATGATCCTCCTTAACTTATTTTGTCTCTCATTGTCCCTGGAAACTGTCTAATATTATAAATTGCATGACAATTGCTGATCTGCATTGGTAGAGAGATCTTCCTCAATAGGGATTCCTTATCCCAGTGAAATCACAGGTCTGGTCCCCCCAGAAGTCCTTTTTTTCCACCTGTAAACCCAGGAGTATACTTCAAATACCCAAACGATTGAAGGAGAGAAGAAAAAAGGTCATTCTTCCTTTTTTGGACCTACAAGTTAAAGTTAAACAGAAGCAAATTTAACAATTCAGTTAAACAAGCATTTAATAATTGCCTACTCTTTGCTAGTCACAGTGCCAGGTTCTAGGAAAACCAAGATAAGAATTAATATAATCTTTTCCCCCAAGGTTCTTACTTGGACTCCTAAGGGAGAGGGGGTGTGTGTGGGGGGTTTTTTTTGGAGTGGGAGAAGGCAGGGCAGTTGGAGTTAAGTGACTACCGCAAGGTCACACGACTAGTAAGTGTTAAGTGTCTGAGGCTGGATTTGAACTCAGGTCCCCCTGACTCCAGGGCCGGTGCTACCTAGCTACACTGGGCTACCTAGCCTCCCTGGGTGTGTTTTTTTGGTCTTTTTTTTTTTTTGTGAGGGGAGTGGGACAAGCAAAGAGGGCTTTATTTTTATTTTTTTCCCCCACTAACATGTAAAAACAATTTTTTACATCCTTTTTTTTTAAATTTTGAATTCCAAATTCTCTCCTTCCTCTCTCTCCTTCTGATAGAGGTTATACATATCCAGTTGTGTAAAACGTTTCCATATTAGTCATTTGGTATAAGAAAATTTAAAAAATATGAAAAAAAGGTGGAAAAATAGTATGCTTTGGTCTGCATTTAGACTCCCATCATTTCTTTCTCTGGAGGTGTATAGTATATTTCATGATGAGTCTTTTGGGATCATCTTGCATCATGGTATTTCCTGGGATGGCTAAGTCATTCACAGATCATCATTGTGTAGTATTGCTGTTGGTTTGTACAGTGTTCTCTTGTTTCTGCTCACTTCAGTCTGCATCAGTTCATGTAAGTCTTTCCAGGTTTTTCTGAAATCACCCTGCTTGTCATTTTCTTTTTTTCCCCTTTTTAAAAATTTATTTACTATTAGTTTACAACTTTCCTGTTCCACAAGTTTTTGAGTTCCAAATTTCCCCCCTTTCCTCCTCCCCCTTATGTACCCCCCACGGTGGCATGCAATCTCATATAGGTTCTACATATAATTTCATACTAAACATTGGTCAAGTTGTAAAGAAGAATCAATAACCAATGGAATGAATAACGAGGAAGAAGAAGCAAAACAAAACAAAAAAGAGAGAGCAAGTAGTTTGTTTCAATCTGCATTCAGACTCCGTGATTCTTTCTCTGTATGTGGATAGCCTTTTCCATTATGAGTCTTTTGGAACTGTCTTATAACCTTGCACTGCTGAGAATACCCCAGTCTATTAGTCATCACAGATATGATGTGTATGTAATTATGTACAGTGTTCTCCTGGTTCTACTCCCCTCGCTCAGCATCAGTTTATATAAGTCTCTCCAGGTTATTATGAAATCCATCTGCTCATCATTTCTTATACCACAATAGTATTCCATGACAATCATGTACTATAACATGTTTAGCCATTCTCCAGTTGATGGATATCCACTCAATTTCCAACTCTGCCACCAGAAAAAGAACTGCTAGAAATAGTTTTGTACATATAAGTCCTTTCCCTTTTTATTTTATTTTTTAAGTCTCTTTGGGATAAAGACCTAGTTTTATAGTCTTTTGGGCATAGTTCCAAATTGTTCTCCAGAATGGGTTGGATCTTTTCACAACTCCACCAGCAGTGCATTAGTATCTTTTGCACATGCCCTCCAACATTTATAATTTTCCTTTTCTGTCATACTAGCCAATCAGATAGGTGTGTGGTGGTGTCTTAGGGTTGTTTTAATTTGAACTTCTTTAATCAGTAGTGATTTAGAGCATTTTTTCATATGACTAGTTCTAGTTTTGATTTCTTCATCTGAAAATTGCCTGTTCATGTCCTTGGATCACTTATCAATTGGGGAATGACTTGTATTTTTATGAATTTAACTTAGTTCTCTATAAATTTGAGAAATTAGGCCTCTATCAGAGATACTTGCTGTAAAAATTTTTTTTCTGCTTTTCCTTCTAATATTGGTTCCTTTGGTATTGTTTGTACAAAACACTGTAATTTGATATAGTCAAAATGATCCATTTTACATCTCATAATGCTCTCTATCTTTTATTTGGCCCTAAATTCTTCTCTTATCTGTAGATCTGACAGGTAAATTATTCTGTGCTCCCCTAATTTGCCTATGGTATTGCCTTTTATTTCTCAGTCATTTTTACTGTCTTGATAAATGGTGTGAAATGTTGGTCTAAACTACTTCTGCCATATTCTTTTCCAGTTTTCCCAGAAGTTTCTTTCTTTCTTTCTCTCTCTCTCTCTCTTTTTTTTTTATTAGCTTTTTGAAGGGGGGAAGACAGGGCAGTTGCGGTTAAGTGACTTGGCCAAGGTCACATGGATAGTAAGTGTTAAGTGTCAGAGGCTGGATTTGAACTCAGGTCCTCTGGACTTCAGGGCTGGTCCTCATTTCACTGTGCCACCTAGTGATCCCTTTCCCAGACCTTTCTGTCAGATAATGAAGTCTTGTCCCAAAAGCTTGGATCTTTGGGTTTATGAAACACTAAATTACTATGGTCATTTACTACTGTGTCTTGTGTACTTAATCTGTTCCACTTATCCATTGTTCTGTTTCTTAGCAAGAACCAGGTTGCTTTGATGACTGCCACTTTATAATACAGTTTGAAATCTGGTACTGCTAGGCTGTTCTTTCACATTTATTTTCATTGATTCCCTTGATATTCTTGACCTTTTGTTCTTCCAGATGAATTTTGTTATTTTTTCTAGCTCTATAAAATGATATTTTTATTAGTTTGATTGGTATGGCACTATATAAGTACACTAATTTCTGTGTAATTATTTGTATTAGATTGTTTCAGCCTATCCATGAGCAATTGATATTTTTCCAATTGTTTAGATCTGATTTTGTT
>CM053582.1:39590049-39629206 GCA_028627135.1 Pseudochirops cupreus | reverse complement strand
AGTCCTGGAATCAAGAGGACCCGAGTTTAAATGCAGTCTCAGATACTTAACAGTTACTAGTTGTGTGATCTTGGGAAGTCACTTAACCCTAATTGCCCTGCCATCCCCCCTCCAAAAAGCAAAAAATTAAAAAATCTTTTTAAAATTAAGATAAAATAATCCCCTTGAATCTTAGCCAACTCATATGAAATATGCCCTGCTAACCCTCTCTTAAGATAGGTACAGAGTATCAACTCTTTGTAAATAAATTATGTCCAATTTAAATGCAAGCTACAGTTGCAAAAAACAAGGAGGTTACCAAGATGAAGCGAATCAGAATGTAAGTTATGTTTTAAGATAATTGCTAATAATGTCCTTGAAACAAAAAATACACAATAAAGAAATAATTCTATAGAATAACAGGCTACAAAAACACTTAATTTATACAAAAATATGTATTTTGAGATGAACTATTCAATAGCAGCAATGAGGACTCCTTTATGTAAAAGGAAAAGTCTTTAAAAATTGTTCAATCTAATAGGGTTTCCAGTAAGGTTCTCCTTGCTCCTTTCATATATTATCAAAGAAATTACATTTATAAACACCACATAAGTAAAATCCATACGTCAATGCCTGCTATTATTAGTTCAGGTCCTCGTCACTTCTCACATCCAACAGTCTAAGTCATCTAGTCTCTCTTTTCTACAATCCATTTTTAAAGTAACTGCCACAATCACGTGAACAATAGCATAGATTCTGAGAATTGAAGGTAATTGAGAGGCCAGAAAGGCCAAGAAATAAAAAGAATTCTTATTATAACATACCTGACAAGTGGTCATCTAGTCTCTGCTTAAATACTTCCAGGGGAGAGAACCAAAACTTTTCAAGGCAGGTCATTACACTTTTAAACTGTTAAATTAACTGTTAAATTGTTAAGTCTTTCTTTTTTTTAATTAAGCCTAAATAATCTTTTTTTTTTTTACCACTTATACCTACTTTTCTTAGGTCTTCCTTCAGTAACCAAACACAAATCTAGGCTCTCTCCCCAATGACAATCCTTCAAATACTTCAATATATCTCTCAAGTCCCTCCTAGTCTTCTCTTTATCATGGCGAACATGCCCAGTTCCTTCAACAGCTTCTCATATGACATGGTCTCTCATGGCCCTATATCAATGAATTTCTTAAACTACCCAGAACTGAACACAATATTCCAAATATAGTCTAACCAAGTCCTTTTCCTGCTTAGAAACTTTTAGAGGCAACGAACAACATATTAACTATTCAGGTTAGCATATTAAGAGCTTGGACTTAGGAACCAACCTCTCTCCCACCTTAGTCTTATTTCACATGACTCCTCTTTGGTCACTCCACACTCCATTCAAACTGTGCTACTCTGCAAACTCAACATCTAACCTCTTGCTAGAAGGCACTTACACCTCATCACCAAAGCATTCAATCCATATCTTTCTCCAAGAATTCTCCTCTAAAACACCCCTAGTTGTCGGTGTTCTCTTCTTCCTCAAAACATAAGCTAAGTTAAATTATGGAGAAATGTGTGCCTTTGGGGAAAGAATGCTATGTCTAGTCAGGAAAATGTAAAGTACTTGCTCAACTTGCACTACTTGCTTCTAAAATTTTAATCACAAGTCTGTCACAGGGACGAGCAAACCATGCCTAACAATCACTTAAATATGTGCCTCCCTTGCTCTAATGACTTTACTATCTCTCATTTATAAGATGATAAAGTGGTCAAACTCTACTTGGGCAGAGATGACAAATACTAAAACTTTGTTTTCAGTAAGCCAGAAAAAAGTGCAAACTGCTAACTTAATTCTTAGAATCTAAAGTCTACATCAGTCAGCAACCGTACCACCTTTGACAAACCATTTAACGTCTCTGGGCCTCAATTTCCTCATCTGGAAAATGGGGATGGACAAGATGTCCTCAAAGGTCCCTTTTCAGTATAAATCCATGATCCTATGCTTTAATTTGCAATGTATATTCTTGAGGGCAAGAAGTATTTCATTATCGCTTTTAGATCCCAAATGCCAAACTAGCAATGTGTCTTACACAACATTAAGTACTCAGTAAATAAATGTTTGTATATTAAGCACTTAATAATTGTTTGTTAGAGTATTATGCCCAAAACTATTTTCGGTCTGGAAGGCTCGATAAAGTAACAGGCTTTTCACAGCTCAGGTCTCAAAGAAAAACCCAAGCCCTAGTAGAAACATTCTGTAACAGATTGGCCCTTAAATCCTCCAGACATAAGACAGATTAGGATCAAGATAACTCAGTAACATACATATGCTAACACAGATTAAGTAGCAGATTATGGAAAATACAACCAAAGTTTTGCTAGGCAATATTAACAAAGGGGCTGCAAATTTCAGTAGAAACCTAATTCTCCACCAAATTAAGGGTTCTAACTTATGACATGGACATATAAAGCCAAAACAAGATTAAATTAAACAGCTTGATTATGATGATGCCTTTTCAGTCAATTTTAATACCCTCCACCCCACTCAATATAACTTAGTTTGCATATAGCCTAAGCCTCAATTGATAATGATTACCTAAAATGAAGACCTAACTGGGGTGATAGCTTATGATGCAACTGGATATCATGTCCTAAAAAAGTGCTCATTATGAAGCAAGAGAGGTTTCAAGAGATGTCAAAAGAATGAATTCAAGTTAAACAACCATCAATTTAGAAGCACAATATGCAAAAGAACTATTTTAAATTCAAACTTTTGGCTACAAAAGTGTCTATAAAAAGGAACTACAATTCTAATTTATATTCCAACCAACTCATATAAAATCAGATTAGATATAGGAAATAATACAAATACAATGCCTTAACAATAGAAACCTGTAATAGTCTGATTTCTTAGTAAGGGTAGCCAAACCAATAATGATATACTGTGTACACATCTGTCCAAACCTGAATTAGACTGGTCCAATCTGGTTGAAAAAGTGAAGAGTAGAAAATAAAAGAACTTTTAAGGATTTCCTAAGTGAAAGGAGTAAAAAATAAAAAAACTTTAAGGAATTCCTAACATCCTCACTGTTTCTTTGCTTTGTTTTTTTTTTCCAGGCAGAAATACCTGTTAGAGTCATTAGCAAACTGATGATGGACTTTTAACAGATATCAATACATCTGAACCAAATTATTTTGAAGGATTTCATGGCCTGTCAAGTTAATTTGAACAATTCAAAAATTGCTAACAGAAGTGAAAACTTCCACACTCATCCCCATGACATAACTGTATGCCAAAAAGGCCCGAATGTATTTGGTTTTCACTAAAAATTTCTGTGAGCAATCACTTGATTCATTCAAAAAGCAGCCATTAAGTTCCATACTAATGTGCAAAAAGCACTGGGACTCTTAACACAAAACAAAGAGTACCTATCCTCAAGGAGCTCATGCTTATTCACCTCAGGCATTAAACATAACAGAAATGAACTTATTTATCCTAATGCACTTGATTCTGTGATAGATAGCAGCAGGGTCATAAATACCTTCTGTGCAGCAAAAGGAAAAGTCGGTAATCTCTTCTAAAATAAAGTATCAAAAAGTATTCCTAAATTTGAGGGGGAAAAATTCTTCCTCTGGAAAAATTATATAGCAGTGCTGAGTAGGTATAAGTAGAAACAAACAAGCTACCAGAAATAATCTCCTACAATTATAATATACTATAATAAAAGATGCCTTAATTATAATAAGAAATGTTTGAAAAATCTATCTTTTCCACACCTGAAGAGTGGCAAGTTGCAGGATTTTCTGTCACTGGCTTAATTTTCTGCTCATCACCGCTCCCCTCGCCTGTGGAATTATGGTCATCATCTCCCATTTCATCAGAAGAAGAACTCGCAATTTCTTGCTGCTTTCTAGGACTTCTTCTGGGAGATTTTTTCTTTTTGTCTTTTATAGTTTCTTTTTTCTTACTCTTGGCCGGAGATAGTTTCTTCCTACGTTTACTGTCCTCAGAATACATCTCCTCAGCATCAGAAGATGATGAACCACTTTGTTTTAATGTGATACTTCTTTTTGTACTTATGTTTCTCCTTTCCCGAGACTCTATTCTTTTCCTTCTCTTTTCATCAGAAGAATCACAGCCCTCTTCTTTTGGGAGACACTTCTCAATGTCAGAAGATGAACCATCTTCAGCAGTCTTTGAACTTTTCTCCCCTAAGTGTTCCTTTTTCCTTTCCTTACCAGATGCTCCTTTTTTACTTTCAGAAAAATCACCACTTTCTCCTTTCCCCGGTAACTTGTCAGTATCATCAGATAATTCTTCCTTCTTTTTAGAACTTTTCTCTCTTAATTTTTTACTTTTCTTTTCGACTTCAGTTGAACCTTGCTTATTCTGATCAAGATCTTCAGGCAAATGGGAACCGTCTTCTTTCTCAAGTAATTTTTCAGTACCATCAGATGATGTTTCATCCTTCTCCTGGTGGGGAACCTCCTTCAAACTTGCTATTTTCTTTTCTTTTGTTTCAATCATTTTTTTCTGTTTCTTATCATCTTCTGAAGATTCACCACTTTCCTCTTTTTGTGAAGACTTCTCAGCAATATCATCAAATGAACCCTCCTGTGCTTTCTTAAAAGGTTTGTTTTTCAGACAGCTACTTTTTTCAGTAGTGTCTGTCTCCTTACTGCCTTCAGGAGAAGAGCAAGGCTCTTCTTTCATGAAAGATTCATTAGCTTCAGCTGATGTTGATGCATCTTTATTAGCTATCTGATCGACCTCTGCGTTCAGCTTTTCTTTATCAACGGTATCTTGTGAAAAGCAAGAACTCTTTTGTCTGTCTTCTCCATCATCATCAGATGATTCATTTATTATAGACTTAGAATCTTTTTTCTTTTGCTTCTCCATTCCTTTTCTGATTTGCTTTTCATCTTCAGAAGACTCATAATCCTCTTTCTTCGAATGTCTTGTTTGGGGTTTTTTGGGAGTTCCAATTTTACTCATAGTTTTTATCTCTCTTTCTAATTCAGAATCATAATTGGAAGAATCTGAATGGTTTTGGCGTTTCTTTTTAGAACCTGTGAAACTTTTCACTTCTTTGCCTTTCTTTGTATCAAAATCAGAACCTGAAGTAGAGTTTTTTCTTTTTCTCTTCCCTTTGTCACCTTTGGATGCTTGAGTCTTTAAATCATATAAAGACTTCTTTGGAACATTTTCATTTGTTTCATTATGTTCAGTATCTGAAGAACTGTGACTCAACATAGATACTTCTTTGAGAACTGTAGGCATTTCGTCAGAATCTGAACTTGGAGCCACAGTGTCCAATGGTTTACATTTAGGCACCTTTTTAGGTTTCGGACTGTCGATGGCACTATCAGAAGAAGTCCGTTTATCCTTTTTTACTGATTGCACTAATGACTTTCTTTTACGTTTCTCATTATAGCCATCATTACTTTCTTCTTCCGAATTGGATGTCATAGGGTTGGCTTCAGTCTGTCGCCTTAGAGGGGTAGTCTTTACACGTGGGGATCTTCGAAGATCAGCTTCTTCTGAAACTAATGGAATGTCATTTTCAACAAGATCATCACCACTTCTTTCCTTTCGAGAGCTACGGTTCTCTGTCTTAGGAGTAACACCAGAACTTTTGTTTTCTTCTTTTTCTTGTGTTGCCTCCTGACAATCAGCAGCTTTTACTGGAGAATCAGAAAGGGAAACAGGAGTGAGTTTAACATACAATTCTTTTGTTACCTTAGCTGATATTTTGAATTTGGTACCTCCTTTGTGGTCTTTTGAAGTCACATTTGATTTTACAGAACTCTCTACATCTCGATCTGCTGCACTACTGCCATCCCGCTGGTGGTCAGATGAAGCCTGAACTTCCATAGCAGCTTCAAGATTCTCAAAAATATCTTCAGGGACTGAAGAAGGAACAGATACAATATCCATGTCTAAGGCTTCAGAAGTGTTGGCAGGCTCAAAGTGAGGTTCTTTTCTGTTAGATTTCTTATCTTCAGCACTAGTACTTTTATGTACTGGTTGCCCCACCACCGGAAGACTCTGACCAACAATTTCACTATCAACTCGTTTCACTGATAATTTAGTATCACATTTTGAAAAGTCCTTCTTTTTAGACTCACAGTATATCTCTAATTTTGTAACTTCAGTTTCTGGTTTAACACCCTCAGCTTTATGCTCTTTGGTAACAGTCTCTTTGTTTAAAGCATCCAAAGCACGAATCTCCACATTCAGACCATCTTCTAATGTAAGATGAACCTTTTTGATATCATTCAGCACAGATTTAAAAGCTTTTAGTTGACGTAACTTTACCACTGAGCTTATGTCTGAATTTTCAGAGGACTGCTTCAAAAATCTTACAAAACTAGCATTCATGTTTGCAGTGGTCTCAACCAGCTTTTTTGTCTTTTTAACGATGTCTTTTGGCACCATTAGTGCTGTAAAAGAGTAAGTTACAGATCCAGAATAAGCATCATCTAATTTCTTTTCTTCTCCATTACAATTTGAAACATTCTTCTTTGGAGAAAATCTGTGTGCGTGTTCAAATAGTTTATTACTCTTTTCACTTTCAACTTTTATCTTCTTTTTGTTTTGTTGCAACAACTGTTCTAAATTCTCAAATACACTGTCACATGCAGTGACCAAGTCCAACAAAGGCTCTGGGCGGCAAATGTAGCAATACCATTGGTTATTTTCATCCATTATTGCAGACAATTCCTTTCGACCTAAGTTGCGCAAAATGCACTTTTTGCAGAAAGCATTATGGCAGAAGTCACAACAAATCAAGTTTCCACCTTCTGCACACCATCTGGAATTTTTAAAGAGAGTAAAATGTTAGTCCTAATTGCACTATTGAAAAAACAATTTAAACTTATAAAAGAGTAATTTAGTGTGAGGACTAAAACAACTCAGCTTACTTATTACTAAGGTGAATTTGCACTAAGCAAGTTAGCACATAAAGTTCATTATTTGGGAGGAGGGGGGACAGATGATGGACTTTATTTTCTCTTTCTTGAAATGTGTGAAGAATAAGCCTCCATTTCAGGGTAAAAAGTCCCATCTTAACCCCTATATTATTTACGCCTTTCATTACTCCAACAAAGTCTACTAGGTCTCAGACTCCCCACACAAATAACAGACTTAAAAGACTAACTAGAACCCCATAAACTGCCATAAAGGTCAGTGGCTAACTAGCTATGAAACCAGAATGATTGTGAATTTTCTGTTTTTTTCTGCTATTTTAATTTTACCAGTGAGAAATGAGTTCCATTCAGAAGCCAATTTATCCCATCAAGGTTCTCGTCTCTGTACTAACAGATACTATTCAATGATTTGGCTTATAACCATGAACACAATCATAATTTATTATAGCTACAAAACATCTTAGAGTTTGCAAAGTACTTAATGTACATTATCACATTTGAATAAAACTTTTTAATGACCTATTTTAAAATGTAAATTATAAATTCAATAAAGAATGTAACTACCATCAAAAATCCTAAATGCAATAAAAAAGCTACATACATAACTATCAACCTTAAGAATAATTAATACTTTCCCTTCTGAGTCCATAAAGCAAAAGAATATTTTCAGTTTTCTTCCTATACCTACCTGCACTGTTCATCCATTCCATCTGCATCACGGCTAATATCATCACTCATATAATATTTGTAGCAATTCTTTAAGGAAAAAAAAAAAAGAACATTTATTCCAACTTGAATAAACTGTAACAACTGTATTCAATTTGCCGAACACTTTGGACCTAATTTGTATAAAACATTATTGGTAACAGAAAAGACATTTTTTAAAGGACACTGAAGTAATAATGGATTTATGCTTCCTATGCGATATAATATATTCACTAGTGCTATTAACATTCTAATTTAACAGTATCCTGGAACTAGTTTAGGTCTCTACAAAGCGGGAATGCTTCCAAAACAAGGGGACAGAACAAATTAATGACTTTGTTCAGCTGGGGCAAATTCCAAATCAAGAAATTCCTATGAATGTAGGTCAGCACCTTCTCTGCAAAATAGTCTTAAGAGAGTTGCCTAAGGCACTAAGTGGATTACTAACTTCCAGGTCACAAAACTAGTTTCAGGTGGGCACAGGTGTTTCTGGCTCAGACATCAGTTTTCTAGCCATCACAATATGCTATCTTGATGTTCAATATAAATATTGCACTAATTTTATTTTAAAAAAAGAGGAAAAGTAATTCGGGCAGCAACAAATTTCTAGTCTAACAATGTAAAAGGTTTTTGTTTGGGATCCAAATGAATGATTTCATTGAAATGGAAATTTCCTTGAGCAATACAGCACTAACATATATATGAAATGTTAAGTGATCTGCCCATAGCCACTTGTCTATTATATTAGTAGGATGGTATTACAAAAATAACTGAATTTACATGGGACTTTAAAGTTGGTGAAGAGCTTTACACAGGAGGTGAACTCCTAAAAGACCCAAGTATTCCTCAGTCATTGGGCCTCTATGCCATACTGCTCTATTAGAAAGTTTACTAAAACTGTTAAAGAAAAAAAAATCTATCAATTATCTAAGCAAGTGTTGGAATGCCTTTAATGGAAAAGTCATTTAAATGAAAGCTTTGCTATTGTGTTTTCCCTTATCTGTTTTGAGCAACTTTGTTAGTTACCAGCATTTCTACAAGAGAATAGAGAATGAGTTTTTTCACAAGTACGGTACTTCCTAAGCCTTCTGTGAAAGAGGGAACTGTAATTAATCATTGCAAATCAAGATTTGAGAATCATCTGTGTACTCTATCTCCTAGGTGTCCCTTGTTCTTCACTAAGTTATGAGTGGGGTAGTAATTTGGAAAACGTGAAAAGTATATGCCAGTAATGGTTAGGATACAAAATGTGAAATGGAACCAGATCTGTCCATAGTAAGCCTTGTAAGGGTAGAGAGATATTTTGCATGTCTTCTGAGGTAGACAAGCCTCTAAGCTGCTGCTGTTGGCAGGGTGTGTTCAAAAGCTTGCTGGTAAACATCCAAAATACACTTCCAATCCCACAAAGTTATATATACTCTGCTTTTCTAGTGCCCAAATGAAAGTTCCTCGGCTCCAAGTAAAAGATGGCCGTAGTTAGAAAATTTGCTTGGCACCTCCAAACTTGGAGGTTGTAACTAACTACAATGCAGTTACCCACAGATCATGTTCCCAACTCTGAGCTTCTCTGATCCCTCACTCTCCTAATGTTGTCTAAGTTGCAGCTGGGCTCAGCTGACTCAAGTCCTCCCCATTCCACAAGGAAATCTCACTAGGAAGGTATAGACTTGGCAAGACTGAGGTAAGGTTAATGAAGAACTCACCTGCAGCTTCCAGTAACAGCAAAGAAACAATGACAGAAATGAAAGACATGATTTGGTAGTATATGTTATGGGTGAAAAGGAAGTGAAATTCCTCAGACTGATTCTGTGTATTTTTAAAATCAATCCTGTTTACAGTTAACTGATTTTGTCCTTTAATTACCTAAGTAATGGTTCTTTGTCACTCAGAATGCAGTAATGAGGTAAGGTTAGAAATCCAGCTCTTGTTAATCACTTTTCTATGTATGTGTCAAGGAAATAACCTTTAAAGGAGGCAAGCAGACACAAGGGAGTCTGCTCTACTATCTTTATACCACCAAGATATCCTTCAAGGCTGACTGGTTTGTTATCCATACAAGTCTGGTTTACTATCTCTGTCCTTGAAGATATAGCTGGACTCAAACAATGCTTACAAACAGAAAGAATGGAGAAGACTATTCCTACCCCTCATTTCCTAGTTCCATTTTCTCCCATCTATTATGCTACTCTTCCAATTTTCTGTACTCCCTAAAGCTATAAAACAGACCTGTCCCCCTAATTTGGAGTCTTAGTTTTGCTGGGGAATTTGACGTCCTGTTTATTGCTAAATTCATACTTCACTAATAAGGTGATTGTGCTTCGAAATTTGTGCCTCAACCTACCTTATTTTTAACTGCTACAGAATGGCAACCATAAAGGGATTGGGGGGATGGGAGGTGGGTCCCAAGAGTAATCTTTTATAAGGCCCTCCCAAAGCACTCCTGGTAACATTTTCACCAGGTGTGTATCTCCAGAGATTTGACATGTCCACGCCCGTCCTCAATGCCAGCCACAACCCAGTCCCACAGTTTCTATGCCAGGTTAAGCCCCCATACTATTGGGGAAGCTGCAGCTGTGCTTGTCTTCCTGTCTGTGTTTAAGTGTGATTGGCTGGCAATCAGTGGTAATAGTAAACCTGGCAAGGAGAATTAGGGATTAAGACACTTAAAAATTTTTTTTTCTCTTAAAGGGCTTCTGGTTCCTGGCTGGGAAGCTGATATCCCTCTAAGGGAAGTACTGTAACATTGGGACACCCCTGAGGGAGTTGTGCACTTCTATGAAGTTGAAGAGATAATAAAGAATCTGGGAGACTTCCTATTTGAAGAAGGGATTGGGGAAGTATGTGTCACTATTAACCATTATTGGTGAGTGGCATAAATAGCAGTCATAAACAACCAAAGTGGCAAATTGCTAGAGGAATCTTCCCAGTTGGAAAAGCAAAATGGGAAACCAAAAATTATTAGCCCAAAAGAAATGTAAATCCCAGAAATTTTACCTAAAAAAGAGACTTTCAATGTCGTGAACTGGTTTTTTGGGGTGGAACCTAGCAAGTGGTTTTGTGTCTGTCTTGTCTTATTATATACGTTGTAAAGTCCAAGTAGCCTTTTCCTGAGGCCTTATCAGCCCAAGGAGAAAGAGTGAAAAAAAATTTTTTTTTTGGTTTGGAAAAAGAATGTCTTGTCACTCTCTTCCTGACCCTAGCCAAGACAGGAAGTCAGACAACAGAAACAAGATGAGAGGGACACAAGGAACTGCAAATCTCTAGGACCAAGGATATGTGTGCCCCTCAAAATGCCTTGCTCTTATTTACTCATTTCATTCTCTTGTCTTTCCTTATCTGACTCTGAACTTACCAAAACCAAAATGGTAATTTAATTTTATATATTGATTCAATATATTTAGTATACGTCCTATCAAAAACTTTAACATAAAAAACACGAGATAAAAAGGGAACTACTACCAAAATCATAAATTACAGTTTTCTTTATACTCCTATTATCATATCGTCTAAAATCTGAGAGATATTTAAGAAAATGAAAGTAGATGGAATAGAATTATGCTTTTTTGGGGGGAGGGAGGAGACAATTGGGGTTAAATCACTTACTTGCCCAGGGTCACACAGCTCATAAGTGTCTGGGCCTAGATTTGAACTCAGTGCCTCCTGACTCCAGAGCTGCTGCTCTATCTACAGGACCACCTAGCCACCCCTTGAAAACACTTATATATGGAAAGCTGAAGTCTGACATGTAACTAGAACAGAAGTCACTAAATAATCTTTTAAAGAAAAAGAACCATTTTTATGACAGTCTCAGAATGGAACTTTTTTTTATTTTTGAAAGAACAACAATGGGCAGCTAGGTGGTGCAGCGAATAGAGCACCAGCCCTGGAGTCAGGAAGACCTGAGTTCAAATCTGGCCTCAGACAATTAACACAAAACTAGCCATGTGACCTTCAGCAAGTCACTTAATCCCCATTGCCCTTCCAAAAAACAGCAACAACAACAAAAAAGAAAGACAATACAAGTCTTTATTTTTCAACTGATTCAGCAGGGAACTTGTACCAACATCATCTATACTAGCTTATTCCATTTTGTTTTTTAACATTTATAATTCGATTCAACAAGAACATGTTATGGCCCAACTATGTTCAAGGGACTGTTTCATGTCCTGGGAACGCAAAGATGAATGAAAATTATCTGTGCATCAAAAAACTTGCAGTCAACTTGAAAAGATTTTACTTTCTAAAGTGTAATGTTCAGAAATATGGATCCAGGAATGAAGACAAGGGATTAAAAGGGGGCATGGAGTGGTTATGGCTAGTAAGATGGCTCCTAACATCCTAATTTCCTTCCACAAGACAGCTACATTTTATGCCAACTCCAAGATCTACCCTAAACTAGAGAAAGAGACTATTTTCACTATTTTGTCCTATCACATATGCTGTTGGAATTCATAACTGTTCCTGACTTAGGTTTGGACTTCAAGGTTGCTGCCGGTTCCCAAATAGCCATGAGGACACCAAGGTTGGCCTTCCTAACATTTCAGGAGAATCCAGCACAAATTAATAAAGGCCAAATAATCTTATCAGGAAGCCCTGATGAACATACACATAGGGCCTAAAAGCTTAGAACATATCGGTATACAAAAGCCCTTTAAAGGGGAAGAGAACCATCATATATTGATGCTGTTACTGAGTTTATCAGATTGAGCAACTTATCTTAGAGAGTAGAAAAAAACTGACCTCTGTGCCTTTCTATGCCAAGGCAAAAGAAAGGAATCATATGAACTCCAAAGCTAGTCAGGCAACTAGCATTTATTAAACACCTATTACGCTCTAGGCACTGTGCTAAGCTCTGGCTAGGAACCTGAGGAGCTACAAAATGGGGATGATTACAAAAATGAGCCCTACGAAATGAGACAGGTAAGGTATCAGTGCTTCTTTTATTTGGGGGGTAATGGGACAGAGAGAATGACATTGCTAGGCCTGAGCTCTCTAGCCAGTTCATATTTCCCAATGTAAAATTCTTTAAATTTACTCAAGTAAATAGTTTGACTTCTGTTTATTTTAGCTAAGAGAACAGGTATGTACTGAAAGAGCCACAAGCTACTGACCAATGAACTAATAAAATAGGGGTCAAAATTAGCAGATATTTTCTCACACTCAGACAAGGTTAGCACATTTTGGTCCTCTTCAAGAACGAAGGACAACAACCAACCAATAGGCCCTTAAATGTTTACTGACTGAATGACGAAATGGAGGGCTCCATTGAAACTATCGAGTACCATTTTATTCCCTTTCACTCCATACTTGTAAACTGCGAAATTCTACAACACTCCAAGGAAATCTGGGAGTAGCTCCCTACCCATGGATGAAAACTGAGGAAAGGAAAGAGAAATTCAGGTAGTGGGCCTTTGAAAATGACATTAACTTGCTCTCACCGCTCTAAATTTCTGTGATACTGCTCTAACTCCTCTCTGGTTCTTCATCTATGCCACACCCACTCTCCAGGATTTCCCCCAATGCTTCATCCTGGGCCCTCTTCTTATCCCTCTATATTGCCTCATTTGATGATCTCATCAGCTCCCATATATTTAATCAACTCTATGGAAATGATTCCCAAATCCATATATCCAGCCACAGTCTCTCTCCTGAGCCTCAATCCCACACTACCAACTGCATTTTGGACAGCTCTAAGAGGATACTTTTAAGCATCTCCAACTCAGCATGTTTAGAACACAATTCATATTTCCCAGATATAGAGCAATACCCAAGTGAGAACAGAGAGTAAAAGTCCTGTATGTACAAAAATACACATAGCAATCCAAAAACTGTAAATTGAGATGTCCAACAATAGAGAATGGCAGAATAAGCTGTGGGATATGAATGTGATGGAGTACTATAATGTAATACGAAATAAGGAAAAAGATGATTTCACAAAGACATGGAAAAAACTTATATAAATTGATTAAGAAGCAGAACAAGAAAACCAATTTATACTATAATATTAATATTTTTAAATGAATGCTTCTGAGGAACTTTGTAAACTAACAAAGAATGAAATGAGAAAAACCAGGACAACAATTTATACAAGGACGATGACACTGAAAAAACTAGCAACTCTGAAAACTTGTGAGAACTATGAACAATACAATAATCCTTGAGGAGGATTCCAGAGGACTGATGATGAAACATGCTATTCATCACAGAGAAAATACTGATCTATGGTGCAGAATGAGATACACATACAGCCACTGAGGGAATTTGCTTTGCTTAACTATGCAGATTTGTTATGAGAAATTTGAGGCTTTTTCCTTTCCTTTGTTTTTGGAGGAGGAAAAGCAAGGAAATTGGGGCTAAGTTACTTGCTGAAGGTCACACAGCTAGTAAGTATGCCAAGTGTCTTGATCTGCATTTGAACTCAGGTCCTCCTGTCTCCAGGGCCAGTGCTCTATTCACTGTGCCACCTAGCTACCCCCTCTCTTTTTCTTTTTTTCAATGAGTGGGGGGTGAGTGGAAGAGAAAACTTTTGATTAATCTTTTTCTTAAAATAGGTGGTGGTGCTACAAATGTGAAATGTTACCCCCACTTTCAGGTGAGGTTACTCATAATTTTAGTTTTACTTAACTGCTTTCTTTAGTTACAAGGGAGATTTCACCAAGAAGGAGTAAGTTCTAAATGTATGAAATATAAAAATAAAACACATCAATAAAACTGAAAGTGACAAACAAAAGAAAAAAGAAAATGGCATCAACAATGAAAAAAGAGACTGGAAAAGAAAGACAAGCCAATGCACACAGAAGGCAGCAACAATAGCTGCTAAACTGTCACAATCTCAGTTAAGGAAGAGCAACATGTAGGACAGATTAATTGTGAACTAGCACTGATCTAACAAGGTGAAGAAAAGAACATGGATTGCTGGTGGGGAAGATCTTTCTGGATCCAAGCGGAGCAACAACACATGAAGAAAACAAATTGGAGATCAAAGCCTTTTGGGGAAAGGAAGGGAATAAACATTTATACAATGCTGACTACGTGCTAGGCACTGGGCTAAGCACTAGACAAATGTTATGTCATTCAATGCCCAAAACCTTTGAGGTAGGTCCTTTATCACTCTCATCTTACAGCTGAAGAAACTTAGGCAGACAAAGGTTGAGTGGTTTCCCCAAGGTCACAAAATTAGTAAATGACTCAGGCCAGATTTGAACTGAGGCCTTCCTAACTCCAGGTCCAGCACTCTATCTACTACACCATCTAGGTGTCTGGTTATGTCCTAGCACATTTGTTGATTGATTTCTGAAGACGAAACTATTCACTGGGCAATGATTCAAATCGGTACATAAACTGGGAAAAGGAATCTGAGGGACAGAGTTGTAAGCACTGGCATTTAGTTTTGATACTGCACAGATCACTCTGGGCTTCGGTTTCCTCATGTTCAGCTCTAAACTCTAATCTATCCTAAGATTCTACTTGTTGGGAAACTTCTCACAATTCAGTATTTCACGTATCTCATCATTTCTTCACCGTAGGAATTCCCTCCACTGATATGGACTGCAGCCCTCAATAACTTAACAAATTGTGTTAGCGAATTACTCTGGCCAAAATATTAGTCATCTTGTAGACAACTTGGTTGAAGAGTCTCAACAAACACAGCTAAGTTAGTAGAGACACACAATCTGTCACTTGGCCCAAACTGAGAGCATGGTAGATCTGGCCAGATCCTCAATTCAAAAGGCAAAGCCTTCAAGAAATTAAGGGTCACCTCAACACAACAACAGAACAGAATCAAGTGTTAGGAAACAAAAAAAACCAATAGATCAGAAACGCTAAGTTCTAAGAATTATTAATTCATAAATATGCAGTAGCTGTCACTAAAACATACACTTAGATATGAGCAAACGATGTCATCTTGGCATAAACATGTCTAACACCACAGAATAAAATTCATAATGCCCAAATTAAGGGGAAAAGTCCTGTTCCATGTACTTTTTTGGTTCACAATTGTAAATTTCTTTTTGTGTTTTTTTTGGAGGGGGGATGGCAAGGCAACCGGCGTTAAGTGACTTGCCCAAGATCACATGGCTAGTAAGTGTTAAGTGTCTAAGGCCACATTTGAACTCAGGTCCTTCTGACTCCAGGGCCAGTGCTCTATTCATTGTGCCCACCCAGCTGCCCCCAAATGTAAAATTCTTAAGATGAAGTTCTAAAATGTTAAAACACTAGCTGTAGCTATACGTCTGCCATAATAAGTCTGTTCCCCTGTGTCTGGGTCTTTTTTATTTTACCCACAGAGGGGAAAACAACACTACTCATTATATTAAGATACAACACAAGTTTAGAATACAGAATAATTTGATCTGTCTCAAAGGCAGACACAGATCTGTCTTGACCTTAAAAAATCATCCATTCCTATTTGACTAAGAGAACTTAAGCTTCTACATCCACACTCAATAGCTAATTTCCTTTAGTCAAGAGTTTTCATTTATTTCAAAATCAACATTTCCCCTACAAACTTTAAATCAGTAATACAATTCAATCTATCGGAAATGAAAAGATTTTGCTATGTCCAGTAAAAATTCTTTAAGAATCTTGGTGGGTTTTTTTTTTGGGGGGGGGGGGAGGGAGGGAGAAAAGAACCAATTATAAAGCGACTTGCCCAAGGTCATACAGCTGGTAAGTCTTCGAGGCCAGATTGGAACTTGCAGCCAGTGTTCTATCCACTGCACCACCTAACTGCCCCAACATACTTTTGAGAAAAACTACTTTTACGTAAAATTGGAAAATTATAGATGATGGGCCATCAAAGTCCTTAAAATATGAAAAACAGTAGTTTTTCCAGTCTAACTATACCAAGCTTGCTCCAAAATTCTGAAATTCTATCACATGTATTATATAAAATTACATGTGGATTGCAACCCTCAATAACTGAGATGAGGAAGTATAAGGGATTCAGAGATAATTAAAATTCTGGCTCCCATCTCCAAAAGTGAGACTATTCATATGACATATACCATAAAGCCATCTATTTTAGTAGAAAGGTTTATGAAACATATAGCAATAAGTATCAGACTGCTTGATTCTTAATATTAATAATTTTAAAATCATGAGATCATCACCAATAAAGGAAATACCCATACTGAAGATCAGAATAATTCGCTGATTTACTCTTAATAAGCTCATGATGAACACATAACTCTTGAAACATTTTTTCTAAAAGATCACTCTCCAGTAATCACAGATACTTACCTTACAAATCAGGACTTTCAATGTAGGGTGTCTATAAATTGAATCTTTTTGGAAATGGTTCACTTGCTGTCCACAAGCTGTGCAGCTCACAATTCCATGCAGCCCTTCTTCTAGAACAGAAACATTCCCATCATTCACAAATCAAACATCTGAATACAGAGAATTCACTGTTTGATGACCATTCTACACTTTGAAATCTTAGTGCCATGTTATAAAACATAAATTTTCGTTACAAGTAGGGTGGTAGCAACAAAACAAATATATACTTTTACTTTTTATAATAGTCTAAAATTTCTGAAACTTGGGATCAAATCTATGCCAAACCCATGCAGAAGTTACCAAGACAGCAACACTTTTTTTCATTCTGTTACAGAACTGCATTCTTCCATTTCCCTTCCCAGCCCTATTAAAATTGAATTTGACATTTCTGTATTAGCTATCTTAGTGTTCCTACAGATACATTGGAGATGCCAAGTTATATTCCTCCCAAAGACATAAAAGTATTTATTCAAGTGCCTCAATGGTAGTCTTATAATACTGTGGATTCAGGATTGGCAAGGCCAGAAACAAATGGGCAGAGGCCAAACTCTTAAGCTATTGATAGAATTCCAGAATAGGGAAATTAAATGGCTTGGTAGAACAATGAGCACTAATTTTTAAAGTCTGCTCATCCCATCTTACCTAGCAATTCGTTCATTGAGACGCTATCTCAAAATCATCATAACAAAGGACTTCTGTCTTCCTAGTAACAAATTGGAGACCACTTCTGCCCAACAACAGAAGAATGACTGAACAGCATATAAACGTAACAGAACATTACATGGCAATAAAACAACAATGAAGCACACAAGGAAATACAGAAACATTCACATGAGATGATTCAGAATGAAAGGGGCAGAAACAGAAATGTATACAGATCTAAATGTATAGAGAAGAACAATTATTTTTTCAAATTAAGAGAAAAACATAGGGGGTTTCATTGGTATTACAAATCCCCAGTTCAGAAAAACTCCTTCCACCAATGTAGGTCTGCACTTTTCTCTCCCATTATAGTCCTAGTAGCCTAGAACACTGGGAAGTGAAATGACTTGTTCAGGGAGATACATTTAGTATGTAAAAGACATGGGACCTGAGGCCAGGTCTTCTAGGATTCATGACCAGCTTTCTATGTACTATGTCAATTGGTGAAGAAAAAAAGTAAGGAGGAAAGAGGACAGTAGTGGAATGGGGAAGGAGGGAACAAAGAAAAGGCCAGAGCTGACAGAGCTTCAGGCAAGTAAAAGTCACAAAATAAAAGCATTTTCTTTGTCTTTTAACTATCTGTTCAGTTACATCTGTTAAAAATTTTTAGTAAGATTTTGTTTTTTATATGTTTACTCGATCCTGTTAACAGTAATTATAAAAATTAGCTTAAAAAATTATTGCTTAAAATGGTTTTAAGAAAACTCTAGGTGTTCTTGATCATCCTTTTATGCTCCTTTAGATTTTGCTACAAATATTCTCCTGCTACAATACCACATGGAGCCCCCAAAACTGCCTAATAAATTATGTCTTCAATTGCAATCAATGGGTTGATTAAGTCAAGCAATTTTGTCAACATTACCTACTATTACTCTATTCCCAAGAAGTAGCTGTTTAATATATACTAGTACTACAATTTCATAGAAGCTGGGAAAAAAGGAAATAAACCATATTCAGAAATATCTCAAGGGAACTGGCTGAAAGAAGCAACAAATACGAATAAAAGAAATCACCTATCACCACATCTTTGTCCCCCAATGCAAGAGGATAGACGGCTCCTCTGTTTAATGCATAAATATACCTGATCAATCAGAGGTAAATGTATTTCGACTTACAAGCTCTGAGGAGTAGCACAAACTATTATAGGAATGACTGTTGGCGCTTTGGTAGACCCAGCGTATTCACTTAATGTTGTGGTCAAAATATCACTCCATTTAATTGCTTTTTGTGATTATCAACTTTCATGAAAGCTTCAAGATCCAGTTTGCCTGTACTTATAAGGTTAACTGAAATTATATATTAGATTCTTTTTCAGAAAAAAAAAAGATTGCTACCATTCATGTAACAATCCCATTGCTTTAAAAAAAACATGAGTTTCTCTTGATGTATAAAAACTAGTTAACTTGTTTCAGTAAAACAGGAACAAGGGGGAGGCTAGGTGGCGCAGTGAATAGAGCATGGACCCTGGAGTCAGGAGGACCTGAGTTCAAATCTGATCTCAGACACTTGACACACTTACTAGCTGTGTGACTTTGGGCAAGTCACTTGACCCCAACTACCCTCCAAAAAGAAAAAGAAAAAAAAAAACAGGAAGAAAACAACTGTTTCATTTCACAAAAATTTCCAAACAAATTAGATACAAAAAATACAGTTTCAATGTTTAGAAACTTGAACAAATAGTAGGGGGATTCAACTGGAAAGTTCCCTACAAAATTCAGTTTTTAATTTCCTGCTCATCAGATGTTATCATTCAAGAATTCCATGTGAGTAAGACCATTTGCCCAGGTGTTTTCATGATCTTGAAGGGCCATTAAAATTAGCATACTGGGGGCAGCTAGGTGGCCCAGTAAATAGAGCACTGGCCCTGGAGTCAGGAGGACCTGAGTTCAAATTCGACCTCAGACACTTGACACACTTACTAACCACGTGACTTTGGGCAAGTCACTTAATCCCAACTGCCCTCCAAAAAGCCAAAAAAAAAAAAAAAATTAGCATATTGTATACCAGCTCCATAAAAAATGGAAAACATCACAATTCATACAAGATGTAGAAGACTGCATGTTTTCTGAAAGATTTAATAACTATTTCTGGTAATTCAATGTTAGGTGGACATTAAGTAAGGAACAATAATATAATGGGAGGAATGACAAAAGGAAGAGTTTTGCCTGATTCAGGGTAGTGATTCATGAGAAATGAAGTATTTCTATGGCTATAACAACATCTGAATGCACTACAATATTTTCTGAATAAAATTCCTATTAATATTATTAATTTTAATGAAATTGCAATTTCTTTTCATTAAAGATATGCCTTCCTTTATCCTTCAAGCTCAGGCCACGGGCAGGTGAGAGTGAACAATAACTGTGGCATGATATTCATTGCTTTGTCACTTCAGAGACCAGAAAAGGGAGATGGGAAAGTACTTGACATCTTTCACATTTTGCTACTGTACAAGTTCAAAGAGCTCCACAAAGCAATCAACTCAATATCACAGTTGCTTTCCTTCTCAACAATGAGAATGCCATTATTTTTTTCTAGTAGGACCTGTGATTTTGCTGGCATAGGAACCTCCATTTATCTACCAATGTACATGGACACCCTCTCTACAACTTATTTTCATAGAGAATTGCCTGAGATACCAAGAGGTTAAACGACTGAACCCAGGTCACAAAGCCAATATTTGTCAGGGGTAAGATTTGAACACAAGTCTTCCTGATTCTGAGGCCAACACTCAACTACATCAGCCTGTCCTGTCTATAATTTCGTGATTGACAGCCCAAACATCAGAAATCTCTATTTATATAAACAAATTAAATTATATCAATAACATTTAACAAGTACTCAAACATAGGTATTATAGATATAGGTCTGACCCAAAAGGGCACCATCTACAATAAGTAGAAAGGAACTGATGAAGAGTTATCATCTATACAGACTTTCTTGTATAACAGATCCACAGGGACCACATCAGTAAAATAGAATTGGTCATGTGTTATGGGCAAAATGTGAAAACAGCTTAATAAAGCATTATAATAACTATTATTAAAATGAGATTCTATCTGTATTAACTTTGAGACCTTTAAACTTTCAATAAAAATAAAAGTAGAGTCCTAAAGAAGAAACCAGATATATGTGAGATACCAAGAGAAGACTAAAATGTATTCTATGTAGTTAAAATTAATATGAGTATGTCCAGTGGGCAACAAAACCAAAAAAGAAACACCAAATCCTCAAATTATGAGTCAAATCATGGATAGGCATAATGATCAGACTACTATGTGAATGTAATAATGAAGTGATCATGGAACCAGTAACCAGGAAGACAGATAATCATTTCTCAAAATAATGTTTAAAAACACTACCCTAACAGTCAACCATAATCTACAAGCAAGTTCTCCTGGTAACTAAAAGAATGCATTTGCTAAATTTAACCCGTGACCATGAAAAATAGTAAGCACATTGAGCCATACAATGTTGGAACTGTCCTTAACATGCTGATCCAAACAACCAGTCAAATTAAATTGTTTTCAAAACTCAAATATTACAAACTTTTCTACTAAATATTCGATTTACGTTTGCATGACCAACAGGAAAATGTGCAATGAACTTGCCACTGACCCCCTGAAAAATCTTGCTTACTCTGTAAAACAATAATGCATGGAAAACCAAGGCCATATTCCTGATACATACATAAAAGGGAGGAGACCTTTTCTTCATACATCTAATAGTTTCTGTGACAACAACCAAACCTACGTAACATACAATGAAGTGTTTTCTGGGGACCAGCTTAGCTAAGTTCAAGTGGCTCATCACCATATTGGTCATAGGATGATGAATCTCTTAGCCACTACCAAGTCAGAGTCCATGATCTGTATCAAGGGAAGAAGATGGATTTAAAAATCCTTGAGTATTAAAGTAAATAGTAGTGAGTATGTGCAGAAGCCACAAGTTCAATTCCATGTGAATTTTGTCACCTTTCACAAGTTTGAAAACATTAAAAACCAACATGAGATGTTTACAGCATTAGTTATACAGACTCATCAGTCTATCAATCAAAATAGGGCTGTAAAGGATAGCTTGAGCCTACTATAGCAGCATAAGAAAGTGACATCACAATCATCCATCATTTTATTTTACCCCCAGCCTCTAACAATCCCCACTTAAAACTCCTCTCTAGCAGTGCCAGTCTCCAATCTCCTCAAACTACTGCCTCTCTACTCAGCGTTGCCAACTATTCAGTCACAGAATTGGGGAATCAAAAGCAAAGGTTACATTAGTATTCGGTGAAAAGAGTGCTCAGACTCCTACCAATCCTAGCCCATGCTGGTAACTTGCCAGTTCTCTTACACTTCAGGAAACTGTGTTTATGACAGGCCAATTGCTGCTACTGGCACTTCTCCTTCCTTGGCACTAAATGAGGGCTAATATATCATCCTGTGTTGGATTCCCTACAAATGCCACCAATATTAGAACAATGGTATAGCACCCCTCCATGAACATTAAGACTGAACACCGTTTTCTTGGCATTCTTCAACAGAAGCTCAGAAAACTACTACTGTAGCATTTTAATAAACACATTTTGCTAGCTGCATATTGAGCTGGGTGCTTTCAATAGCTTAAATCCATAGAAATATGATTTCAATAATAAAGCATTTTCTTTCAATAACTCTTTTATCTACATACCACAAGACGTGCTATGCCAAAGTGACACTTAAAGTAAAAATCTGATAGAGCTAAATACTGCGTTTAAGATGGTCAAAACTTAGAGACATAGCAGGATAACTTCATGAGTGAGGGAGAGACAATACCTATTAAAGGTGGTTCCCCCCACCTCTCATGAAGTCATGTGAATATCCTCATACCTTATACAATTCAGACTCCACAGTTATAAGTTTCAAAATGAACCCAGCTTCTGTCAAGCTACTATTCTTTAAAGGTTAAATCATGGTTATGGAATGGACTGAGTAGTTGGTGAGAGAATGGGGAGAGGAGCTAGGGTTTGGGGAATTGTTTGATTGCAGATTTTCACAGATATACTATTTTACCTGTTAATCTACAGGCAAAGGAAAAGGCTAACTTCTAACATAAATGCTTTCTAATTAGCTGTCTTTTTGTTTTGAATGGTAAAAGGCAGGCAGGTACAGGAGAGCTATCATTTTAGGTAGGAGAAGCCCCTGCTGGTGATTCATAATTTCATTCCTGCTCTTTGATAATTGAGAGAATATTTCCAGAAATCATTAAGAAAGAGAAACCTTCAATATCTTTCTAGTTCTTCTATGATAAGGAGAGATGCAACACTGGTAAATATCTTCCATCAAAATACTTCATTGATGACATGAGGAAAAAGCCCAGAACGAAGGCCCCAGAACTACAGAAAACTTGGGGCTTCCCTATTAACCATTAAAAACCATTTTGGTTTATGGTAACCAACGAACCAATATGTATAAAGACATATTTATATAGGTCTCTCCTTATTTAAAGGAACGTGAAGACTATCGACAGGCCTGAAACCCCTTCCCAGGGCTGACCACTGTTAAAATAATTCAAGATGAAAGAAGATAATGCAAATAGGCACGAGGTAATCCATTAGCCATTAAAGGCAAGGGACTCTGACACATGATGAACCATTTTATTCTGTGCTTCCAAGTGCAGACAGAAATGGAGATTATTCTCAAGCAATGCTTTTAATAAACACGCCTGAAGATGGGAGGTATTTTTAAGGAAGCACAGAGATTTCCCGATGTGGTCATAAACAGCCATTTTAACTTATGCTTTTATTCTTTTTGTAGTTGTATTTACCTCCGCGCTTTTTGAGATTTTCAGTTTTCATTTTACTTCTGCTTCTAAATTCAGGCCCTTTAAAATCATCTTTGTCTTCATTCAGCACTGGCTCTGGTTGTACAACCACTGTACCTAGAATGATTTCATTTAGAAATTGAAAACCATTACACATCTTAAATGTGCACGTGAAGTGCAAGACTTCAGTTCAGATCAAGGTAACATTGCTGTTAACACAACTTTGTTCTTTCAAGTTTTTAACACTCTTTTATGAGGAAAACTTAGAAACAAATAGAATAGGGCAATGGAAAAAGGGCCGAGTGTTAGCAATCAGGTTACCTGTTAGAATACACTTCACAAAGACTGAATAAAATGATTAATTATGACTTGAACATAAAATAATGTGTGAATTGAGTCCAATTCTTAATACGCTAGTGTTCATATCACACAAAATGATCACGAAAAATGGATTTTACAGGAGTTGTATCATTAGGCCCAAGAAATAAATAAATGATCCAACCTGGAAACCAAATTCCTCTTTTGTACTCATAGGTGGTCAACTCAGAAAAGAATTCTATTCTATAGGGACTGAAGTAGTGTATACTGTTACTAAGAGGCATACGCTGTTCTATAAATCAGCATATTCCAAAAAGGTTTCCAAGTGCCATAAACAGAGGGATGAAATCTAAGGATGCTTTAAGATATTTAAGCCCACGTGAGCTAAAAGTAAACATTACAAGGTTAAATTGTGCCCCTCACAAAGGAGAATTTTAGAAAAGGATTCTTTTGCAATGCAAGGTCTCCTTAGGAAGCAGGGGGTCCTAGGATAGCACATAATTCTATAAATATAATAAAAAAGGAAATAGGCAGGGGCTATTGTCTTTCTGATATTTTCTTGTGCTTTTCAAGGGAAATAGCTAATAACTGACAGCAAGTTATAGAATTTCGCTTTTTAGAGAGTTTGAGAGTTCCTAGAGAAAGAAAGGATATAGTAAACTGAAATGTCTCCCAATTAATACATTAGGAATAAGAATATCGGCAGGGGTTAAACATCATTAAAAAAAAAAACCATTTAATTATACAACAAATTCAGTTATACTTTCTTCAAAATATATCTGCATTTTTAGAGGAACTATGAATATATCTCTGTGTCAATAACAAAGATTAAGGGAGTCCTTTCCTAAATTTTGCTTCAGAATTGAAAACATATGCAAATAGGGCAAGGTGGTGATCTGGGGTTGAAGGAAGTAGTGGCAGCAGATTTTATTAGTAATGCCACATCTATCAATGGTGTTCAAACACTGCAGCTTCCAAACTCCTAGCTATTATCATAAATTGGCCCCTATTTCCCAGAAGCTACAACAGAGAAAAAAAAGCTCAACAACAATAAAATCTCCGAGGGTCCATTTCCCATGGGGACCCAATCTCACCTGTCAATCAACTACTCATACACTTAATTCATCAAAACCATTACAAAGAATTATCTTCAGCTATTTGGAAAGATCCCTTCTTCTTCTTACTCCTTAAATCATCTCAGTCCTTACTTTTCCTATTCTGTTTTTGGTGCCTTGACCTCTTCCTTAATATTTCTAGTCAAATAAGTTCACTTCCGATACCTAGCTCTAACAGCAATCTCCCACCTTTCACCAATATGTTTACATGTATTACAACTTAAAGTATTATCAAAAAGAATTCAGAGATCTAGAAAGTATGTAAAAAGAAGGAAATGGATTGGGAAAAACTGCTATAGAAGAAACTGAGTATGGCTCTCTGAAGAGCACTGAATTAAATATTTAATAATGAGACAATTATAAAATTTTAGGGTTTTTATTATACTACTTTTTTTCTAATCCATCTCAAAATTTTAGTCTTTCCTCTGTTTTTCTTTCATCATTCAAACGATTAGTCCTTGGCTGATAGGCTTATGCTTTAATTTCTACTTTTGATTCATTCAAACATAAGGGGGAAATCAAAATACTTGAAAAGGTTACCACAAGTTTTTATTATCTTCATCATTTCATGAATATCAACAAGGTACAAGGCAAGAACAATATAGATGGTTCTCCTCTAATAATCATAATTATTCCATTTGTGATCAACAGTTCAAACTGGAAATTAAAAATTTTTTAAAAGATAATAATCTAAAATTTAACTTTCAAAAGTTGTTCACTATTAAAAAACTTCTAGAGATAATAAGCTTGATGAAACAGGTAACGATAATCTAATGATAAAATTTTCTTGGATTTTAGGTAACAAAGATAAATATGAGCAATTTCAAATATATTTAATTCTCTTCATATGCTATACCAAAGCAAAGATCTGACCAAATCTTAAAATTGTTAATAAAATATTTAGTAAAACTGAATCTTGAATAAAACAACAGTAACCACTGCAACTTCCTTTTGGTACTCAAGTATGACTGATTTACAAACATTAAATCCTTTCTAAAGGAAGAAGGGAGAGAGAAATAATGCTAATTTGGTGGAAAGCCAGGCAAATACTAAAGGGAATTGAACAATATAACAAGAGTTGAATCTGCTATGAAACATACAGAGAACTAAACGATCATAAATATAAAGTACTTTAAAGCTGTCTGAGCATAATAGCACTGGACAAATCTGGAACAATAAGACAATTACTAAAATACTATGCCTGGTAATATGATAGAAATCTAGCAGTAAAATGGCTCTACAGGCCATTTCATAGAAACAATTTCATGTATTTTGATTATGGAGATTCAATTATTTTCAAACAAAAGAAAATTATTTTATATCCATGCACACGCGAATAATGCGTTACCTTTAGGCAAGCTTTGCATAGCTATATCGGTTTCTGAAGTGTCAATGGGAACATCTTTATTTATAGTCTCATCAAAACCTTGTTCACCATCTGATCCTACATACTTTGTTACAACGGAAGGCTTCCTATAAGAAAAATAAGGAAATTTGATAAAGCCAAGTAAAACAGAACACACTGTTAAAACTTAAATAACACCAAACATAGTTCTAGTTATAAATATCTTTTGGCTTTAGAAAACAAATGAGTTCACGTGTGTTCCAATATTAAAAATAAAATAAACTTTAAAATAGGTTGGCAGACAAGTTTTTGGCGGCCAAACATGTCGTAAGGGGCAATGAAGACTCAGTCCTAATCTGGATATTGATTTTCATTGTGTATATCTTGTAGCACTTGGAAGAATTTGTTGCCCACCCCTCCTTTGACAAAGAAAAATTGTACCATTCATGGAAATTCAAGAGTTGGTGCACTCACAAAACTTCGGGCTTGATTCCCATCACTCACCTGTCCTCAGAATATTAAAAATCAATAGCAGAGCTGAGCAATACATCACATGTACCACACTATAACATTTGATACATTATTGCCTGGAAAAACACTACCATTTTAAAGTTACTAATTTAGGATTATGTGAGAGGAAACAACGACCAGCTTCATAAAATTTCTAATTGTGAAAATTTGTGAAGATAATTTACTTAGAATGACCTAAAAGCTTTCATTATTAATTTTTGCTGCTGTTCAAAAATGTTTGAAAATGAACTTTAAATGATTTTGTTTCCATCGACTAACCTTTTTGAACGGGATGGTCCTAAAGATTTGGCTTTCTCTGAAGAGGTATTTGCCTAAACAACAAACAAATACAACTGTGAAAAAATATCCTTCAATAAATGTTATCCCTTTACTGTAGTAATGTCACTTTAAATAAACAATGAGCCCCAGTAAACTAATTTGTTATTTCTTATTTGGGGGGGGAGTGGGGAGGGAGAAGGAAGACAGTCATGAGCACTGCTGCAGGACGATATGGCCTGGGGAATAAAAGGTAAACCAGAGCAGGAGAGGTTTATAACCCCCAAGCCCTAGCCCAAAATTCACTGCCAGCAATGTCTCCCAGGTGATAAACCCCCTAGAAACTGCTCTAAGATAGGAAACCAGGAACTATGAATACTTTACCTCATCAGTGCCTTGTATTTGAATATTTTAAAAATGAACAGACAGTTCCAGCTTAGCCTATACCTTTCAAACAAAATATTAAGGGAAAAATGACATCATAGTTATCAATTAGTTCCATAGGAGGAAGATAATAGAAGGGTCAGTTGGTCAGACAATATTACAGTGGCCAATGCAGATAAGTTACGCGCAGTCCTCCATATCAGGGCCCTGGGAACAATGAGGTGTTAAGCTATGGCCTGCAATGGAAAGAACACTAAATTTTTGAGACAAAGATTCTAAACTTCAATTTGATTTCTGCATTCATGTGTGCTTGTGTTTATGATTCCTCTAGCTTTTAGTAAGCTGACACCTATCACTCAATAATCACAAAAAATTTACCTTGGTCTTATTACATATATATTTGGCAATTACTTGTCTGTGCACACGCTGTTCAGTTCAAGAAAACAGAAGCTCCAGGAGTCAGGACTATCAAGGAGTGTAGAGCTTAGAATATAAAAGATATGGACTTATATTGAAAATAACTTACCCAACAAAACTTATTATAATGCTACAGGGGAAATATGGACCATTAATGAAAAAGGATTGCCAAGGATTCTTGGTGAAAAGACCAGAACTGCAGAGAAACTCAGAAGTTCAAACACAGAAGTTAAGACAAACATAAAAAGTTAAACAAAAACAATCATAACGGATCAAACAAGGATAAACTGCTTACGTTCAATTATGGGGAGATAAAATGTGTCCTTTCTGAACCCTAACACCCTCAGGGATCAAAGCAGTCTAATTAGAAAGGATCTAGGTGTGCTTATTCTATGTCTTAATGATCTTAAGAGAAAAATGGAAAGAGGAGGGAAAAGGAATATGGTGAGGAGGAGGTAGAGGGAGAAAAGGTTAGGGAAAATTATCTCACATAATCATGGTGTCACAGTGGATATCCTTGCAAGCAAGGATGGGGGGAGGGGGGAACAGCTGCCACTTGACCCTCATTCTCACCTCAACTAGTCAGAGAAAAGAATATACACACACACAGAGTTGGGTATAGAAATACATTTCAGTCAACAGGGAAATAAGAGGGAAAGTAGAAAAGGGAGAATTAGAGGGAGAGATTATTTCCAACCAAAACAAACTCTTAGGACACACAAAAATTTATACGTCATTTTGAGGTGACAAAGAAAGGGAATCTGAGATGTCCATCAATTGGGGAATGGCTGAAAAAGTTATGGTATATAAATGTGATAGAATATTATTGTGCCGTAAGAAATGAAGAAGGAGATGGTTTCAAGGAGTCCTGGGAAGACTTACATGAACTGATGCAAAGTGAAGTGAACAGAATCAAGACAATTTATACAATGACAAAGACACAGTAAAGACAAACAACTCTGAAAAAATTAGATACTCTTGATCAGAAAAAGAACTAATGATGAAATAAGCCACCCACATTTAGATGAAGGACTTAACGCACAGAACAAGATGTATATTTTTTTGGGACATGGCCAATGCAGAAATATGTTTTGTTTTACTATACATACATATACACACACACACACACGTTTGCAAGAAAGGTTTGGTTTTCTCTGAATACTATCAATACTTAAGTCAATACTGAAAGGAATTAACTCAGACCATTCACTAGAAGGTCAAATACTGAAAGTGAGGCTAAAATACTTTGGCCACATAATGAGAAGACTCACTGGAAAAGACTGAAAGCAAAAGGAAAAGGAGACAGCAGAGGATGACAAGCATAGTGTAACAAGGAAGTGACAAACATGAGCGTGGACAGACTTAGGAAAATAGAGGAGGATAGAAGGGCCTTTTGTGCTATGGTACATGAAGAAGTCAGAAGAGAATAAACAACAATAAATAAATGAATAAATAACACCAAATGTTGCATTTGCTGAGCTTAGTTGGTTAAAATGAAAGTGTATCTGTTCAAACTATGCAAACCATCCTACCTTATCCAAAAAGGGAACTGATCCAGATACTCATCAGTATTTACTAGAGAAGAGGACCACACACAATCAAAATTGAATGAAAGAGTTATCACTCTCCAAAGAGGGTAAAAGGAGGGCAAGAAAAATGTCCATTTTCCTTTCTTGATCGTTTTCTCAAGGCTATCCTTGTAAAGATCCACAAAAATGACTGGTTCAGGCTACACTTAAGTATCAGCAAGAAAAGTGGAATACGGATGGTGGAGGGTGAGAGGTAGGATGGAGGAGATTAATTTATGTTTTAAAAATCAATTTAATGTGAGGAATGTAGAGAACTTTTTACAGGACTTTGGCCGTGAAAAGGAGAACAGACATAAAACAACAGCTTGAGAGGAAGGCACTTAGAGCTCTAGGCATGAAAAGTTTCTACAATGAAATGTTTGTAAAACAAAATCAAGACATACTTTAGCTACCTAGGTAATAATATATGTAATGTAATTATCAAAGTGAACCAAAAAAAAGTTTGGCCATATTTCTTACTTCTACATATTTACAAAGAAACATTGATAATAAAGGAGGTAAGAAAATCACCATTTTCAAGAGGTTAACAGATTTACACAAATAAAAGAAGTTACTATAATTATTTGCTAGAAATGGAAAAAAGAACATCTAATGTTATTTACTTTCTTTCCTTCCCAAACAGGCACAATTTTAAAAGAAAGAGAAAAAACAATAAAAGTAGAGCTATAAAATATTCTAAATTGGATTAGTAAACAGGGTTATTTATAAGATGTGACTCTATACCTGTAAGGATTTGCATTAATTGTATTAAGTATGAAGTTTTTCCTACTTAATACCTTGGAAGCATGTAACTATCTGGAAAATACTTCAAATTATTCTTACCTCTTCCTTGCTGATTTCCATTGGATCCGAACTATTTCCAGATCTACTGCTTTTATCTAGAAAGAAGAACCAATCAAGTACAGTATTTATGTTTCATAAGGATTATCTCAATAATGTTACAAAAGAATAAATACAATTGCCAATAGAAGAATTAACTTCTGTTCCTATTTCTTAAATTAACATGGTATTCAGGTAATGCAGTGACCACATTAGATTTAAAGTTAATACAACTCTGTTAACAATTAGCATGCTACTGTCTTTCACCCTTTTCCTGCATAAAATTTAATTATGATGTAAGCAGTGGATGATTTTATAAAAAATGATGTCATTTTTATGTAAAGAATCTACAACTACAGTAAAACTGTAATGAATGATACTTAACCTTCAGGGTAACCCTGTTCTCACAAAGCTTGTACAAGTAGAGCAGGAGGACTATAGCAGGGCCTAACCAAACAAGTAAGAAAGGCCTCAAACCTGGGCATTGCAATGGACACTATTGCCAAGTAGGAGGCCTGGCCTAGCCAAATTTGAAAAGGCCTATTGCCAAAAGATGACTATTAGGGGAGGAACTTTTTTTTGACAAAAGGAACTCAGAAAGATCATGTACATTAAAGTTGCTGAAGAGTGATGATCTAGACCAGTGGAGGAAGTACTCACAGGAATGATGTGACAGATTACTCAAGAATACTGAAGCAACTGATCCTTAACTTTCATTAAAACTTATAAGAAGTCCATTCCACTAAGAAAAAACATCAGTTACACAATTTAATACAATTTAAGCTTATGAATCATACTATTTCCTTCAAAAAGCCTGTCAATGTAAAACATATATTTGCACACATAATTAATATTCTCATATGACTGAATAATGGCTCAAAAAATTGACCATTAAACTATACAGTCACTAAAAGCACAAAAGAGTAAAATATATTACAACGCAATTCTTATTGTAGAAATTGTCATTAAGGGAACTGAAAGTCAAAGTAGTTTTGTCATCGCTATCTCTCAGGTCCCAGTCAAGCTCTCTAAGATTAAAGTTACAAAGAAGTCACCTTGTACTAATCAAGGGTGCCTCCTCATCTCACCCTGAGAAATAATAGATCTAGTCCCTATCCTTTACATGTTTCCCTATATGTGAGGACTCCAAATTATTGTGTTCAAATATAGTTCTATAGTTCAATTGTTTGGCTGGGGGAGAGGAGGAGAGGAGGAGAGGGGGAGCGGGGCAGGCACACCACAGGAGACAGGAGACATAAGGTCCATTCAAATACAAAAGGAAAAGGAGAAGAGTAAGATCTAGAGTGATTAGTGCCCAGCTTTAACCAATTTCATCCAAAGTCACTTTTATACCAATTTGAATTAAGAAGACAGGATAGGGAGAAAGAATGAGAATATTTCAAATTATCTGCCCAAAGCAGGTTGGAGACACAATGTCTCATCTTTAGCTGTGCTGTTATGTTTTCTGACTGGCAAGCTCTTGGCTCAGGATATGGTGAGGTGGGAGAAATGGGGATAGAATGGGTGAGACATGGGGGTACACAATTCAGGCCTGGGGTAGAATAATGATGGCAAGAGCCTAGCCATAACTTCTTATTGTAATATATCTGACCTGTACAAACATGGGGCAGGTGGTACCTGTTTGTCTCACTGTCTCTCAAGGGGAAGGAGAGACAATAAATACCATCGACATATCTCATAAATATAGGCATTCCAGCCCAGAATTCCACGGTTCCATGGAACACAAGTGAGGAAGTTTAGCCAACTGGTGCTTTGACTCTTCCTCCATGCCACAAATCCAGGTATCAGATCCAAGTCAGTCCATCTCCACGATGTCTCTTTCATCTGTCTCTAGGACATCATTTTTACTACCACCCTATTTTTAGGCCCTCCCTGAATTTTACTTGACTATTCAGCAACCCCACAACAGGGCAACAACCTTATTGACTCCTTTTCCACAAATATATCTGAACCTTTGGTTCTCATGGGGTCAATCTATTGTTCAAAAATATTCAATGGCCTCCCATGGCCTAAAGAATCAAGAGCAAACTACTTAGCACTAGAATTCAAGGACTTAAATGGTCTAACTCCAACCTATTTCTCAAGCCTTACAAAGGCCCAGTTAGTACAGAGCATGTTGAGATTCCCAAACACATGTTGTACTGTTTCCACTTCTTGGAGTAACTTCTTCCTATCTCTACCAACTGAAACACTACCATACTTAAAAGATCAGCTCAAATGTCACCTATTCCATGAAGGTATGTATGCCTAATCCACCCAAAGGGGAAGCACACAGCACTCTGTCCTCATCTTATACACTGCTACTATTCTAACAGAGCCCTCTCTGTGGATATGTCTTATCAAGTTTCTGGACTGTAAGCCCCTTAAGGGCAGGGACTTGAATCTTTTTTTATTTTTGCATCATCTTAAATACTTGTCAAAGTATACTGTTCATTCTATACAAGTATTATTTGTTGAATGCTACGGAAGACAAGTTCTTAAGTTATAGGCTACCAAGCAAAGCTATTGTGAAGCTATTTATGAAAAGAAGTGTCAAATTAGGGAATGATTAGGTAGGCTATTAGGAAGGTACTTAATTTCTAGCTCTGTGTCGGTATATATCTCATATTACTGAGTATTTTTTTTAAATGCATAAGTGATTAATAATTAGAAACTGTGATATTTGACTGACATTTTAACAATACTACTATATTTACTGAAAGAAGAATAACTGCCTGGAACAGGTTATATAGCCACTCTCTCAGCTATCAAAATTTATAAAACCCTGAGAATGGCCCATGTAAACCTTTCTCAAGGCACCACCATTAACCTAATAAGAACAAATCTAACTGAATAAGGAGAAAATGTTAGACTCTCTGAAGTTGGACTAAAATGACTCCCCCTGAGCAAGTCTTTGAAGCACAACTTCACTGGAATCCAGCAAAGTAAGAACCTGAAAATGACACTCAGAACTGTTCTAACTCACTAAATGCAAAGCAAATGAACATGTATGAAGAACTATACTAAAACCTAGAGAATACCTCAACCAAAACCAACAATACCTCAGTGGCAGGGAGGGAAGGAAGAAGGAAACTTGTACCAATGAGACAAAATTTTTAAATAAAAATTAAAGAGACTACAGCAAGAAGTCACAAAAATGATATACCATTCTCAGATTGGATTTATACCAGGAATTCAAAATTGGTTCAATATTAGGAAATAATCAATGTAATAAACCATAGTAAAAACTAAAATAAAAATCATAGAATTTTATCAAAAGATGCTAAAATCCAAAGAAAATAGATTTTAGTTACCTGTGACAGTAGCAGTTAATGACAAATTGGCTTTATACTAGGGTAAAGCTTCAGTTAAAAATAAGAAAAATTACATCCTACTAAAGGCAGCATCTCTAAGGTCCAAGCAGAAGTTAAACTCCAACAAGGTCTTTTTAGTTTTAATGGAAAAAAAGTTAATGGCTAATAGGTTTAAAGACTTTTAACAGCAACAGTAACAGTACCTGTTTTTGGAAGGTCTACATATTTCAGACAGAGTGAACAATCACTGGACTGTTTCCAAAGGTATTAAACAGGAGTTCTCTCAGGGAATTGTAGGGGTTGGCCGGGGTTTGGGAGAGGAGAAGGGTCCTCCCAAATGTTAACAGCAAGGACACTAGTAATAAAGGGAATTGTTTGCCTATGAGATCAGAGACTGCTACTAAATTCTCATCTTTACAGAGATATAAAGTTGTCAGCAAAGCTAAGACATAAGTGAGTCTTAGGAGTTTACTTTGTGAACTTTGTATCTAGGAAGATAATGAGCATCATCCCAAAGGCAAGGGAATACCACAGATGATACTGGAAACCCTTGCTATACACAAGCCTAAAGTTCAACATCCTCAAAAAGGCTTTACCTATTTTAAATTTCTTTTGTATCCCTTACTAAGCTAAGAACACCTAAGAAGAGGGACTTAATGGACTTTATGACCATCTTCTGTTATTGAATTCAATTCTAGGTAGGACTAGGTCAATTACAAAGTTTAGAAAAGACAACTAAAGTCCTTCTAGCACCACAGAGTAGGAGAGGAAGCTTTAAAAAAAAAAACCACAGTAGGAATCCCTAATTTCTATGCTATTCAAATGAAGTCATATTGTGAATATAAACATTTCTGAAGACTGAAGTCAAGTGTTGACAGCATTTGATAAGAAAGGGATGGTGAGAAACATCAGAAGAAGGTTATTCTATCATTGGTATAGCTTTGGCTTCTGTAAAAAAATCCTACTGACCCATATGAATTTAGTGATGAAAGTTTTGCCTATGTGCCTTCTAAGTATCATCAATCCTATGTTATATCAAAAGTTTTCTTCAAGCAAATGTTATATATTTCATGTATTTATTCACTGCAGTTGAGCTTTTTGAGAAAGTTTCTGAAAAAAGCAGGATTTCTCAACTAAAAGTCAAGTCTGTTACCAGAACACACAAGGGCAAACAGAAAGCTAAATTATTTGAAAATATTCAGAGATTCTACAAGATAAGACCCATTAGATTTTTTCCCATTTACCTATAACCTTGCCCAAAGTCAGTCTTGGAGGAGAATGTGCGTCTTCAGATTCTTCAGAAGAGTGTGCCAGAAAGTCATGAAGTTTCTGCACCAATGTATTCAACTTGCTTTCACTGTCAAAAATAGAAAACTTTAGTCTCTGAGGTTAACATTTAACATGCAGTACTCCCCCCCCAAAAAAGCAAAATTCTTCAAAACCAGAATGTTCAAATACATCCCCAAAAAGTTTTTAAGGACGTTTTGGTGCTTAAATTTACAAAGGAAATCGAAATGACAAAAAGTGACCCATCAAAATGCTAAAATGAAAAGTACACTGTCTCTCACAAGACAGTGCTAAGTGTTGAATTCAACATAAATCTAAATTTCTTTTTAAAAATCACCTTTTAAATTGTAAAGTATATTAAAATATTTAACATAACTGGTTGGTTTAACTTGGGAAGTTTTTCAATGATAACTTAATAAAATTATTTACCAAATTTATTTATTAATTTTATGAAAAGTAGAAGCAAGAATCTACCAAACCATCAGCCTACCTTCTATTTCATTGCTTAGTCAAAACTCTTTTTAAAAAACCAATACCAAAAAATACTAGAAGAGGTAAGGTGGTATTAAAGGGTAAGATTTGGACTCAGTAAGATTGGAGTTCAAATCCTGCCACAGACACTTACTAGTAGAGTAACCCCGGGGAAGTCACTTAACCTCTTCTTGCTTAGTTTTTTACAATGCAAAATGAGAAAGCTGGGCCGTAAGAGTGCTAAAGCCTCTTCCAGCTCTAAATGTATGATCCAAAGATAAAATCGAGACAGTTGTTAAGGGGAGAAAGTAGTATTAATTCATGGCTGAATTATATACACCTCTGAAATGAAATCAGTGCATTTAGAGCTTGGAAAAGACCTTAAAATCATTTTACACATGAGCAACTGAAGCAAAGGAACTTGGTACACGGTCAGATAGGGAAATGAATTTATGATAGGGAAAATAGTAGAGCTGAGGTTTTAACCCAGGTTCTGTGACCTCACATTCAGAGATTATTCTATACCAAATGATCTCACATCTTGCAATATTCACATGCTAATCTCCTCATTATAATCCTTCAGGAAATCAATACTCAAGGGTTCATACTGGAAAGAGGCTTTGGCTCTTCAGACCTCTCCAAACCCTGGACCTTTAACATCAACTCAGCTGCAAACTTGTCCCAAACCAAGGAAACTACCACTACTTTCATCTATTAACTTACATTGTCTGATCAGGCAAGGTGAAGCAGGGTGGAGGGAGGGGAAACATCCAATGCCAGGGCCAGGATTCCATCAAGAAACGCTCCCAATAAACAAAGTGGTGGTTGGATACTACAATGCTATTAATGTTGCACTTCAATGGATAAAGGGTCAAAGGAGATGGGAGGAGAGGGAGGGGGAGAGAATCTGAAACTCAAGGGACTGTGGAACTGAATGTTGTAAACTAAAAGTAAATAAACCAATTTAATTTTCTTTTAAAAAAAAGTCAAAGGAGATGAACAAACAGTTCTCAAAAGAAGACTATTACAAACTATTAACAACTGCATGATACAATGTACCAAATCACATAAAAATAACCCTAAGAGTTTTACCTCACAATCAGAAATTGGAACAAAGGTAAAAAAACAGGAATAATCAAGGACAAGAAGGGTAGTAGAAAAAATCAGCATGTTAATACAGGGTTGGTGTTGTAAATTAGTACAACTATTACGCAATTTGTTGTCATGGAAAAGAAGGTAGAGTGAAGCAGCAAAGATCCCAGTACCATCAATTTATTTAGCTAGGCTAGCAGTAGTCAATTAACTGCATCAATGACTCCTGAGTAGTCAAAGACCCAGGATAGGGGAGTACTGAGTGTTTTATGGAGATGAACAGGACGACAGGACAAAATCTCCAGCAATATGTCTTTTTATGATTGGCCAGAAAGTAAAAATACCCTCTGATTTCAGTGCGACATTATGATTGTTTGGACCTTCCCTTCCAAACCTCCTTAACCAATAAACAAGACATGATTCAGGTCACAAAAGAAAGGTAAGACAATTTTAGTTGGCACATATTGAATAAGGAGGTGGGAATAAGTGTCAGCCACAGCTCTTCCCCATTTATCACTGGGAGATGAGACCAGTTCTCAAATGATGGGGGTTAGTCATTAGGAGATGAGACACAGGTAATGAAAGCTGCCACCATGATGGGCTTGACTAGACTGATTGAATAATAAATCTAGCTTGACTAAATATTAACAAAATAGAATGAAAAATCAATTTCACAAATTGCTAAAATGTCCATACCCTTTGACTGAGAAATTCTAGTAGCCATATACACCAATGACGAAAAGAAAGGTGACACATACACCAAAATACTTGTAGCAACCCTTTTTGTGTTGGCTAAGAAATGCAAATGAAGTAGATGCCCACTGATTGGGGAAGGGCTAAGCAGACTATGGTACATGAATGGAACGGAATATTGCTGTGCTATAAAATACTGTGAATGTGATGAATACAGGTACCATGTATGAACTGATGCAAAGCCGAGTAAGCAGAGACAGAACAGTATTTGAGTGAAGTAAAAAGAGGACGAAACAAAGGATTTTGTCATTTTGAGCATACCACAGACCATCTGGCTACAAAGAAGAAAGAGATGAGGGTTTTAGGAAACAAATTAAACAAGCCTGCCAGAAAGGCATGATGTGGGTGGGTGTGATGGAGGACTCCCATTATGCAAACAGGCTAGAGTTGTTTTTCTTTCTCAAAAGTAGAGGAATTGATAACTTCTGAACTTGTCTTAATCAAAGATTGCTCATTTTTGCCTGAAGGAAAAAATAACAACCATTGTTTAGAGCACCTCAATTAAATAAGCATTTACTATGGGACTACATAGATTATATACTATACAGGCTATGGATGCAACATTAAAGTGTAGTTCTTAACACCAAGGTGCTTACTTACATCTATCTAGCAGAGATGAGAGTTTCATCATCTCTAAAATATGAGAGGTGGACTAGAACACTTCTGAATTTCTTTCCAGCTCTACATTTATGATAATGCAATTGATATCCTATGAACTAGAAAAAGTAGAGGAGAGATACAGAGTTCTACAAAGGATCTCAAGAGGAGAAAATTGTAGGGCAAGAGAAATTGGTGGTTTTTTACAAAAGTTGTCTCCTGAGCTAGATTCCATCAGAGGAAAGGAAGCATTTCAACAATAATGGATATATGCAAAGGGAAGAAAGCCAAGAGCTTACAGGACAAGATGAGGGAATGTCAAGATTTCAGTCTAGCTGGAAGGTAGGGAGCAATACACAAGTTTAGCAATAAAATCTGGAGTTGTAAATTTAGAGGACCCTGAATGCCAGGATAAAGAAGCTGTATTATCTAATATAGCAAGGGGAAGCACTAAAGAGGTGGGCATTAAGACAGCAGTATGAAGACATAGATTAGACAAGGGAGAAACTAAAGGCAAGACAATTAGGATGGCTTTGCATCAGACTAGATCGGAAGACAGGAAAGAGCCTAAAATAGAATAGATGCAATAGGAATGGAAAAGAAGAGGGGGTACTGATAGAGAACACTGGAGGTCAGGACTTGGCAACTGACTTAATATGGAAAATGAAGGAGACAGATGAATAAAAGACAACACAGAGATTTCAAAGCCTCAGGCATGAGAAAAATAGCAATATTATCAACAGAAAAAAGGAATCTGAAAACAGAAAGGAAAATTTAGAAATAGATGCCACATGTTTTTCTTCTAGGAGGGGAATATGATACTTGTACATCCTCTCTCATAGGAGGTAGAGCATTTTGGAAACCACGCAGATAGGTGAATGAGTCTTAAAATTATTGTTAGTCGTTGCCATCATGATCATCACCGGAGCAATGTTGTGTCAGTTTAAATAGAGAAGGGTTTTCGGTGGCAATCAGCCACTACAAGGGCGCTAAGCAAGATGGCAAAGTAAGAGTCTTTTCTTTCATTTTTGTTCTGCTCATTTAATGTTTTCTTCTCATCTTAGTCCTCATTAACCAAATGAGCATCCAAGAAAAACAAGCAACATAAAAATAATTAGGCAGAAACATATAAGCACCAACCACTCGTTTGTTTTCAAAATGTGTTATGTTAAAGAAAAAAAAAATTTTTAATTACCCAGCCTGCAAAAAGAAAAGAAACTGATTCCACAGCAACCCAGCACTGGAATAAAAAAGCCCAAACAGAAATATACCAAAATGCTCACAGCAACGTTAGGTGGGACAGTGGATTGAATACTACTAGGCCTAGAGTCAGGAAGACTTGAATTCAAATCCTCACAAACTAGTTGTGTGACTTTGGGCAAGTCACTTTGCATTCTTTCATTTATGAATGTAGGAGTGGATGGGGGGGGCAGGATAGGAAGAAGGGACAGGTAATCAGACTCTCACAGTGTGCTCACTATGGAGAGGTTCTGC
>CM053582.1:39567651-39589549 GCA_028627135.1 Pseudochirops cupreus | reverse complement strand
TCAAGGTTGGTCGTCACACATACGATGTGTCTGTGATTGTGTACAAATTTTTCCTGGTTCTGCTCTTCTCACTTAGCATCAGTTTGTATAAGCCTCTCCAGGTAACTATGAAGTCCATCTCCTCCCCATTTCTTACAGCACAATAGTAAGGAAGCCAAGTTTTAAGAGGATATATATTTAAGAGGATATAGGAGTATATATGCTAGCTATTAGAATTATTAAGTAGAGCCAATATGAATTGGAAATATTTTTCCTTCTGATTTTGGGGGCTGGAGTGAGGAGGAATGTGGAAGCTTCTCAAAGAGGAAGGATACTTCATAGGCCCACCCAAGTATTTCTATTTCTTATCTCATTCTACCCAACCTAGATCAGGAAAGCAACCCCCAGTAAGGAAAAGTCACAGGTAAGCCCAGGATTAGTTTTAGCCATCAGTGGTAGTCTGATTTTGAAAGCATTCAATAATATTAGCCTATCATTTTGATGATAAAGTAATCACAAGCCTTACATTATAAGTATGTGTAGAAATGAACAGCTTTACTGGCTTTGCCCTTTCATTTGTATTGAGATAACACTTGGTGCACAGTGTCCAAAAACTGGTGCCTCAACATCTTCCTACCCTTGAGTATGTGTTCCTTTTCTCCAGAGTTATAAGTGCGTGTTATCTAACTTGGATAAAGGTCATAAACCTAGGACCAATGAAGATTTTTGCAATCCCAATTGTAAGTTTTCAGTTGGTAGTTAGCCCCAGTTGCTGGTGCTTCTTGGTCCACTGCAGACTGTAATGAAATCATCTTAATTTTGCATCTTCTTAGGGGATGGCCACTTTGTGACTTTAGAACTCATGCAAATGGTTTAGTGTGCTTTGAGTTCTTTTGAGTTTCTACTTTGTGCAGTTGTATGGAAATATTTTGATGACTTTACTTTCAGACATTTGCTACTTAACTGGCCTTAGCGTTCTGTTGTTCTAAGAATATAGTTTTTGTATCTCTAGAGCTTATGGGTGGTTTTTTATTTGGTTGTTTTGGATATTTAACTTCTTCAAATCTTAAAAATTTTTAGTCAGAATGGGAAATCTGTTACATCAGGGTTTGTTTTTTTTTTCTTTTTTCTTTTTGGAGGAGGAAGACAGGGCAGTTGGGGTTAAAAGTGACTTGCCCAAGGTCACTTCGTTAGTAAGTGTTAAGTGTCTGAGGTCATATTTGAACTCAGGACCTCCTGATTCCTGGGCTGGTGGTCTATTCACTGTGCCACCTAGCTGCCCCAACACCAAGTTTTAATAAACATCCAAAACACTACTTGCTGACTTAAGAACCTAAGGGTTCTTAGAATATATATATACATATATGTGTAAATATCTTTTGTCTGTTTTCTGGTTTATGATGCTTAAATGTAGTTTTGGTCTTGACTTTTGACTTGATTGGTGTTAGGAACTCCATAGTTTGGAAACTGCCTTTGAAATAGTATAGCTCAGCAACTTCTCTGTAATTCACAGTTTTAAGAGATTGGCCAGAGGCTGGGAGAGCCTAATGAGCTGACTGCTCATTCTATTTGTATCACGAGTATCTAGCACAGTGCCTGGCACATAATAAATGCTTTCTAAAAAAATGCTTGTTGATGATGAATCGTCTAAGTCTAAAAATGGTTTGTGTTTTTCAGTTTGGAGAAATGGTTTTTCAACTATGATGAATCTTAAAAAATGCCTGTTAGCAGAGACTTCTACTTTCTTGCTTATTAATTTTCCCATTTGTTCATGTTGAGAAATGTCCTACCATTTTTCCAAGTGTTTTATCTCGTTAGCCTATTTACCTTTTCAATTTTTAGGATGTGATGTTGGAATAAGGAAGAAAGATCAGAAGGAAATTAAGTATCTCCAAATGACAGACAAGTTCTTCAGTATATAATTGAATTGTATCATATTGGAAAATGTTTATTGTTAAATGCATTACAAAACTTTGTTTTTTTAAACTGGTATACTTTAAGCCATAATGTAGCTTATTAAAATGTATATTTTTAGTACAGTTGTGCTTATTAATATAATTTCTCTTAGCATAATTTTTCTTAGTTTTTTTTCTGATAATCAAATTATTTGATTCCATTTAATTCTCTTACCCCAGACTACATAGTTTTGTTTTGTTTTCCTTTCTGTCTTATTTTCAAGAATCGCCAAAAAGATGCTCTTAGAAGAAATCCAGGCTAACATTTCCTCTGATGAGGATGCATCTTCAGATGAAGAACCAGCTAAAATTAAAAAACGAATTGTAAAGCAAAATGAAGAAAACACTGGCGATGAAAGTGAGCCCCTAAAAGGTAAAGTATATGATGTGCTGATTTGGTAACTTGGAGAAGGTCTTTAAAATTAAGCTATCATCATATGTACTTACCTTCCTGTTTTATTTGTGTTAACTTTATTCATTATCTTTAATAAAGAGATGACTTTGCAAATTAATTTTGATTCTGAAAAGTTTATCATTTGCCCAATAGTAATAACACACTTGTATGAAGTGCATAATTAGCAAATAATAGTCATCCCTGATCTCCAGGAAAATACATAATTCTTTTTTGTCATGTGGTATTCCAATGGAATCTTACTCAAATACCTGTTTTAAAATTTACCAGTGACATTTTAAAGAGCAACAACTTTAAAATACATTTTCTCTTATCTGCCTTTCCCTGTTTAGACGATAATGATGAGCATGGCAATTCCGACACTGATTCTGACTCTGAACAATCTAAGAAGCCTCGATACCGTCATAGACTGTTACGGCACAAACTGTCTGTGAGTGATGGAGACTCTGGAGAAGAAAAGAAGGCAAGACCCAAAGAAACAAAAGAAACCAAACGCCGAAATAGGAGGAAAGGTTAGAAATGAGATTTAAAATACGACTTTTTCAGTAGTGACTTTAAAAAAAATTATCTTAAGCTTAAATTATAGAGATGATATTGTGTCGTGGTTAAGAGTGCTGGGCTTAGATTAGAATCAGAGAGACCTAGGTTCTTTATATCCTACTTCTGACACCAGCTCTGCGCCTGGCAAGTCATCCAACATCCATGGGCCCCAGGCAACATTCTCAGAGTCAGCTGGTAAGTCAGAACATCTTGAGATCTAGATTAGTGTCAGGAGTCGCAACATGGGGAGATTCTGTGCTGATAGAATCCCAGATACTTAACAGTTTTGTGGAAAGTCAGATGGACTACTAAATTATAAAATTATATTGCTATTCTATCATTTTCAAAGATTTTGGTGCATGTATGTATTTGGTTTCTCTTGCAATGCTCTTCTAGCGTTAACTAGCCTAACTTCACATTTTTTCTTAATTGTGTCAGGAACTGTGAAGTACAGTTTGCAAGTGTGAGTCATATTTTTCAAGAAAGTCACAATTTTGTTTCCTTGCCTTCCAGTTTTAATTTCAACTTAAAATAGAGTATATTTAAATATAGATAATCGATAATTATTTCTCTACTGCTTGAAAGTTTGCAGAGTGCTTAACATACGTTCTGCCCTTTGTTCTCCATGACCACTCTCTGAGGTAGACACTGTAACCCTGATTTGCCTAATGTCAGTGGACAAAACCAAGACCCACCAAAGCTAAGTGATTACCAGGGTCATTCAGCTACTCAGTTCCAAAAGTGGTATTTGAACAAGCTGAAGTCTGCAAGTCCAGGCAAGGCTCTTTTTACTTCATGTTACTTCATCAGTGTTGCTAACTGTGATTTTTAGGAATTCTAAATAGGACTTAAAGGTCTGCTTTTGAAAAATTGTTGTGTTCTCCAAGTACGAGCTTTGAAATACATATCAAGGCTATTTAATGATAGCTTATTTCTCTTGGTTGCTTTTTTTTGTCCTGTGCTCTGTTCTACTCTAGGTTTCCTAGAGTTGAAGGGATTTGGTCTTTCACTTGTTTTTTAACATTCAGAAATTCTACTTGTAGTTCAGGAAGGCATTTGGAAAGTACCTGGTCTGAAATTTGGTTTTGTCCTAGGTCTGAGAAAAAGATATATGTTCAACAAATTGATATTGTAATAAGTATTTTGGCGGGGGGTGGGGGGAATGTATTACTTCAGTAAGGAAGCAAACTATATTCAAGCACTTTAGAAATATTTTTTTAACATCAAGAATATCTACTTAGAACCACTTTTGCCTTGTCCAACTTAAATGCTTGACACTAAAAACGTGTTTCTTTTTAACATTGTGAACTTTTCTTCCCAAATTAGTATAAAACTCTGCGGTCCTATTCATGAAATGTTGCTGTTACCAGACACTTGCTCCAACCTTGGTTTTTTTTTTTTGCAGCAGTTTCCCCTTCTTCTTTTATATCCTTTCATAGTTAAATATACTCCAGACCAAGGCAGTTGGTAAGATGGTTGGCATGGGCAATGGATGGCTAGAGGGGATGTGACCTGTGGTCTTGGACTAGCTCTGTAGTGGGCTATTGAGTTGGAACTTACTCAATCCCTCATCCATCCAGGGCAGGAATCCTAAAAGGAGTAACTCCATAACTCAGTAGCACTGTTGTAATGTAAATCTCTTACATTTTTATGCCCGTAGATGGTAAATATTTGTGGTGGTATTACATTCTTCACAGATTTATGTATTTTTTTCAAAAGAATTATAATTTTTATATCATATTCCCTGTCAGCTTGGTGTTATTGAAGGATTGGGTATGCCACCTTTCTGTCTGATTACAGTCGATAATTCAGTCTTTTAATTTTTATCAAGTGAGCAGTGAAGATTCAGTTGATACTGATTTTCAAGAATCAGGGGTAAGTGAAGAAGTGAGTGAGTCTGAAGATGATCAGCGCCCTAGAACAAGGTATGACTTGGAGTTTGTCTTTGCTGTCTTTTGGTTTTCTGGTACATGTAAACATCTAAGTAGTCATTCCTACCTTGATTTGTTCATATTTTCTGCTCTTTGATTTTATGGGGCACAACCTGTAAACCATAGTTCAGAACTAATGTCTTGACTATATTTTTTTGTAGTGATCTCTTTGATCAGAACAGCATGGGCTGTAGGAATCTAATTATGATTAATGACTTTCAGTTTATGTTATCATTTGTAATTGAGTCATACCTTTAACACATTGCATCTCTTCCCACCTCCTAGCATATAGTCTGTCAGATACATAGATGGGATCTGTTTATAGTTATATAATATCTATCAGATGGACTGTATGCTGAGAGGTGGGAAGACAGGGCAGGGAATCAGTCAGGACATTTAGCCTATGGATAAGCTTTTAGACATCGAAGTCCTTGAAAACAGTTTGGAACCAAAGGAATAAAAGTGTTTCTTCAAACAGATGATAGTTGTTTTTATCAAATTTAGAGGGAGTACTGCTGTATCAAACTTAACATATTCAAAATCAAAGTTGTTTGTTCCTTTTTTTGTCCTGATTTCCATTGTTCTATAAATAGCACCACCTTTCTTCTAGTTGGCTATGTTCAAATTGTCACAGTTGTGCATTATTTCTCTTCCCCCATTGGTAGCTCTCATCCATTTAAGAGTCAGGAGTTGTCATTTCTCATTTTAACAATAATGTAGATTTATATGTTCCTGAATCGTTTAATCTGAATGTTTATATTATATAGAATTAGCTAGCTTATCTAGGTATGGACACCATGTATAGGGAATACAAATTGATGAGACAGTTCTGGCGTTGGCCTCAGAGCTTAAGATCTATGGAGATGGGCTAAATAGACTTGAGAAAACTAGAGAAACAGGCATAAAAAGTGCATTGCTGCTGCTACTGCTGCATAATTTATCTTAAGAACAGAAGGAACCCAACATTTATTAAATACACCTACAGTGATCACTTGCACTGTGAATTTCAGTTCAGTCAGAAATGAAAAATCGTTAGTCTAAGAAGACTTTTCTGTGAAGGTGAATGTTAGACCATGCATTTATGACTTGAGTGAATGTGCCTTTGTGGAATGAAAGAAGGGCATTTCAGATCAGGACACCAATGGGACTGAGAAAGAAGGTGGCTGGATTTGTGCAAAGGACAATAAAGGCTAGAACTCATATTCATGTGTTCATGTACAATATGTATGTTTTAGTCATTTGTAAAATTCTAGGACTCAGAAAGATTTTGCAAACATATACTCCTTTGTATAGCTAACCTATACCTATAACCCTTTTTCTGTGTTACTATTATATAATAGTGTTATTATCCATTTATTATAAAGCCCCTTCATTATTTTACTGTTTTAACCTCATGCAGAAGTGAAGATGTGTGCTAAACTAATGCATACTCCAAGATAATTTTTTTGAATCAGCAAGAATTTTTTTAACTTTTCAGATCAGCAAAGAAAGCAGAGCTGGAAGAAAATCAACGGAGCTATAAACAAAAGAAGAAAAGACGGCGTATTAAGGTTCAAGAGGATTCTTCAAGTGAAAATAAGGTAAGTGATGAAACACGCATGGCATGCTCTAATTATAATTGATAGAGCATTTTCTCCACTAAGAGGAAAGTCCCCTTTCGGCATAGCTGATTGGTGAAGACTATTTTAATTCTAGTTTTTTTGCTTTTTGGAGGGGGGAGGGCAGGGCAGTTGGGGTTAAATGACTTACCCAAAGTCACAGGGCTAGTAAGTGTTAAGTGTCTGAGGTTGGATTTGAACTCAGGTCCTCCTGACTCCAGGGCCGGTGCTCTGTTCACTGTGCCACCCAGCCATCCCAAGATAAAGACTATATTATTTTTATCTTTTATTTATTTATTCATTTATTTATTTATTTATTTTTAGGGACCCTAGAGGTTACTTAATCCAACTTCCATCCCTCTTCCCCTTCTCTCCTTCCCCCCATCTTACTATTATTATTTTTTTATTAACTTATTTATTTTCTTGTTTACATCATTCATTTCCACGAGATTTTGAGTTATAAATTTTCTCCCCATCTTTCCCCTACCCAACACTTTGGTAAAGACTATTTTAAAGGTAGGAATCTGCAAAACTCTTAAAATTTTGATTCGGGTAAATCGTAGAACAAATTGAGATTAATTTCCTTCATTCATTGGTTCATTCAATGAATAGTTATTAATCACATATGTTGATATGTAGTATATTGTATTAGGCACTTGGCCAGATTACAAAGATATGTCAGCTATGGAAATTGTAAAATGCTTTTGTTTTGCCGTTCACTGTGGCCACCGAGTTCATTCTCCTGTGTTTTCAGTTTTTAGATCGTTATGTCATCTTATAATAAAAATGACTGAATATTAGAAGAAATGTAGGGCATAGTATTGTACAATAATAAACAGCTGTTTATAGTTTGTTTAACAGTCTCTAGTCTTTCATATATTTTATAACATGTTAGGCTCTCTTGATTTTCATAAATATTACTTTGAATTAATTGAAGAAGTAATCAACAAACTTTGTAACTCATGTAAAATGAAATATTCATTTCTTATGATTTTATGTAATTCTTGAATTTCACAATTATTTATCATCATTTCATTTTAGAGTAATTCTGAAGAAGAAGATGAAAATGATGATTCCAAGTCTCCTGGAAAGGGTAGGAAGAAAATTCGAAAGATTCTTAAAGATGACAAACTGAGAACTGAAACTCAAAATGCCTTGAAAGAAGAAGAAGAGAGGAGAAAGCGTATTGCAGAGAGAGAGCGTGAGAGAGAGAAATTAAGAGAGGTAATTAATGTATGATAATGCTTATATCCTAATCAAAAAATGGCCTAGCAGGGCCTTGACAGTTACTGACGCCATCCTTTTAGTTTTTCAGGTAGTTCAAGTGAGGTTTAAAGTGTCCGTGACTTGACCAGCCTCCAAGTTAACAGATTATTTTTAAAATTATTTTGAGAAACTTGATTGGAGTTGCACATGAACTGTTTTACAGAATCTCTTGTACCATCTAGTCCAACTCCTCCCTGAATAAGAAAGACTCCTCCCTATGGTAGACCCACCACATAGCCTTTGTTTGAAGGCTTCTGTTGATGGAGAGACCTCCTGCCCCTCATAATAACCCCTTCCATTTTTTGTTTAGTTTCAAGTATTGTGAAGTGTTTCCTTCCATTGAACCTTGATCTGGATCCCCACAACCTTTACAAAACATTGTTGATAGTTCAAGACATTTCTCTTCCATACGATTGATAGCCCTTCATATTCTGCGGCATGCTCCCCCCCCTCCCCCCATTAAAGTCCTTTCATTTTTTCGTAAAGGAACTATTCATTCTCTCCAAATTAGAACATGCTGAGGCCTTCTTTGAGCCCCTTTACTTTTCTGTTTGGAACACTAATTCACACTAGCCCTAGATAGCCAGCAGTTCATTCCCTTGGCCAGATATCCCTAATGTTAGGTCACTGTAGAATTTGCACTGTTGACTCCACCTAATGTGAGTGAGATCCTCAGTCTTCTCTTGTTCCTCTTATACACTCTTAGGCTTTTCCTCAGTGTAGAACTCCTATGGATGCTAAATATTTAGAAGCCACATTCTTAGTTTTTGCTGGCTTTGAAATGATAAATGTCCTAATATTCTAATGCTATGTGTGATAGATCAGGCATTTATTAAACACTTATTTTATGTTATGTTCTTTGTTCAGTACTGAGAACATGAATCCAAGCAAGTCCCTCCCCTCAGGAAGCTTCCTTTCTAATTGGGGAAAATGACATATAATAGGGAATTAGAAATATGTCTGGGAGGGGGCAGTTGGAGTAGGTTGTTGGGGGAATTGATAGTTGATCTGTTAAAGCCTAGGAACGTTCCAGTGGCAAAACAATGTAATATTTGGAATAATAATTTCTTTTTAATAATTATGTTTGACCCTATTTTTTTCCTTTCCCATTCACCATGCTATCAAACTGATTTTACTCCTCAACCTTCCCCGTGACTGGAATGGGCCTTCCTTTGAATAGTAATATATATGTTTCCCTTCTCATTCAGGTGATAGAAATTGAAGACGCTTCACCAATTAAATGTCCAATTACAACAAAACTGGTTTTAGATGAAGATGAAGAAACCAAAGAACCTTTAGTACAGGTTCATAGAAACATGGTAACCAAATTGAAACCCCATCAAGTAGATGGTAAGGAAATCGAATATATGCTTTAATGCTTCCTGTTCACTTATTTCTCAGAATAGATGTACTTAACTTTAAAAGTGTAGAAATCTGTATTTATTCAAAAATTGACGATTTGCGCTTTTGAATATTTACTCTTAACCGTACATGGGTCATTAGTTACTTTTATTCATGAGAACATACACATTTCTTGACACCTCCAGGTAGTTGTGCACCTCTCCCAAGCCTGAAATTTTTCTGTTAAAGTAAACATAAATTTAGTCCATAACCCTTGGTTATGCTGGTCTTTTTTTAATAGAATCCCACCTTCTTAGATTGCAGACAGTTATATTTAAAATTGTAGATTTGTAGTCTATATAGTTCACAGACACAGTCACCTGAATTGTTTTCCCCAGGGACCTTTGTGGCTCAAAAAATAGACATTTTCATTAGTAACCAACGAATGATTTTACTCTTCTTGTTCCTTTTATCTTATTGCTGGTAGATTATGAATGAAATATATATTCTTTACTTTATGTATTTTTAATAGCCTAATTTTTGTCTTGAAGCAGTCATAGGCTGAGCTTTCTAATTTAAAATGTTTTCTTTAAAGGTGTTCAGTTCATGTGGGATTGCTGTTGTGAATCTGTGAGTAAAACCAAGAAATCTGCAGGTTCAGGATGCATTCTTGCCCACTGCATGGGTCTGGGAAAGACATTACAGGTAGGAGGTAACAAACATGAAGGCCTATATGTGCAATTGTCAAGATCATAGTCTCTAATGTTTTTAGTTCTGGAAGATAAATATACAATTGAATATACACACACACACGTGTGTGTGTGTGTGTGTGTGTGTGTGTGTGTGTATGTGTACATACAGGCACATACTTACACAATCATTAGAACTCTTATTAGTACCTCTGCATTTTTCATCTTGCAAAAAATAGATGCACAATATACATATTTCAAAAATTGTAGAATGGTTAATGATCATCACCATATGTGTATGTATGTTGGTGTGTGTATTTTTGTTTATTACAAAAATGAAATAAGTGCACATATATTTGTAGCTCCCACATGGCATTTTTTTAATGGATGAATACTTTATTTCAGGCATACTATGCATAACATTACCCTGAACTCTGTCCTTTAATCATATCTTTAATACAGTATTACCCAAATCCTCTCCCTCTACAAAACCTATGAAAAACCTGATAGTCACCTCAGGTTGAAACCAGATGGTCAGTGACAACTCGGGCTTGTTAGTGTGCTTATAATTCCATTATCACTCCATTATCTTCTGGAACTAACTACCCACTGCTAGAGCCTACCATATTGTAATTTTCAAATTACATCAAATTAATGATGTTAGCTGGGCGACACCCTCTATCCTATTCTTTTATTAATGGTTATTAGGATCCCATGTAGCTATGCAGCAGTGTTTGGAGATTATAGACACAATAGTTCTTTGGCTCCCATCATGTATTAGGAAGGGACAATAGGTTGTCTGCTTAGCGCTACCTGTTCCTGCCAGGATATTTGTTGGTAATCTTTTCTAGTGAAGGAATTGTTTCCTACCTCATCGCCCTTAAAACTTATTGTGGTTTTGATTTATGCTTTAAAGTTGTAGACTGCTATACAAATTGATTTATTATTCCATGTCCTAAGACATTACTTTTTGTCTGCTTAAGGAAAAAAATAAGGATTTTCAGCAGTATTGATTTTTAATAATTTCTGTGAATTTAAACATATGTTGTAAATGTTTTTCTTTGTAGGTGGTGAGTTTTCTTCACACAGTTTTGCTGTGTGACAAATTGGATTTTAGTACAGCTCTGGTTGTATGCCCCCTTAACACTGCTTTGAACTGGATGAATGAATTTGAAAAATGGCAAGATGGATTAGATGATGAGGAGAAGCTTGAGGTACATTTTATCCTTCTTTATGATTATGGCCATTGTAGTTTGCATTCATAATTGATTGTTGGGTTGGACTAGATGGTCTCTTCCCTGACCTTCCTTCCTCGTTTCTCTGCCAAAGGCTGACCATATCATTCCGTACTCTTCTTCCCTTCCCCCAACAAAGTCTTCTCTTGTTATTGACGTTCTTTCACAGTTATTCATAAGATAGATGCTGGGACAAGGGGGTGGAGAGGGAGGTAGTATTGTGAATAAAGAATAAAGAGTAACAGGACATGATGAGTAGGTACAATTTACAAGATTAGCATCTGTATGGATTTTTAAGATGAGTAAAGGATCCAAAGTGACTGAAATTTTGAGTAGTCGTGACTAAGAGCCTGACATATTAAAGAAATTTTGAAATTGGGGTGGAGGACAGACATAGACAGGAAAGTGATGAGTGAAATTGATGTTCTTGTGGGATTAATTTCCAAAGAATAAAAAGGGGGTAGAGATAGATTTGGGAGAAATCTGTTGAGTTGACATTTGAAAGCATTGGGTTAGAGCAGGTAACCAAGGTGAAGAGTGCAAAGAGAGGTGAGAAGGCTTAGTGCTGAATCTTGGGAGATAATGAACCAGTGAAAGAACTGAGTGTGGTAAGACAGGCTTGAGAATGAGAAGCAAATACCCAGAAGAGGGGATTGTAAGTAGGATCAGGTGTTGGTCAGTTGTGCAGGTGAAGGATATTTTTTTAAAAATTAGTGTTTATAATGCTGTAACTTAAAAGTTATAGGACATTGTAATGAAAACTTTTTTCATTTATTATTAGAAATATCTTTTTAAAAAATATGTTATATCCCTCTCCTCCTTTACTCCCATGGAAGGTCTCAGAATTAGCAACTGTGAAACGCCCTCAGGAGAGAAGCTACATGCTGCAAAGGTGGCAGGAAGATGGGGGTGTCATGATTATCGGCTATGAGATGTATCGAAATCTTGCTCAAGGAAGAAATGTCAAGAGCAGGAAACTAAAAGAAATATTTAACAAAGCTCTTGTTGACCCAGGTAAGCTATTCACCTCTGTTGAGATAAAGAGGCAGGTTTTATTTTTGTATTTTTGAATATATAATCTATTATTTTAATGTTCTACTGACTGGTCTCCTACTCTTCAGTTATGTTTACCCCCTAATCTGTGCCTGCTGGCGGCATGGTACAGAGAAGCATTGGATTGGCTGGCTGAGAATCTAGGGTCACATCCTGCTTCTGCCACTTTGTGCCTGTATAGTGTTGAACAAGTCACTTCTCTGCTCTGTTGCATCTAATTTCTCTATTCTCAGAACCCCTCAGTGGTGCACCCTTGAGATTAGCCTACCGGCAAAGGCCATGTTCCGTTGCCAGGCCCTCTTGCAGAGGCTCTCAGTTTTTTCTCATACTTTGTTGCCTTTCTTGCGTACTTTTGACCTACAAATCCAAGCAGTTCTGAGCACTCAGCTCCGTTACTACCTCTTCTCCCCAGAATATTTCCTGTTCCCCATATGAAAAGTGCTTAGTACTCCTCAAGTGCTTTGTTTGTGTTACTCCTTAGTTCACTACATTGTTACATATATTATCTCTTTGTCTCTGTGACTTATCTTCCATTCTAGAATGTAATAATCTCCTTGAAGTATAGGAGCCCTGTCTTATTTACATTGCTTCCAGCAAACTTCTTTCCAAAATGGTCATGATTTTAAGGGAAAACATAGTTTTTAAAAGGAACATCCTTTAACCAATTTTGTGTCTTACTTTGGGGCTTCAGAAAATATGGCTCTCATATTGAAGGACACACCCTACCCACTCACCCCAGAAATAATAGAGGGAAAGAGTTTGTTTATGTGGGTTTCATCTGTTGATATTCACTGTATTAGAAATTTACATGTCTTAATATTTTTGTGAAGTCAATTTTGATCTCAGGGACCCCACTTTAAGAACCACTACTTTTGAGTCCTTTTCTTGACTTTGATGACATGAACTGCTATAGAGAATTCTCTGCAAAACCCTGCACATTACTTTGTCATCTGCTTTTGATAACTATGTATTCTCATTATTCTTTTTCTCATAATTCTCATAATTCTTTTTTTTGACTAAACAAGTAGGCATCTGCATCCACTAGGTACTGATGTCTCCTTGGTTGCCTTTTTGTTGATGATATTACAGTCCAGGTCATCTCTCCCCCCACTTTTAGTGCTCCTCTTTTATGGGTTGTTTTTAAATCATCACTTTTTCAATGCTTTTGTGTGTGTCTTGCTGTTCAAATGTCATTTGCACTCTTTCATATGACACACAGGGTCCTGGTGGATGATACTTCCATCATGGATAAGACAAGCTCATTATAGAAAGTTTGGCGGATCTATTTGCTTTTGCATCTGTTGTTCCTATTTTTTTTTAAGCTTGCACCTAGTCCTCCTTCCATTTTCATCTTCAAATGGAATTGGCATGATCTAGCTCATGTACTTCTTCCTGTAGGCTTTTTGCATAATCTGTTTTACCTTCTGCTGCTTTTTGTTATTTCTAAGGCTAGACCATTCATCATGTTCCATAGTGTTCTGTTGATTTCAGCTGTCATTTCTTTCAACTTCGGCTAGGAACCATGTGTTTAACTAGCTGTGGGCTCTTCTAGTTTCCTTGGATCCTGGTGACAACTGTCTCTCTGTTAATTATCTCTAAGAAATGATGATAATTGGAGTCAATTTCTTCCTTACCCAATTTTTCAGAGTCCACAATCTGGCCAAATAGGTTAGTCTAAAGCTACTGTCATTACAGTTCTCATCTTGATCTTTCTCTTCCATTTGGATATTAAATTGACATTTCTCCCTAACAGAGTTGAAGGTACTGATAGGTGATTCAGAAATGATGTGAACAATAGTTTCCTCTCTGTCAGTTTCACTTTTTTGTGATGTTTTATGCTTGTGATATTCAGTGCCATTTGATGCTCATAAAGAAATACTAGGGCTAAAACAGGTACGAATTTTCTCAGTTGCCAATATGCCTTTGATCTCTTTGATTTCTTAATCTCAAATCATAGAATCTTCTTTTTTAATGTATTCTTCACTGTCTTTTGCCTATTTTTGCTTTGAAGTCATTATGCATCAAATTATAGGTTGACTTAGTTTGGAGGACCATGGCAGAATTTTTAAAGGATTTGTCTGTTTCATCCTCAGCAGTGTACTGTTGCATTCTTCAGTATTCACATGGTTCTGTTTTCTCAGCAGTTTGGATATTCCCTTCGACACTTGCCTTCAAAGAGACAACAGATGTCTCTTTGCATCTTGTAAAAGCAAGATGATCAGATGAACAAGTATTGCATGAATTTTTTTTGTTGCATGATAGAACTTTGCCAATTTCATCATTCTCTTCTGTAAAGAGATTCTGAGTTGTCCTTCCATTTTGTTGCTATTCCTTTATATCTTCTCTTTTCTTAGAGTTTCAGCATTAATGAATTTTCATTCTTCCAGTAGTGTATCATTTTTTGTTGGCCTATAAAGAAACATCTCAGATTTAGGGTGCCAACAGCTAAATAAGTAGCTATACTTGGTCTTACAACTATGTAATTTTTAACACCCTGATTATTCCCTTTTTCTGAATTTGACTTATATCACTACAGAAGGAAAAGGAGGGTCCTAGAAGAGCAAGATCCCTTTTGTAGTTTTCTTTGTTTCATGAATTGACATCAGCAAAGAATTCAGTACTTAGTGCCCAGTTTGCTGTGGTGAGCCTCTTTCTTTGTACATGGGCAGGCTATGGCTCAGATATGAGCCAAAAGCTTTTTCTGGGCCTCTTGCTCAGTAGACTCTGCCAGAATTCCCCCGGCCTAGCCTTAATTCATTTCAATGCCATGATGAGGCCAGTCAGCAGCCTTTTTGTATCTATACTTGTATTTGACACAATTAATACTTGTTAATTGAGAGTGTAAAGGACTTGTCCCAAAAAAAATTACTCAAGTGCTCCTCAGAAATAAGGCAGTTTGTTTTGATTTTTCCTTGGGTTTGGACTGTTGTTTTTTATGCATATGAAATATAAACACTTCCTTCACCCTTCCCCCCCCCCTTCAAATTACAGACACGACTCATAATTTTATAAAACAAAGATACTTAGAGACATGTTAAATTCCATGTAATAGGACAGGCTGGCAATACTGAGGAGAAAGAAATGACTATCAGTGGAAGAGGGCTGGGAATGGACCACATTAAATGGATGCAAACTGCTCTAGTCAGATGTGTGGCATATAGTATTATGATGGAAGTTTCAAGACCTGGGCTCTGTTTCTGCTGACCTTGGACAAATCACTTTTGTTTTACCTTAGTTTCTTTTGCAAAGTGATGGGAGGGTTCGACTAAATCATTAAGGAGCCTTCTGTTCTTGTGAGAAGTGGGCTGCTATAGTGCAAAGATCCCTGATTTTGGAGTTTGAAGTCTGATGTTAGGAGTATTGTCCCAGATGGTCATTAACTCTGTGACCTAGGAGCAGTCACTTCATATCTCCTGGTATACAATTGATCTTTAAAATTGGGATTATATGTTCTCCTCAAATCACTGGGCTGTTGAGAGGAAAGGTTTGCAATTATGAAGATTCTGTGGTTGGAAAAGGAGAATGGTTTCCTTGAAAATAAAGTTCCTAATCCCAACATTTTGGAATCCATAGAGTTAGGGTTAAAAGAGCTAGTTTTTACATGGTGCATTTTCATTTTTAAGATACTAAATTTTTTTTTCAGTGAGGGTTAATGTATCATAACTCGTAATGACGTTAACACCAGTTATTGAGTGTTCAAGCATTTCAGCATATCCCAGAAATAGTAATGCTAATTACCAGTGGCTTGATGATATTTGATGGTATGCATAGGTTCAGGCTTTACTTCGTGATTAAGAATAAGAAGGCTAGAAGTTAAGGTGACAGATGGTTATTGGGTTATATGTGTTCGCTTCTAGTTTTGGCTAGCAGTTGTTTAACTGTTACCTATAGAGGCCATTTTAATTTTTTAAGTGGCAAGGGTAGAATTTAAGTCATATTTAAGATGTGTACGTCTGAACTGTATAAAACTTGGCATAAAATTTTAGTTTGAATCTGATAGACTTAATACATTTTTAGAGTTGTAAATTATATCTCTGCATTTGTGAACCCTGATAAAATGCTGATTTGCAATAATGATCAAATTGTGCAGACTGTGCTAAAGAAGTTTAGGATTTAAATTGGGTTGGGGGTGGGGTGAGGGGTTAGAAGTGAGAAAAGACATGCACAGTAACTCAGCAGAAAGGACATCGTGATCTGTAAACTGTCCAGTCAAAGTGCTGCTTATATCCCAGTAGCTAATCGCATTATTCTGTTTCATCAAGATAGTTACCAGCACAGAATTGATATTTATACAGAATTTATATTTGACCTATTTACTTTTGAGAAACTCTTTGGTATACCAGACAGTGAGTTAGGAGTATAATTTGAGGACTGAAAGGACATCCCCAAGTCACTGTGGAAAGATCCTTGAGGGGAGCTTTATGAGCTCTTGGGCCTTTGTTACCTCCCTTCTCTGGCATTCAGATCTCCAAGTCTTTTCCTTCCTCTTACAAATGGAAAAACTAAGCCCCAGACAAGTAAAACATCTTAAACAAAGAATGTAACACTGCTTGGCCAAGTCTTTTAACCAGAGTCCAGAGATCCCCTCTTCCCTCAATGTGAACTTGGAGAAGAAAGACTCATACCCTTATTTTCTCTCTCCTCTCCCTGAATTTTAACTTTTACTTTAATGATTTAAAAAACTTAGTCTGAAAAGTGGTCCCTAGGCTTCCCTAGAAGCCCAAATTGGTCCTGGACACAAAAAAAAAGTTGGAGAAGCCTAGTACTAGAATGTTAGCGTGGTTCTTGAAAAAAAAAAATCACCGTCATATGATAACTGACCCACTGGGGATTTCCTCAGACAAGAACTCACATAGTAACTTTTATTAGCCAAATGTTTCATGGTTGGTGGTCAGCTTTCAGTAATATAATATTGTATACTGGCAGGATTCTTCATATTGCGGTAGTGACTGTGAATTCATTTTTAAAATGAATTTGGGGAATTAAAATATTATAATTAAAATATATGTGAAGTTATGAGTCAAAACACAGGCATTAATCTAAATTCAGTAGATTAAAATAAAAGATAAACATTGAAACCTCAGTTCTGGTGGTGGTTTTCATTATTTCATACTGTATTAAAAAAAAGCTTTAAGTAATATCATGTTGCATAAAGTTGTGAACTTTAATTGCATGGAACAATTATCCTAGTTGTGTCATTGTGGGACACAGATGTACTAGGATTATTAAAATTAGCTGTGTCTCATAAATACTGGTATGTACTCAGTGAACTTCGGAACACTTTTTATTTAAACCACTTAAAAGTAACTATATATTTATAATCTGCTTCTTGCTTTTGCTTATTTTTCCAGAGTATAAAATCTTAGCTTGCAGCTGTGATAATTGGTGCTGGGTTAGTTTCTCCATTTTAAATTGTCAATGAACTGGCCTCATCCTGTTCACTTTGTCTCCTTGTTGTATGCCCAGCAGAGAAGGACAAGTTAATGCTGTTCCTGTTAAAGATGCATCTCGTTGAATTTAATTCGAGGTGCTAAGACTTAACCTTGGAGGCATTGAGAGAAACTTTCACCTTGAAAAACTAAAAATAGGAGAAAATGTCTCTCTCCTATCAGAATGGGAACCAACCTTGTACTGGATGGAAGGCGAGCCTCCCAATGAGGAGGGCTTGGGTTCACTTCCACTTCTGACCCGTACTATCTGGGTGACCCCAGACAAGTTACTTACCCTCTCAGTATAACAGGCCGCTTTCTGACGCATACAGAGTTAGCTGCAGAAAAGGTCCCAACTTGGTAGTGGCAGGTGTTTCTGTAGTGTTATATGTGTGAAAGTGTTTGGGAAACTTAAATCCACTGGAATACATACATATATACATTATATGTGTATATATATATATATATATGTATATGTGTGTGTGTGTGTGTGTGTGTGTGTGTGTATGTATGTATGTATGTATATTTTTTTGGCTTTTTGGAGGGCAACTGAGGTTAAGTGACTTGCCCAAAGTCACATGGCTAGGAAGTGTGTCAAGTGTCTGAGTCTCAATTTAAACTCAGGTCCTCCTGGCTCCAGGGCCAGTGCTCTATTCACTGTGCCACCTAGCCACCCCTGGAATATATTTTTTGGTACCCTTTTACTTCTAGTCTCACTTTCTCCTTCTTCTTGGGAACAACATTTTCTGTAACCATCTTCCACTTTTGTTCTCTGTCTGTTAGCTAGTATCCATCCTAAGTGTTGTGAAAATATCTTGAGATAAAGATAGAGTAGGGGTATTATTAGTATTTCAAAAAAGGATTGGTGCACTTATTTACATGTGCCTTTTTACTACTTTGTAGCCCATGCTGCCTTAGGTGCTAGAAGAATTTGGTAAACTGGGAACAACTACTATTTCTCCTTCCTCCTTATTCAAGGAATGACTCATTGATATCTTTCATGCCATTGATGGCAGTTAGAAGAATCTAACCTAGAGAGTAATCCTGTAGGTCCTCATATATTGAGATGATGTAATTCTATGGAGTGGAGGGTAGGAGTTGAGAATGATTATGTCCCAAGTGATGGTAGAAAAGCTGGAGAAACAAACAGATGGAAGGCAGGAGATGAAAGAGAGAAATGTTCTCAAAGGAACGAGTAAGGAAAAGACAGGTTCAAATAGTAAAGAAGAAGGGTATTGACCCTTCTGTCAGACGAGACAGTTCAATATTTGAAAAGGAGTATATTACAAAAAGATTAGGGGACCTCCATTGACCAGCCCTGCAGTATCAGAATGAAGGATCAGTTTTACTGATAATTCTTCATATGGCTCACCATTGCATTGTTCCAATTTCCCTAAAATTCAGGTTGTATAGAATAAAAGTACCATTTAATTCTGTAGCTTATGAATCAGACTTAATTTTATGGCAAATTCTTAGAAATAAAGTAGTGGGAGGGCTGGCAGTGAAAAAGAATTACTTTTTATATTTAAGGGGAATAAAAAGCGTTGTGTTTCCTAATTATGGAAGAGATTTCTGCAGAATCTTGTTGGTGAATTTTTTTTTTCTAACGTCAACTTGATGGTTCAGTTCAACATATATTTGTCAGATTCATAATATGCATAATGCCACAAAACCAGAACAGTACTACAGTTTACCTATACAGGATAGACAAAGTAACTTCAGGGATCAGTAAAGACAAGGCCCAGGACCGGGTAGAGTTTGAGGTGGGGAGGAATCAGGAGACACTTCACTGAAGGTATGGCAGCTTGGTTGACATTGATAGAGGAAAAGTGGAGGGTCATTCTAGGCGTGGGGAGCAGCTTATTAATAGGCTCAGAGCTGAGGTAAGAACAAAATATTTCAGTAAGAATTAGGTTTCAAAAAGGTAAAAGAAAAGAGCAACAGGGGAGAGAGAGAGAGAGAGAGAGAGAGAGAGTGTGTGTGTGTGTGTGTGTGTGTGTGTGTGTGTGTGTGTGTGTGTTTAAGAAAAGGCCCAAAGGGAGAAGACAACATGTGAATTTAGGGAACAGCAAGTAGGTCAAGTTTGACTAGAATATAGAGTGTATTAAGGAGACTAATACAGAAGAATTCTAGACAGGAAGGTGGGAAGTGGGTGGATGGCTTTAAAGGCCAGGCTGAAACATTTGTGTTTTATCCAAGAGGCAATAGGCATCCATTGAAAATTTTTTAATACAGGAGTGATGAGGTCAAACTTGTATCCTAAGAATGTTAATTTGGCAGCTCTGTGGAGCAGACACTAGAGAGGAGGGAAACTAGAAGCAATGAGCCTGTTAAAATAGTCCAGACAAGACGTAGTGAAGGCTTGAATCAGGATGGTGGTGGTGTGAGTGGAAAGAAAGGGCCAGATGCAGTAAGATGGTGTCAGTCACTGAATGAATTTGAAAAATGTGGAAGAGGGAAGAATCAAGGATAACAACTAGATTGTAAACCTAGGTTTTTGAAAGGAAATGGTAACCTAGACTGAAATAGGAAAGTTAGAAGCTTGGATTAGTTTAGGAGAAAGGATAATGAGGTCTCTTTTCAGGCTTTAGTTTGAGATAACTGTAACAGCAAGTCTGGAACTCAGAAGAGAGTTAAGGGATCCCATATATTTGGGGTGGTAGCAGTGGATAAAGTTGCCGGGCTTGAAGTGTGGAAGATTTCCTCTTCCTGAGTTCAAATGTGCCCTCAGACACTAGTTGTGTGACCCTGGGCAAGTCACATCACCTTGTTTGCCTAAGTTTCCTCATCTGTAGAATGAGCTGGAGAAGGAAATGGCGAACCGTTCCAGAACCTTTGTCAAGAAAACCCCAGATGGGGTCACAAAGAGTTAATCTTTGAAATGACCGATCAGGTGTCTTTGGGAGTCATCTGCATTAAACCTGTGGAAACTGATGAGATTGCCAAGATAATGAGTATAAAAAGTCCAGGTCAGAACACTGGGGTACACCACTTTGAGGGGTGACCTAGTAAAGGAGTCTAAGGAAAGCTTAGATAGCTAGGAAGAGAAACAGGAGAGAAGAATATCACAAAAATATGAGGAAGAGAAAAATACCTAAAGGATAAGAGAGTTGGCCATTGTTGAAAACTATGGAGAGTGCAAGATGGATGACTCAGAAAAGCTAATTGGTTTTGTTTCATTTTATTTTGGGGAGGCAATCAGGGTTAAGCAACTTGCCCAGTATCACACAGCAAGTAAGGATCTCAGGCTAGTTTTTACTCAGGTCCTCCTGACTTCAATATACAAGGCAGTATATTGGTTTTAGCAGTTAATAATTCATTGGTAAGCCTGGAAATAATGGCTTGTGGTTTGGGTTAGAAGAGCTTCAAAAGTGAGTGAGAGGTGAAGCAGTAGAAGCAAAGGGCCTCCCCCTCCCACCCTTTTCAAGACATTTGGCTTTAAGAAATGAGTTATGGGATGATGACTTGATGGCGAAACAGGCATGTTTTAGGTAACAGGGCTCACTGGATACAAAGAACTTGAAGAAGGTACAATTGCCCAGGCTAGTCCCCTGGAGCTGATGGGATCAAGGGCACAAATGCATGTGGAGGTGATTTCAGAGGGTTTTGTGGCATACAATATATGAGAGAAGTTGCTCATGTTGGATGACTTCTGTCTTCTTGATTTTGTGTGCGGTAAAGCTTCTGATGACAGGTAGGGAGATAGGGAGGATACAGTTGTACAGAGTTTGAGGAAGGAACTGAAGACCTTCGCATTCATCTATAACCAAATACCACCATTAAATCCTCCCAAATTTTTATAGCATTTTTGAATTGTGACTGTCCATTACAGTATTTATGTTCAGCTAAGTGCCCTTCCCACGTTCCCTTTACCTAGCAGGTGGGATAATTAGTTCATGGTCAGGCTGGGAATACTTCGGTGATTTTTCCCCCTTGTTATGTAACATACCTACCCTCATTTTATGGGAAGTAGCTCTGGAGTAGTTGTCATCTTATTAGAAGGGATCACTTAGTTTAAGAAATTTACACATCAGACTCCCTTTTTCTTCTTTCCCATCCTATGGTGTCTCTAGATTGTCAGCATATGTTTTTAATTTACATGTACCTCTATGGCAAAGGAAAACTTAATTTCGTATTTCAGTGCTCTGGAGGGTCTTGATTTCATTGTGGTAGAGGCACTTTAAAAAAAATAATAATGTTTATTTTTAGTTTACAACATTCATTTCCACAAGATTTTGACTTACACATTTTCTCCCTGTCTGTCCCCTACCCACCACCCCATAACAGCAATCCCACTGAATACCCCTTCCCCCAGTCTACTCTCTCCTATATCCTCTGCCATTCCTCCTCCAACTTTCCAGTAGGGCAAGATGGATATATACCCCAGTGTATATCTTATTTCCCAGTTGCATGTATAAAATAATAATAATAATAATAATAATAATAATAATAATAATAATAATAATAATA
>CM053582.1:39544160-39567151 GCA_028627135.1 Pseudochirops cupreus | reverse complement strand
CCCTAATTTAGAAGCTGCTAGATCTTATGTTATCCTGATTGTGTTTCCACAGTATTAGAATTGTTTCTTCTTGGCTGTTTGTAGGAAACAAGGCTGTTTCCCCTTGACCTGGGAACTCCGGAATTTGGCTGTAATGTTCCTAGGAGTTTTCTTTTTGGGATCGTTTTCAAAAGGTGATTGGTGAATTCTTTCAATTTCTGTTTTGCCCTCTGGTTCTAGAATATCAGGGCAGTTTTCTTTGAGAATTTCTTGAACAATCATTTCAAGGTTCTTTTTTTGATCATGGCTTTCAGGTAGTCTCTCTGGATCTATTTTCCAGGTCAGTGGTTTTTCCAATGAGATATTTTACATTGCCTTCTATTTTTTCATTTGTTTGGATCTGTTTAATAGTATCCTGATTTCTGATAAAGTTATTCACTTCCATTTGCTCCAATCTAATTCTGAAGGAATTATTCTCTTCAGTGAGCTTTTGAAATTCTTTTTCCATCTGGCCAATTCGGCTTTTTAATGCATTCTTCTCCTCATTGGCTTTTTGGGCCTCTTTTGCAATTTCAGTTAATTCCTTTTTTAAGGTATTATTTTCTTCAGTCAGGTTATTGACTCTTTTCATGATTTTCTTGCATCATTCTCATTTCTCTTCCCAATATTCCCTCCACTTCTCTTGATTTTCAAAATCCTTCTAGAGCTCCTCCATGGACTATAACCAGTTCATATTTTTCTTGGAAGCTTTTGATGCAGGAGTTCTGACTTTGTTATCTTCCTCCTGTTTCATGCTTTGATCCTTTTTGTCCCCAAAAAAGGAATCTAAGGTTTGATTGCTGTGCTTGCTTTGCCTCCTTTGCTTGCTCATGTTCTCATCAGTTACTTGCCTTTTGAGATCTTGGCCACAGTAGAACTCTGCTTCCAGAGAGGAGAGCTTTGTCCCAAATCGCTGGGGTTTTCACAGCTGCTGGAGCTATTAGTTGGGTGCCCTCTCTGATGTCCCCTCAAACTCTGGTTCACTGGTCATACACCCCAGGACCTCCACCCACGACAGTGATACAGATCCGAGAAGCTCAAAGCAAGAGGGATCACCGACTGAATGGTTGCTTGGTCCCCCTACAATCCACAGGCTAGGAGCTCTGAAGCAGCCATGTGGAGGGAGCTGCATGGCCGTAGTGCCTCCATGCTTTTTCACCCCGGAGGCAGTGGCCAGACTGTACTCTCAGTCCCCATTTCCACAGAGTACACACTCACCTTTTACTTTGTCTTTGGCATTTATGGGTTGATAATTCTGAAAACCACCACAGCTGCTGGTGCTCCACTCTCCTGAAGTCTGCTCCAGCCACTGCTGGTCAGGGCTGCCCTGGGGCTCAAGGAGGGCTGGGCTTGGCTCCAAGCTCACTTCCATGGACCCTTCCTCCTCCTTCAGCAGGAGCTTTGTTTCTCTGTCACTTTGTGGGTTCTGTAGCTCTGAAATTTGTTTCGAGTCATATTTTATAGGTATTTGAGGTCGTTATGGGGGGAGCTCACGAAGTTTTCCTGCTTCTACGCCACCATCTTTGTTTTGCTCCACCCTGTAGAGGCACTTGTTACACTAATTAATGTGATTCTTAACTCTTTGAGGCCCTAACAAACTGACCATCATCTCACAGCCACCCCACTTTCTTGATAAGCCTAGCTGGGCTAATCTTCACATGACATACATACAGTTCATACAGAGTCATCTCAGGAAAAAAAGAGCTATAATTTTATTATAATACAGTTTGGGAAACTTTGAAACCATTCAAATTAATGCAGATGAATCTCAGTAACATGTATTACATGAAGTAAAAGAAAATCTTCATATTTATGTGCATATGTGTATAGAAATGCATAAACACATGTACACGTGTATCCCATTTAAATAACCACCTTCGATTTTCAGATTTTTGCCTATTAAAGCAAACCATGTGCTGTACTGTAAAAACACTGCAATTGGAGCTGGAGAACCTCAGTTCAAATTCTGTTTGTCATTGATTGCCTGTGTGACCTTGAACAAAGTTGCTTACCTTCACTGGGCTGTTTCTTTCCCAAATTGAGAAGATTTGGTTCCATGATCTCTTAGATTCCTTTTCAGTTCTAAATCCTTTGATCTTATGTCTTCTCTTTGGGTCATAAGAATGTTCTGGGAAACCATAGTTATCTGATTTCTTATTTTCCACCAATAGGTGGCAACATAACTCATAAAAGTTGGCTTTTTCACATAATCACAATTTCCAGCAAAATTAATGAACTTATTTTGAACGGTAGATTTTATTTAAATCATTATTCTCATTATTAGATATAAACTTGAATATATCTTCCTTACAACTCTCAGAAAAATGAAGGTTTGATTTTTAAAAGATAAAACATCAATTTCTTTTTATATTCATATTAATTTTACAGCTACATTTGAAAACTGAATGGTGATTTGATTACTTTGTTTGCCAAAGAAAATAGAAAGAAGGATGTTAGATGTTATTGGAAGTTGAATTTTTTCCAGTTCAGCAGCTTTTATTATGGATGTTCAGAAGGTGTTTTTTCCAAGCTACAGAGTAAGCAGAAAACAACCATTACTAAAATTGTAAATATTGAGATACTTGGTATTTTTTAAAAAAACAACAAGCAAACTCCCCAGAATATAATTATACTTTAAAAAGCAAACATAATTAATCAAAGGAGCTTAATAAGTATTTCAGAATTTTTCATTCTGTTACTTTAAATTTGGGGTATTTTAAAACACAATTAAATAAGCTACTGCAGCCCTGACCACAGGCTGTCAATCAGAAAGCATTTATTAGACACCTACCTTATGCAAGTTTAATGGTAAGATTTTCTTTATGAAATCCATAAACCAGCATATTTCTTGATTGGGTTACTTCTACCCCTATGAATCATTGGTATTAGAAAAAAGGTATTGGGGCATCTAGGTAGTACAGAAGAAGCGTGCCGGCCCTGAAGGAAGTACGACCTGTGTTCAAATCTTACCTGAGACACTTACTAGCTGTTTGACCCTGGGCAAGTCATTTAACCCCAGTGGGGGGGGGGGGGCCACCAAAAGAGGATATTAATGAATGACACAGCTTTGTATAATGGTCAAGGAATAAGCCCTGGGTCAGGTCCTCACTCTCACCCATTTACTAATCCTGGGCAGGCCATAAGTTTTTTCATTTTTAAAGAATAATTTATCTGTACAAATTGAATGTAAACTTTTTAAAATCCTAGCTTTCTTTGTTTATCACTCTGGTGTCTACTTATATTCCTCCTCCTTTTTACTTATCTTTCATGATGCTGCTTTAATGATTTACATTTCTGTAGCATCATAGTGTATGCATCTTGTTTATTAACCAATGATGGTCATCCACACATTTTCTCTCAGGTCCAGACTTTGTTGTTTGTGATGAAGGCCACATATTGAAAAATGAAGCCTCTGCTGTTTCAAAAGCCATGAATTCTATACGTTCAAGAAGGAGGATTATTTTAACAGGAACACCCTTACAGAATAACCTAATAGAATGTAAGTAAATCTTTCTTTTATACCTGTATAATTTGGAACATGAGTATGGCCTTGGCCCATTTTTATTTTTCTTGTCTGTGAACTTTCTTGTTAAGATGTTTCTCCATTCTTCCCTTCTTTTCTTTTCATACTTAGATTATACCATGATTTTTTTCAGTAATCCATCTCCTTTTCACAAGAAAATGTCTCCAAGCGAATCATTATGAATTTAGTAATGTTGGAAGTTGTGTCTGTTCAAAAAGAAATGTGGAATTTCACGTAGTTGACAAAATGTTTATTTGTAAGCTTGAGCTCTTTTAGTGGCTACTTTAACCTGATTTAATTCCCTGAAAAACTGCACCAATGTTCCTCAGTTGCATGCATATGTACATGAGCTACTGCTTCAATCCACATGTAATTTAGGAGTTTCATATGGTTTTAGGAGGGTAAATCACCTTAGCTTCTATCTGTGTATGTGGTGCTCTATCTCTATGTATCCGTGTCCATGGGGAGCAGAGGAGAGACTACTGGTCCTCCACAAATTCCCTTGTACAAGTAAACCTTAAAAGAGAGTGCCCAGAATGTATATGGGGGCTGGATTAGAGCCAACAAACTAGAAGCAGTCACATCACCTGTGAAGGTAGAGTTGGTGAGGTCAGGATTGGCAGAGAGGGGGTGATTTAATTCGGTTCATGGGCTTTATTGAGAGAAACTGCTCCCCTGTTTTTACCTGCTGGAGGTAATGACAGTGAAGAGGGAACAAGAAATCATCCTGTGGGGTAACAGTGAAACAGTCCTTGGCTGCTGGGTCACAGCCCCTCTGTTGACACAGCATTATTTCAGTCTTCTCCGCCTTGGGAATAACTTCTTGTTCATGTCATTTCTCTTCTATTTATATCATCTTAACTTCATATTTTATTTTGATAGTGGTCATTGTTTAAGTTTGGGGCTTATTTTATCCCTTTATCCATTTTGATTTCCCATTTTAAAGTCAGTTAACACAAATGTATGTAGTAGCATATTATCAGGTTTCATTTATTTGATTAAAGTCTGTACTTTCACTGAATGTTGCCCCACTGCTGATAAACATCTTGTTTGCAATTATAGATGACTTTCATATCACAGCCCATATCTGAGTTGTAAAGAATAATGACTTAGTATGAAATCCTCTGTTACAAGCTCTGTTATTACTGTAACTTTGGACTGGTATTTATAGTGGTTATTTTTGTCATGAGATTCCTCAGGCTGTGCATGCTTTATTAGATTTGTAGCAAATATTTGTTCTCATTTTATTTGGTGTTCTTTTTTGGCAGAATAACTCTAAAGTCTCCTTATTGTGGCATTATCATTTGAAATAACCGCTTTCTAGATAATTGTTTTTGGGAACTTTTAATCCTTTGAGGCAATGGTATTGTTAATAAATAAAGCTGCTATATTTTCTCTTAGATCACTGCATGGTGAACTTTATCAAGGAGAATTTGCTCGGGTCCATTAAAGAATTCAGAAATCGTTTCATCAATCCAATCCAGAATGGTCAGTGTGCAGACTCTACTATGGTTGATGTCAGAGTGATGAAAAAGCGGGCCCACATTCTGTATGAAATGTTAGCTGGATGTGTGCAGGTACAGAGTTGTTTCACAAAAGTAAAAAAGACTTGTTACTTTGAAATATTATGACAACGCAGAAATGTGGATGAAGTCCGTATATCTCGAGATAGGGCTTAAGTGGTACCTTTCTCCCTTTCTTGTGCTATGTAGCTTACATTTACATTTGCTTTGCCCCATCTTTTCAAACTCTTATGGTCCTAGAATTCTACATTTTAAAAAATTTCTTTTTTGGAAGGAGATGGTGAGTTGGGAGGGTCAGGGTTTCCCAGTACTGACCTAGGGGTTCACTCGTGTGGGGAATCCTTGGTGTTGAAACTACTTATATCTGTGCAGATTAGCAACTCGGCTCTAACCTAGAGTCTTAGAAGGTTGTTGTTTGGGGGTACTCTAGGGTTTAGTTTGTTGCTCAGGATCACACAAGCAGTATGTGTGAAGAGATGGGACTTAAATTCTGACCTTCCAGACTCCAAGGCTAGCGTTTTGTGCCTAGTGCCAAACTATCTCTCTTTTGGTCTTATGAGTTAAATTATTTAATAATACTAATTTTCTTAAATCTGCATTTTAAAAAAGGTCGATATTTTACACTTAAATGTTCCATTTGAACACATTTATGGCATTTAGAAAATATGATTAGAACCTTTTTCTTTTAGGAATTAAAAATTAAGTAACAATTGTATGAAACGTTTGATTAATCAGCAAGCATTTATTAAGCTCTTACTGTGTGCTAAGTACTACAGATAGAATGGAAGGAAAAATGGTCCCTTCCCTCAAGGAACTCATGTTTTATTGGGGAAGGCAATATTTCCATACAAATTATTTTCAGAGCAGATGAAAGGTAATATAGGAGGGGAAAGTACTAGCAATTGGGGGAAACAGGTCTGCAGGAAATGGAATCTGAGCTAATTTAAAGCGGTTGAGCTGAGTTAAGTGCCTTCATTTTCATTTTGCCTGGGTATATGAGGCACTCTAACAATGTATGGTTGACCTCAGCATCAGGAAGGCATGGCCTCAGGTCCTGCTTCTGACACATGCTGGTGCTCTGACTCTGGGCAAGTCATTTAACCTCCTAAGTGTTCCTAGCATCTAAGTTGCAGAACTGCATTGATCGAAGGAATTTCCTCACCAGAAAGTCTCTATACAAGTGAAACCAAATAGAGAGAGAGAGAGGGGGAGAAAGAAAATGATTGTACAAGCTGGAATTTTAATTGGTGAATGCCTGGTGTTGTTTTGGTTAAATAAACTTACATGTTTTTAGGCTTTAATGGAAGAAATGGTTGGGAATATAGTCAGATTTAGAGAATAGAGTGTGAGATTACAACTTTTTTTATAGTTGGAAAATTGCCTTGCCTACTGTAGTTAATCCTCTGATTCTATAAAATCTCACTTAATTGGAATTATTGGAAAGAGCCAATCTGAGTTAGACTTGGTTGAAGATGTTCCTAATAACAACAGACTTTATTATTTTTGAAGTCTAAAGCCAACTAAGTCTTCCAGTGTTGCCAAGGAGGTATCTACTTTAATCATGTAACAGAGCTTCTAGGTCTTTTCTATTCCAACAACAGTGCCTTATACCAAACCAAAAGATATATATATATATATATATATATATATAATTTTCATATATAGTGGAGGAGCAACTTTTTAACTGTGCTTAATCCCATTATATCGATTTACATTTACGTCTGCCCCTTATGATAATGTTGGCCATAGCTGAAGCGCTATTTTCTATAAAAAAGAATTTTATGTAATTAGTACATATTTGTTTACTAACAATTTTAGGTTGCTTTCTGAATGATATAAAATAGTCTCATTTGTTAAGTAGGGTAAACATCTCTTTGAATCTTACCTCTTTCTTTACATTTTTAAAAAAATCCTTTTTGGTCAAAGTGTAGACCTAATTGATTTTTAATCAGTTGAATTTGAATTCATTGTGTTTACCTTAAATGAGAAGAATTCACCCGATATTAATCCTTGTGCGCAAGGCACTGTGTTGTGTCTGTGACAGGAAGGGAAAGACAAAGGCAGAAAACAATCACTCACTGTCCTTAGGAGTTTACTTGGAAGATAAAGAATTATTTTCTTTGATTCAGCTGCTTTGTTCATGCATGGAGACCATTGTGAACATTCCTAATGCCATATCAGCTCATTATTGAGCTTCCTCTGTTGTAATTAAGGGTTAAAATTGTTGTTGGATAGCCACTAAGGAAAAACCTGCTAGACCTGAGTGGACTTATGTGCAATTGTGTTATTCCTTTACTGTTTCTTTCCAGAGTACATTTGAATGAAACTTCCATAGCATAAGGTTTTCATTTTATAGCAGAATAGGAGGTAGTTAATATGTGGCCTGAGCATCTTCATAAGACAGGATCCCAAAGATCTTCAAGGGCAGTAACTGCCTCTAGTTTTCCTGTATGGTTTGGTTGTTTTATCTGTAGGCTTCTTGCTGCCAGATCAGCTTATTACTATTCATGACTTACTTTTGTTGACTCATTTCTTAATTGACTTTTTCTTATTCCAGAGAAAAGATTATACAGCCCTAACAAAGTTTCTGCCGCCAAAGCATGAGTATGTTTTAGCCGTAAGAATGACACCTATTCAATGCAGACTTTATCAGTACTACCTAGATCACTTAACGGGTAAGTGAAAATGAACAAAAAGTCAAAATGTTCTTATTGTGGGAAAATGTTTCTGAAATTTTAAAGTGCCAATGATTAATTTTCTATATTTTGTATGTGTACTTTATGTGTATGTGTATGCATATGCAAATACATACACAGAGACAGAAACATAAACATCTTAATAGAGTACAAATATTTTCTCTTTGTAAAGTAGTATTTCCCCCCCTTTTATTTGATCTTATTTTTTACAAAACCTAGTATAAAGGGCTGAATTTCATTAGATCACACAAGGTAGCAGGTAATTTGCTAACAAATTGGCGCTTGGTTCCCCACCATTGTGGTACATGAAAGGTGAGAAGTAGCTTTCCTTACTTTCTAGCCCCTAAGATGTACTAAGTATTTTGTTTGGGCATACCCCAAGTTAAGCAGGATGATATAATGGATTGAGAACTAACTTTCAAGTTAGGAAAATCCAAGTTCAAATCCAGCTTCTAACACAGGACTGTATTACCCTTGGCTAATCATATAACCTCCAGGTGCTACAAGACCGTAAGTTGTAGAGGTGTGTTGGTTGGTAGGTATTTTATCACCAGAAGTTCCCTGTACTGATGAAATCACAAGTTAGCTTTCTACTGTTTCTACCCCCTTCCCAAAAAAATAAAGGTTAAAAATGTATACTTGGCAACAAGTGTGGAAATTCAGAGTTGGACAGGACCTCAGGGGCCATCTAGTCCCACCCAAAAATAAAAGAAGATTTGTTCTGCAACATCAGAAGTACTCATCCAGCCTTTCCTTGAAGATCTCCATTGAGTTAGAACCTCCTGAACCAGCCCATTGCATCTGTGGGGAGTTTTTCTATGAGAGGAGGCTTTCGTTAAATTAAACCTCACCTGTGACCCCCTCTTTCTCCTACTTTGCCCTGTGGAAACATATAAAATAATGAATCCCACTTCTGTGTGATGATATCCCTTAACGTATTTGAAGAGAGCTAGCATCAATACCAATAGTTATTATTTGTGTTTCTAAGCTAGAATATTTATTTCCTTCAATTAATTCTTGACTATTGTCTGACATTGTTGTCTGTTAATAAGTTTTCAGTCTATTAAGACTCTCTAAATATATAATTTTTGATGAACTTCTTTTTACCCACAATTTCCTGTTCTTGTGATTGTCAAGTTAATTTTTTCAATCCAAATGTAACATATTTTAGTTATCCTTAATAAATTTCATCCTCATTGATTTGTTCCAATATTTTAGCCAGTTAAGACCTTTGTGATTCCTGTCAGAATCAATGATTTAAAATGTTAGACATCTTTTTGCCAAGCATAGGTACCTGGGACACTCACTAGGAAACCTCACTGGAATTTGATGTTGTCTTATTAGTAATTATTTTTGGAGGGACTTGACATTTAGCTACTTCTGAACCCATCTAATTACACTGTTGTCTAACATACTTCTATGTCTTTTACTTAATAATAGCATGCTTTTTCTATAATAATATGAAATGTTGAAAGTCTAGGTAAAATATGTACAGCATTCCTTTCTACTAGCTTAGTAAACCCATCCAAAAAGGAAATAAAGTTAATTTGCATTTCATGTCATCGCAACACCTGTCTACACTTCCTTCTACATTCTAGACTTAGACTTCTTATTTGAAACACTCCAAAATCTTAATCTTTCTTCAGAACCTTTCTTTTCCTTATCCATTATTTTCAAGAAAATAGGGATAGGACAGGAGACAGGAAGAAATACACAAAAAGCTGTGAAAGATATGTCATAACAACAACCATAGATTTTTAATAGTTTTCATAATAGAGTAGAATTAAGCACTTTGGTGTTGTTTGTTTTAAAGGAAAGGCCCGCTTTGGAGAAAATATGTTCTGCTTTCCTGCTTTATTGGGGGAGTAGAATTTTTTTGTTTTCTTTCCTTAAAATACCCCAGCCAATAGCGTTTTGTTTTGATTTTTATTTGTAAAATCAAACAGAAGTTGTTAGGTTTCAGAACTTTAGTCATTTAATAACCATTGATTAAATACCTGCTATATGCCAGGCACTGTACTGTAGGCTCTTTCTCCTTTTCTCATTTCCCTAAACCATTTTGCCTGACTTTCTCTTTTGCTCGCATTGCTTTCTTCCTTGCATTTATATTTACCACACAAATAGAGAAAGGAAGAATGAGTGAATAACTTTTCACACAAGTTCAGAGTTGCAAGGAAATTCATTCCAACTTATATTCAAGAAGGAAGTTACACTAAAATGTATCCAACAAATGAGCATCTATCCTCTCCTTGAAGAACTTCACTAGCTCTGAGGCCCATCCATTCCATTTTTGGACAGCTCTGACTGAAAAGGAGGTTTTTCTGATACCCAGCCTATGTTTGCCTCTTTGTACATTCCATCCATCTGATTGGTTCAATATCGGGAAAGGAGTATGACAAGACTGTATGTTGTCACTGTATTTATTTAACTTATATGCAGAGTATGTCATACAAATTGTCAGGCTGGATGAATCAAAAGTAAAAATTAAGGTTGCTGGAAGAAATATCAACAGTCTCAGATATGCAAATGATACCACTCTGATGACAGAAAGTGAAGAAGAATTAAGAAGCCTCTTGATGAGGGTGAAAGAGGAGGGTGTAAAAGCTGGCTCGAAGCTTAACATCAAGAAAACTAAGATCTTGGCAGCTGGTCCCATCACTTCCTGGCAAATAGAGGGAGAAGAAATGGAAGTAGTGTCAGATTTTATATTCTTGGGCTCCAAGATCACTGCAGACAGTGACTGCAACCATGAAATTAAAAGAAGCTTGCTCCTTGGAAGGAAAACCAAAGCAAATCTAGACAGCAGACTAAAAAGCAGAGATATCGTCTTGCTGACAAAGGTCCATATAGTCAAAGTTAATGGTTTTTCCAGTCACAATGTACGACTGTGAGAATTGGGCTGTAAGGAAAGCTGAGTGCTGCAGAATCAACACTTTTGAGTTGTGCTAGAGAACGCTTTTAAGAGTCCCTTGGACAGCAAGGAGATTAAATCATTAAGTATTTAAAGCTATTAATTCAGACTATTCACTGGAAAATCAGATACTGAAGCTGAAGCTTAAATACTTTGGCCATATAATGACAAGATGGCACTCATTGGAAAAGACTCTAAGATGGGGAAAGATTGAAGGCAAAAAGAAAAGTGGGACAATAATGGATGAGATGGAAGATTCTACATAGTTCTCTATTGAATGTCTTTTTTTTAAGGCAATCAGTGTTAAGCATCTTGCCCGGTGTCACAAGGCTTGTAACCATCTGAGGCCGGATTTGAACTCCGGTCCTCCTGACTTCAAGGCCAGTACTCTATCCAGTGTGCCACCTAGCTGCGCTGAATGTCTTCTTAATAGATGCAGCTCAGTGTTATCACTTAGCAAAGTCCTGTTTGATAAAAATACTTTAACTGCACAGAGCCAAATCTGTATTCCTCCACTGGAGACTTCACCATGTTCAGCCATTAATGACTTCTCTTTGATTCCATACATTCCAACAATTCTAATTCTCTCATCATCATGTCTACATCTTCATCTTCTCTGCTTGAAGAAGAGGGCATGCTGTCCTAAAGGCAGAGTAAAAAGTGTCTACAGCCTTCCCCTGACCAAATAGTTTAGTAACCCTTTCCCAATAGGCAATAAATAGGCCTGGCATGACCTATTTTTGGAAGCCAGGCTGGCTTTTTGTGAACCCTTCTTCCTTTTCTAAATGTTCCCCAACCCCCTCTGGAAGAGAAAGTGAGGCTGGTGACCTTGCACAGCTCTCCCTCACTCAAAGCACAGTCAGCTGAAGTCATGTCATCATTTCCCTGATGCCATGGTCCTCTTTTAAGGACAAACACACCAATAACAAACCTCTTTAGCGATCTATTCTAGAATTTATCCAAAAATACAACTCAAGCTCATTGGCTTTTAGTTTGTAGGTTCCATTCCTTTTTTTGTTGAAAATGGGCATCTTTTCCAGTCCTTCAGTATCTCTCACATTCTCTATGATCTTTCAGATACTATTGACAGTAGCTCAGCAGTCCCATCCACCTGACAGTATAGTTCATCTGGACCAAGTGACTTGAATTCATCAAGAGTCACTAGGTACTCTCACCATCACCTTACTCATCTTGTATCACTACTCACTTAACTATTTTCTTTCTCATCGTTGCCAGCGCAAATGTCATTCTCCCTGCCAAGGAAAAAGAAATCTGACAATTGAACAAGTCTCCCATCTTTCTTGTCAGTTATTATCCCATCTTCCCTAAGCAGTAGTTCTGGCCTTTCTTTGATCTTCCTCTTTTCCTCAGTATACCTAACAAAACCCCACGCTTATTCTTGTCTTTAACTCACTTTTCCTGCCTTGGCTCATTATGAGCTTTAACACACCAAACACTATATTTACAAGACCATGCAGTGTTCTTATATTTATCCTCTTTTACTTAGCCCTGCTTTCATCTTCTGTGCATATCTTTTAAAAAAATCTGTGTTTGTTGATTGATTTCCTCTGCATCCATGTTTCTTTCAATTTTGTCTTTGTATTCCCAGCCCATAGTACAATGCTTGCACATAATAGAGATGTAATGCTTATTGAATTGAATCCTGTGCTATATTAAGGTAATATTAATGATAATGTAAGTTTGAATTACAAATAAGGTGCCATTTGAAATGACTAGTCATTTTTGCTACGTAATTTCTTACTCTGTATAATTAGTGTGACTTTTTAAAGGAATATTATATCAGTGCCCATTTTATCAAATACACATATCTGAATAATACTCATGTGAAAATAAGATGAAAGGCCTCATGGTATCGGAAATTTTTTTTCTTTGTTGTACCTTAGATAAGTTGCCAGCTGCAGTGTTTTCAGATATCATGAACACTGTTTGCTGTAATAGCCAACACCAAAATGTTCATCACTCAGATGTGTATTGCTAAGACCCACTGTCTTAAGAGCAGTCAGGTATTTAAGATTTTAGTATAAATCCAGGCTTCATTCCTTTGTGAGTACAGTTGAAAGGAATAAAACTTCTAAAGCTCTAATTGCCAAGGTTTCTAAGCTCTGAAAGAAGGGCTTGTTACAGCCTCATCTGGTGCCACAATTCTTTCCATTTTCAGGTGTGTTTTTTAATGAATGGTACCTTTTATTTTCCTCACAATAGAGTAGGCCCTTTGAAGAGGTTACCCCAGAAATTCTGTTGATTATTGTATAGGCTCCTCTTTCTCCTAACTTGTTGTTTGACTATATCAGCTCTTTGTTTGATTAGGATTATGCTTGAAGTAGAAATAAAAAATATTAAGTAACTTTAAATTGAATGAATGTACTTCAATGTATGCCTGAACAGAAATGTCTCCTGCCCAAACAAGGCCACTCAGCTGTACATAAGCATCCCTCCAGTTGCATATTGACTTAGAAAACTACATAGTAACATTATCTATGCTCTGTAGTATTTTTATTTATTTTGTTAAATGTTTCCCAGTTACATTTTAATCTAATTTGGGCTGGGCTGGGGAGTGATAAGGGCCATTTGCAGCCCACAGGTAGTGTGTTTGACTTCAGTTCTACAACATACACCACTCATATCTTTAGATCTCTAAGGACTGATAACCCACCACCTCCTGTGATAGTCTGTTTCTCTTTTAGATAGCTTTAAGAGAGTGGAGAGAGTTTTTCTTCCCATTCTATCATCTCTTACACCCATTGCTTTTCTTTCTACCCTCTAACTCAGTGGTTCTCATCCTGTGGGTTATGTTCAATTTGTAACAATGAAAATACATCCTGCATATCAGATTCATAAAAGTAGCAAAATTCCAGTTATGAAGTAGCAACAAAAATAATTTTATGGTCGGGGGTCACCACAACATGAGGAACTGTATTAAAGGGTGGCGGCATTAGGAAGGTTGAGAACCACTGCTCTAGAGTCAAGCAGAGTAAATCTAATGTATCTTATACTTGACAGTCCTCCAGATATTTGAGTATAGTGATCTCTGTCTCTTCTCCCCACTGTACTGCCCAAGTCTTCATTTCTCTAGGCTAAACAACATACTCTTTCACCTGAGTATGATTTCAAATCCCTTTACCATCCTAGTCCCCCTACATTTGGAGGCTCTCATAACACCTTGTCATATCATGCCCTGTCCTGATGGGCCATATTATTGATTTTCTTTCTTTTTTTGAGAATTCTCTATTCACATAGTGATGGGATCAGCAACAGAGACAGGGCACAAACAAATGGTATTCAGCAGCAGACTGCATCCTTACGGTCGCATAATCACCTGGAAATGCAGGCGACAAATGCTTCCATTTTCTTATTCTCAGTTGTTCCAAAAAATAAAAACATGTGGTTTGGGAGGGCAACATGCCGCCTTAATGTCTCTCTTCCATGAACATTAAAATCACTCAAGAGTTCTTGAAAGATAATACTGCTAGGGATAACTTCACTAGGTGACTCAGATTATAGGCATCAGACAAGGTATACAAACAACCAGGAGATGGATTCTCTCCGAAGAAGTCTGCCTGTGGCATGGAGGACAATTGGCATAGAGTTTGAAGTGAAGATGCTGTTCCTACAGATGATGAGGCACTCCAGATGTTTCTGTTGGTGAATGTAATTGTGCTTATTGCATAAACCTCCAGAGTATTGCAGACCCTTTTAAATGAGACCTGTAATTCTAGTTTTCAGCCCATCTATCCACGTAGGAAAAGCAGAGCTGACGCCTTTTGTTCCAGACTGTGATCCATAGTTAGATGAATAATCATCAGTTCAGCGGTTCTCAGCCTGTGGGTTGTGACCCCTTTGGGTTCGAACAACCCTTTCACAGGGGTTGCCTAAGACCATCGGAAAACGCATATTTCTGATGGTCTTAGGAACCTCCTCTATCTGTCTCCAGGCGGGTCTACCCACATGCAGACATGTCCACATACCAAGGGTCCCAGCATTAGGAAGATTGAGAACCACTGCTTGAGTTGGTCCCTTAATAAACTGATCTTGGACAGATACTGCATATTGGCAATAAACTAGACCCATATTTGAATAGGAGGAGTAGGATTGTGTGATGCTTTCATTTTGAGAAGTATTGTTGTGGTGATGCTTTATGGTAGGAGTTATTGTTATCTCTTTTTTTCCCATTTATCCTGCATATAGCTTGTTTCTACATAATTGCTTGCTTGTTATCTCCTCCCTATTTCTCTCCCCCACCCCTTTTGTTAGACTGTGAGCTAGCTTCTTGAGAACAAAGAATGTTTTTTTTGCCTTTCTTTGTATCTCCAGTGCTTAGCACAGTGCCCAGCACATAGTAGGTACTTAACAATGCTTTCTGACCAATTGACTCATATTCTCTGGTGAATTCATGTTATGGGTCATTCTTTGGGCAGTATGAGCAGACTTATCCTTGTAACAAAAAAATTACCCTGAAGAAATAGTATAAAGTATATCAGGGAGGATATATGATTTTAAAAGGTAAGCCAGTTATGCAGCAAGAGCAAGGTTGTCATTCCAGACTAACATCTCCTCATTTTTTTTTTTTGGCTAGAATTACTAAAGTAATAAATGAGGGGAATACTGTGGATATAGTTTACCTAGATTTTAGTAAAGCTTTGGATAAAAGATACCGTTTTTTATGTGAAAGATGTAGAGAGACAGATTAGTAATGCAATCAAATAGATTCAAAACTGGTTGGACGACCAGGCACAAAAAAGTAATTTTTAAATGTTTTAGCATCAGTATGGCAGGAAATCTCCAGTGGAGTACCTAGCCATCTCTTTTTGGCCCTATGCTGCTTTACATTCTCATCAGTGACTGAGATAAAGGCATAGTTGGTATGCTAATCCACTTTATAGATTATACAGACCTAGGAGGGATAGTTAATAACAGAGTCAAGATCCAAAAGGATTTCGACAGGATAAAGCACTATGCTGAATCTAATATGATGAAATTCAGTAGAGAAAAATGTCAAGCATTGGACGTTAGTACAAAAGATGAACTTCATATGTACAAAATTGGGGTGGGCATGAAAAGAGTGCAGTTGTTTTGAAAAAAGTCTGGGATTTTTATGAACTGCAAATTCAATGAATCAGCTATCTAATAGTGTTACACTTCACTGTAAGAGGGATGGCTTTTAGGAATAGGAAAATGTTAGCCCCCACTGTACTCTCTTCTTGTCAGACTTCATATGGGATATTGTGTTTACTGTTGGGCACCATAGGTTCAGGTGAACATTAATAAGCTAGTGTATACAGTGGAGGGCAACCAGGATGGTGAAGGGACTTGAGTCCATTACATATGAGAATTGGTTGAAGGAATTAGGTATGTTTGGCTTGGTAAAGAAAGGATTCTTTGGATGTGATAGCTTTCTCCATGTATCTGAAAAGCTGTGATGTGATAGGGAAAATTAACTTATTTAGTTTACCCTTGGGGGTAGACACAAGCTGGGTGGAAGTTTCAAAGAGACAAATTTAAGTTCAGTGATAGTAAAAACTTCCTACGAATTGGCGCTGTCCAGAAATGGAATAGGCTGCCTCAAAGAGGTTGTGAGTTCCCCCATCTTGGATGTCTTCAAGGTTGGGCTAGACCAACACTTGTCAGAGACATTTTAGAAGAGATTCCTTTGGTATGTAGGTTGTAGTAGACGGCTTCTGTTGTCCATTTCAATTCTAAAATACTGATTCCTTGATTCCTCTGTATATACTTGGTCCAATCCAGTTGCTTTTCACATCTTTGTTCTCTTTGGTGTCATTTCTGTCTCCTTTGTAAGCAACTTGAGGACTAGCATGTTAGGGCTCAGGTGTAGTGGTTCTGCCATTGAGCATGGAGAAAACTTGTTCAAACGGCTTTTGCAAAATCTTTTCCATTTTTCTTCTGTTTTTAGTTCTTACCATTTTAATCCTCAAATGCTCTTATCACAGTGTTGCTTAATTGGATACTGTCATCAGTCTGGTTATTATCTCTTACTGGTGTAGATAGCAACCCTTCCAGGCCTTATCTGTCTTCTGTTATTCTTGTCCTTGTCCTTCCATAAGTCTTCCATAATGCATCTAAGATGTTGGAGATCTTATTTTGGGTCTCTTAATATTTGTGGATTTTTGTGCCACATTCCTGCTATCCATATTTTCAGTCTTTCTCGCTATTTATATATCTATCCATCTAAGAAACCACAAATCATTTAGCACTTGAAGAATCCAGACTCCTAAAGGTTTATGGAGGCAAACCCCTACAACTTTACCAGAGGGCAGCAAGGTAGGGCATGGGAGAGAATTTTTTTTTTCACTTTCCTCCAGTGGTCAGTTCATCAGACCAGCAGAAGACTATTGTATCTATCCAGTCAAGAGTAGAGACGCACACCTGAGGACAGACACAGATGCCGGAAAACAATCACAGGGCGGCTAGGTGGCACAGTGAATAGAGCGCCAGCCCTGAAGTCAGAAGGATGACCTAAGTTCAAATCTGGCCTCAGACACTTAACACTTACAGACGTGTGGCCTTGGGCAAGTCACTTAACCCCAATTGCCTTCCAAAAAGCAAAAAAATGAAAAAGAAAAACTCACTCTGGGGAGGAGGCAGCTTCAGAAAATACCAGGAGTTGTGAGCTATAACATGTGTACACACTTGTTATTTTTACATGTGTGCCTCACTACCATTGTAATTTACATTTGAACATAGTCTTCCCATGGATACTGTGTATTTTTGTGGGGGAGTGTGCCCCAGGTATCTGGGCATAATACTTTGTCCCACCTCTTTGTACTCTATCATCTTAGTGTACAGTTTTAGCCTTTGCTAAACCTAATTAATCTCCTACCTGTGTGAAGCATACTTCTATATAGTTATCCTTTTTCTGGGGACCCAACTCTTGAATGCCATTTGAGGGAATAATCCGGAGTGGTTGTCATGGGCAGAATAGATTCGTCATTTGCTTAGTTTTCCCTAGGTAGATTAGGTTGATTTGTTCAGCACATGCAGATATTAATATGAACCAACGGTGTATAAGAAATAAAAATCTAAACAATATCTTGGACTCTTATAAAGAGATGCATAGCTTCCAGGAATAAGGAGGTTGTCGTTCCTCTGTGCTTTGCCATAGTGATTCCTCATGTGGAATATTCTGTTCAGTACTGGATGTCACAATTCAAGGAGGACATTGACTAGCTGGACGTCATCGAAAGAGGCTGACTAGGATTGTGAAGAACCTTGAATCCACATTGTATAAGGAACTAGGAGCTAGAGAAGTCTTTAGCTTGTGGGTAAAAGAATCCTTGGGGGGACCCTATACTTGTCCTCAAGTATCTGAAGGGCCATCACGTGGAAAGGATGTTCTTCTTATTCTGCTTTGCTCCCGGAGGAATACCCAGGAGCAATGGATGGGAGTTGAAAAGAACAGGATTTAGGGTCAATGTCTGGAAAAACTTTTTCACAGTGACACTGATCCAGAAGTGGAAGGGGCTTCCCTTCCATTGAGGTCTTCAAGCACATACTGAGTGACCAACTGTCAGGTATTTTGTAGTTTCCTTTACAACAGTGGTTCTCAACCTGTGGGTTATATTCAATTTAAATACATCCTGCATATCAGATAGATTCATAACAGTAGCAAAATTACAGTTATGAAGTAGCAACGAAAATAATTTTGTGGTTGGGGGTCACCACAACATGAGGAACTGTATTAAAGGTTCGCGGCATTAGGAAGGTTGAGGGCCACTGCTTTATGGTATGAATTAGACTAGATGGTTGCTAAGGTACCAAGGTACAAATTCTTTTATTCACTGTAGTGTTCCAAAGGTCAAATAAGTCAGCAGACTGTCATCTGCAAACAGGAATGCAATAAAAATGAACATTTATACAGCCCTCTAAAGTTGGCACAGAGTTTCACAAATATATGTTCTCACTTGAGCCTCTCGATAATCTTTTAATTATTGAGGGATAGAACTTGTTCCTAGAGAGGTAAAATGGTCTCTCCGTGATCACAGAATCAACACCAGAAGCAGGATGTGAAACCAGGTCTTCCTAACTCTTGATCTCCACTCCACTGCCCACTCTACCACACTGCTTCAGAATTCACATCTTCAAGACCTTATCTATAGGAAAAGGGAATCTGTTTCCCTCTTTGATTTTATACAGATGGTCTTCATGAGTGATGTTCTTCCCCTTCGTTGATTATATCTCCTTGTCTTATATTTCATTTCATATTGATAATAAGAATTATTGGACAAAAATATTTTTGTGTTTGCATCTGAGCTTAAAATTGACTCATATGAGCTTAAAATATCTAAAATCCTGTATGATCTTCTTGGAGGAGAGCTGTTATTTGCACTACTGACTCAAACGGTTTTTTGTATTCAGTAGATGACATATATTGGAATTTTGTTTTCTGTGAAAGACTGCCAACTTATGTTCGTAGTTTTGCCAAGGATATCCTTGATATGTATAAAGATTTTATAGAGATGAGAAAGTAAGGCAGATGGATGTTTTCTCATTCATCTTTTTTTTTTTGGCAGTGGGGTTGAGGGGATGATATTACTCACCGTGATATTTTCCATTCTTTTGGAATCTTCCCCATTTAGAGAGATCTTGAAAGTCAATCATGATGTCTTTTAAAATAATTTTGCCTCCACCACAGAATTCCTTTGCATATATTTGGTCAGGTCCAATCACTCAACCCACCTCCTTTTCTTTGAGTGAAGTTTGTACTTTGTCAGATGACACAATTGCGGACTGAGATATTAAGAGCTAAAATGATCTGATATGATTAATAATGAGAGTCACTCTTTGAAATCATTTCCATAACACCCTCTCCTTAGAAACAGTGACAGTTCTGTCACTTGACTTGTGTGAGCCTTATGGCAATGGAATTTGTGAAGTAAAAGAAGTTCCTTTTCATATAGGAATGGTTTGCTTTGAAATTTATTATTATCATGAAAAGCAACAATCTAATTTTAACATTTAGCTGGTAACATTTAATTAAACTTTTGAAAAATATACATTATAGTTGCACTTGGAAATGATTATAAATAATTTATATTGAGTAATAGTGATCTTTATTGACTAGGAAAAACTGAAAATTGAATATTGTTAGTTTAGATTTTTTTTTTTTAATGCTCACCTTTTATTGTCAGGTGTGGGTAATAGCAGTGAAGGTGGACGAGGGAAGGCAGGAGCAAAACTTTTCCAGGATTTCCAGATGTTAAGCAGAATCTGGACTCACCCCTGGTGTTTGCAGCTGGATTATATAAGCAAAGAAAATAAGGTAAATCAATTAAACTGAATTTTTATCCTTGTCTTTGCTGAAAACTTACAATAACCTGCCAAATGTAGTTAGACTTCTGATATATTAGGAGCCCTATTGTTGACTAACTCATTTATTTTGCCTGCTTTTTTATCTGTAGTCTACCTATTTATGTATACATTTTAATTATGAAATTATGAAGTTTATGAATGTTTATGAAATTTATGAAATTTTATGAAAAATTATGAAAGTTTAACCCTGAACCTCATATCCTTTTTTAAATATGTTTTTATTTCACTAGATATTTCCAAATTATATATTTTTTAATTGTTTTGACATTTTTTAAAAATTTGAGTTCCACCCATTACCTATATGAACACAACTACAAAACACTTTTCACACAAATAAAATGAGATCTAACTAATTGGAAAAACATCAATTGCTTATGGCTGGGTCCCGCTAATATAATAAAAATGACAATTTTACCTAAATTAAATTACATATTTAGTGCCATACCGATCAATCAACTAAAAAGTTACTTTATAGAGCTAGAAAAAATAGTGACAAAATTCATTTGGAAGAACAAAAGGTCCAGAATATCAAGGCGATTAATTAAAAGAAATGCTAGGGAAGGTGGCCTGGCCGTACCAGATTTTAATCTGTATTATAAAGCAGCAGTCATCAAAACTACTTGGTAATGGCTGAGGAATAGAGTAATGGATCAATGGAATAGATTGGGTACAAAAGACTCAGTAGTCAACGATTATAGTAATATACTGTTTGATAAACCCAAAGACTCCAGTTTCTGGGATAAGAACTCACTATTTGACAAAAACTGCTGGGAAAATTGGAATATAGTATGGCAGAAACTGGTCATAGACCATCATCTAACGCTGTGCACCAAAATCAAGTCTAGATGGGTGCAAGATCTACGTATAAAGGCTGATACTGTAAGTAATCTGGGGAAGCAAGGAATAGTTTACCTGTCAGATTTATGGAATAGGGAAGACTTTATGACCAAAGAAGAGTTAGAGAGCATCATAAAATGCAAAATGGATAATCTTGATTACATTAAACTGAAAATGTCCATACAAACAAAGCCAGTGTAACCAAGATTAAGAGGGAGGTGGGAAATTGGGAAAGAATTTTTACACCCAGTGTCTCTTATAAAGGCCTCTTTTCTAAAATATACAGGGAATTGAGTCAAATCTATTAAGAATACAAGTCATTCCCCAATTGATAAATGGTTAAAGGATACGCACAGGCAATTCTCAGAGGCAGAAATTAAAGGTATCTATAAGCATATGAAAAAATGCTCTAAATCACTATTGATTTGAGAAATGCAGATCAAAACAACTCTGAGGGTACCACATCTCACCAATCAGATTGGCTGAGATGACAAAACAGGAAAATGACAAATGCTGGAGAGGATGTGGAAAAATTGAACACTAATGCATTTTTGGTGGAGCTGTGAACTGATACAACCATTCTGGAGAACAATCTGGAACTATGCCCAAAGGGCTATAAATAATTGCGTACCCTTTGACCCAGTAATACCACTTCAGGGGTTGTATCCCAAAGAGATCATAGAAGTGGGAGGAAGACCCACATATACAAAAATATTTATTACAGCTCTCGTTGTGGTGGCAAAAACCTGGAAATATAAGGGATGCCCATCAATTGGGGAATGGCTAAACAAGTTGTAGTATATGAATGTAATGGAATACTATTGTGCTATAAGAAGTGAGGAGCAGATGGACTTCACATTCACCTGGAGAGCCTTATACAAACTGATGCTAAGTGAGAAGAGCAGAACCAGGAGAAATTTGTACACGATCACAGACACATCGTATGTGTGACGACCAACTTTGATAAACTGGACTCTTCTCAGCAACAGACAGTTATAAGACAACTCTAAGATCTCAGGATGGAAGGAGGTGTCTTTCAGAGAAAGATCTAGAAAGAACAGAGTTTAAATGGAGACTGAAGCAGTCTACATGCTATCGTTCTTTTCCATGTTTAGTTTTGTTTCCTCTTTCCCACTGTTCACCCCATTGGTTACAACCCTTCTATACAGCCAGACTAATGTCCATTGTGAAAGTATTTGCAGTTCCTATACCTGATTGCATGCCGCCATGGTTGGGATGGGGAGAAAGGGAGGGGAGAAAATTTGAAACTCAAGGGGTTGTGGAACTGCATCTTGTAAACTAAAAGTAAATAAAGCAGTTTTTAAAAAAAATTTTAAAAATTGAGTTCCAAATTCTCCTTCCCTCCCCACTCCCATCTCTTGAAAAGACAAGCAATATGATTTTGATTATACATGTGAAGTTGAGCCTCATAATCTTTAAATAAAACAAACAGCGATGTTTTCAATTTCTCACTCTCGCTTGTGATGCTTAATTAAAATCTAAAAATAGTAATTTTTTTTCTCCCCAGGGATATTTTGATGAAGACAGTATGGATGAATTTATTGCTTCAGATTCTGATGAAACCTCAATGAGTTTAAGCTCCGACGAATATACAAAGTAAATTGAACTTCTTTTCTTTTGCCATGAACCCTATTTATAAAACCTGCCATATGTTTATTTCCTTACATTATATTTTTATGTATTGATAAGATAGTAATTTATTTTTCAAAACTATTTGCTTATTTACAGGGAAATTTCCACCATTTTGTCTCATGAGTTACAAATAAATGTTTGCTATATTTTGTGTAACCATTTGAATTCTCTTTTATCTAGGAAAAAGAAGGCAAAAGGGAAGAAAGGGAAAAAGGACAGTAGCTCAAGTGGCAGTGGCAGCGATAATGATGTAGAGGTGATTAAAGTATGGAATTCAAGGTCACGAGGAGGTGGGGAAGGAATTGTGGAAGAAGCATCCAACCTCCCCACAGTTTCTTTAAAACAGGAAGAAAGTGAGTTTGATGAATAAATGTCATTTCACATAAACTATTGACTCAGAAAAACTTAGTACGTTGGTAAGGAGTTGTGGAATATGTCCTCTCTCAGTCTAAATCCCCATCTTTTTTTTTTTAATTTTTAAAAAA
>CM053582.1:39509203-39543660 GCA_028627135.1 Pseudochirops cupreus | reverse complement strand
TTTTGCCTTCCTGTTCTTCCCTTCCATTGTAACAATTATCCCTTGCCTCTTCTATATGAGATGATTAACCCCATTCTGTCTCTCCCTGTCTCCTCTCATTCTATTCCTCTCCCACCTCTCAATTTCACCTTTTAAAATATCCCTTCCTTTTCAATTGATCCTGTGCCTTCTGTCTACATACACATAAATACCCGTACTCACATATGTATTCGTATGCATATATACCCTCCTATATAGACATATGTGTACATATACATATATGTACATTAAATCCCCATCTTAACCTTACTGTTTGGTTGAACTAAATTATGTATGTTTTGGATTCACTAAGTTGAAATTGGTCCAGAGTTGGTGTTCCCTATACTTTTTTTTTCATTTGTCCACAAGCCTACCTTATTGAGTTCCCTGAATCCAACCCAAAACTAATGCTCCTTGTATTCCCTTCCAGTCCCTACCATTATTCAATATTGAATGGGTGGAGGGATGGTATGGCAGAAAGATGCCTGTCATATAAGTTAGTCTTAACTGGAGAATAGTACTCTCTAGGTCCTGTAGGTAAAGACTGAGGAGTCTGGTGCTGCTTAAACATGTGCTCCTTTACCTCTAGCATTTCTAAGGATTGAGACCCAAATAATCGAAGCTAGCAAGACCCTGGTTCATTCTTCCTAAGGTTGTTGACCTCCCTGATGAAGAAAGAGAAAGGAGGCACAGTGGAAGGACCTAAATCCAGCTATCCTCAAATTTGTTTTCTTTCAATACTATTATTGTAAGAATAAGTAGTTCTTCTATTAAATCTCTCTTACCTTCTTGCTGATGCCATGAGAGAAAATCCCTTTACAATGTTTCATTCCATAATTAGAGATTAAAGTATGAAGTTTATCATGTACTTCAGTACACCTTTAAATGTTGACTGTAAGTAACTGATATCAGAGAACCTCTATGGCAGAAGGCCAACCTGGTAATCCATCCCCTCTATGACATCCCCAACTAGTTGTTGTTTGGCATCCAATTAAAGACCTAAAATAAGGAAGGGGTGCCATATTTAACTAAAAGTTTTTGATTCAAATGGTAAATAGCACAAGGCCAACCACAGATACTTGTAACATTCCATTAGACTTCATTCTCCAAGTTGATACTGAAACAGCTAGGTGACTCAGTGGATAGAGCACTGGCCCTGGAGTCAGGCCGACCTCAGTTCAGATCCGACCTCAAGATACTTACTAGCTTGTGACCCTGGGCAAGTCAGTTAACCTCCCTTTGTCTTAATCTACTGTAGAAGGAAATGGCAAACCATTCCAGTATCTTTGCCAAGAAAACCACATACAGGGCACAAATTGTCAGGCACAACTGAAGAGCAACCTAGGGTCATTGTGAGGATCAAATGAGGTAATATTTTTTTTAAAAGAGCACTTAGCACCCACTATATGCCCGGCACTATGCTATATAAATGTTTATTCCCAGTTGATAATCCACCAAAAGACTTAAATAAGTTTTAGCAAGTTGCCTGGGTCAAATGATTTGCCAGGGGTCAGGTCACACAGCCAATGCATATTACATTTGGGTTTTGAACCAGATCCTTTTGATTCCAAGGCCAATGCTACCTACCATTCCTCACTTTTTCTTGTCAAGCTCATGTCGGGCTGTGGTCAGATCATTCACCAAGTTCTGAATCCTCCCAGACCATACCTTATCTTTAAGGATAGGAAAGAGACTTTATTAAATCATGGGATAATGGATTTTGATCTGTAAGTGACCTTAGAGGTCACCTAGTCCGGCTGTCTTATTTTCACAGATGAAGAGCAGAAGCCTGAGGCAGTTAAGTGACTTGCTCAGGGTGACACAGGCAGGATTCAGAGCCAGGTCTTTTGACTCCAGATGTGTCATGCTTTCCACTGTAGTCTAAATAAACTAACATTCCTATCTGATGACTTCTTCAAAAAAAGCAAAGGAGGTTAGTCTGGCACAGTCTGTTCTTGGGGAAGACATGTTGGCTCTTTGGGGTGACTGTGCTTCCTTTTCTCATAATATGTTCTAGAAGTTATTTCATTTATTATTTAAAATTGGATAAAGCGAATTGTAAATGTTTTCTTTAATTTCCTGTCTCACTTTTTAATAAAGGCAACAGACTGTCAACTTCTTGCTTCATTGAACCGTGTGAACTTTAGTTTTAATCTGTACTTTTCTTTTCCTCTTGTGGTTTTCCTATTGCAAAGTTAAATTTGTTTTAGGGGAAAGGTGGCTAAAATTTTTCATTATGAGGTATCAGTTTTCAAAGCATTTTGTAATCCCCTCAGATCTCACTGTTTATGGCTAAGTTCTTTGGTCTGCCTATCTAAAGGAATTGGCAATAAAAAGAAGCAGCAAATGCATTGCACTGAACAAGCTGAATGAAGTCTCTCTTTCTTCAGGTAAAGCTTCCTCTTCCAACCCAGGCAGCCCAGCTCCAGACTGGTACAAAGACTTTGTGACCGATGCTGATGCTGAGGTTCTGGAGCATTCAGGCAAAATGGTGCTTCTCTTTGAAATCCTGCGCATGGCAGAGGAGCTTGGAGACAAAGTGTAAGTTCTGCCCTAAAGTGATTTTTGGAAAGAGATGTTTGCATAAGCTTGCCACCTGATATCACAGTTTATTTTACTCGTCTTTTACTTCTCACCTCTTGGAAGGTGACATATAAGACAAATTGCATTTAAAATGGTGATGAAATCTTCTCTTAAAGTGAGGCAGAGACAGCCCAGTGGATTTCCTGGAGCTGTTCACTTTTTCTCTGTGTGGCACCCATAGCTCTGTTTTGTCCCTGCTGTAGCTCAGAAATAAGCAAGCCGGGCTTCTCCTTTTCCATACCTTTCTTCTGGTCTGTGCTTATAACTTGAAAGAGCACCGTGGATTTCTTCAGAAGATGCTTTAAAGCCTCTCTCACCACCTTGGGCATGGTGGAAGATCAAAATACATATTCTCTTCACTCTTTCCTCTTTCCTGTACTTACTTCAGGGTTTGTCACTTTTTTCATTTTTACTTGGGTGCCATACACCCCATTCAAATTGTTAGGTTTATGATTGAAAGAAACCGGAGGGGGTTGTCTGATTTAGCTTCCTACATAATAAAGGAATCTTTCTCCAACATCCCTGAGAGTCCTTCAGCCTTTGCTTGACTGCTTCCATTGATGCAAATTTCACTGCTTTATGAGGCATCTCATTTCATTGTTGGGGAACCGGATTGAAAGGAAGTTCCTTTTATTGACCCCTAAACCTGCCTCCTGTAACTTCCCACTCGGTGGTTTTAGTTTTGCCCTCTGGAGCAATGCAAGACTGTTTGCTCTTCCACTTGCCAGTCTTTCAGTTATTTAATAGACTCATTAGTATCTTAATTTTAGAAGAGACCTCAAGTCATCATGTGATCAGGACCCCTCGTTTTCCCTTATTCTTCTCTTCTGCAGTAAATGTCCTCAGTCCCTTCATCTCTTATATAATCTGGATTGTAGACCTCTCGCCTTCTCTGCTTCGTCAGTGATCCTCTCAAAGTGTTCTTCTCAGGTTAAACAGTATTCTGGTTATTTTCTAACCAACACTGTTGTTTCTCATGGTGCAGCATGAGAGTTACACACACACACACACACACACACACACACACACACACACACACACACACACACACACACACACACTGACACAAACAAACACACACACTCACACTCACATTCACTATACTTTTTGCTCATTCTGAAGTTGTGATCAACTAAAACATCAAGGACTTTTCCCAAGAATTGCTGTCAAACTAGAATTCTCTCTTCCTCCTTATCTCCAGTTTATTTTGACTTAGTTGTAGGACTTCACTTTTATCCCAATTGAATTCATTTCATTGGATTCAACCCAGCATTCTCTAGCCCATTGAGATCATTTTGCATTTTGATTCTTTTACCTAGTTCAGTGTGCCAATTAGATAGCCACTACTTCTGTATCTTCCTGTAGTCATTATTAGAAAATAACAACACAACAAATTTAACAACAACAGTATTGTCCCTTCCCGCCTGTAAATGGAGAAACTGACAGAGAATAACAGTTCATCAGCCACCACTTCCTGCCCTACTTGAGCCCACTTGCTGGCCCCTTCATTGAGCCTCACCCACCTCTTTCACAGCAAGGCTTATTTGACCTTGTTTGCTCCCCAGAGCTAGCTTGGCTCTCTGCCCGATTCGGATCGGGCCTTTTCCAAGATATCAGCTTAAATTCCAGATCCTCTTCAGTCAAGCAACTAAGCATTTTTATAAAATTGTCTGGCTCCTTGAAGTCTGGAACATCAACTTTGTATGTTTCTCCATTGCACCTAGCATATTGCTCAGGGTACATGGTAGATACTTCGTAATACTTGCTGAACTACACTGAATTAAGGCTGTGGTTCTGGATTAAATGCTTAAGAGGTCAAGAGTTATGAGCACAGCTCGAGTAGTTGCCTCAAAATTTATTGTCATTTTTGAAAAGTTATAAAGCTGTTTCTGCAACTGTATACAACCCTTTGTGTAGTATAGCTCCCCAGGCTTGGTGACTCCTAGTGCCACAAGCCAAATGTGCACATCATGTTTTGCCAGCTGGTAGTCTACTTACTCCTTTGCTTAATTGGGACGTTAAACAAGTAGAGTATACCGTTCCTGTGAAATCGTTGGATTCTAGACAAAACTCAAACACCTCCCCCCATGCTCCCTGAGACATTATGAGTGGGATAGAAAGTCCAGAGCTTTGCAGGCATGTTTGGAATTGAATGACATGGTTATTGTCTTCTGTGTTTGTCATTTTAAATATTAGTAATTTTAGTAGGAAGCATTTATATCTCTTTATATTTTTTTAGTCTCGTTTTTAGCCAATCTCTCATATCATTGGACTTGATTGAAGATTTTCTTGAATTGGCTAGTAGGGAGAAATCAGATGATAAAGATAAGCCTCTTATTTATAAAGGTGAGTTAGTTTTTCTATATTTTAAATTCGGAGTGGGATCATTGGATGCCTGTTGTTTTGTTTTTGATGGAGTTCAGACGTTCATACCCAACGATTATTTTAGTTATTTCATTCCCTAGTGATAACTTCTTCAGAGTATCCTCTTGGCTTAAATAATAATTTGAAAATATGACACAGATTACTAGAATACCTCAGAATGTTACAGATATTTACTTAATTTTCCTATTTGAAAATGTAAAACTTTGGCTGGATATAAATACTTGAGCACTAGGAATATGTACTGTAGTCGCTGCAGTGGGCCAGAGACAGACTCCCTCTCAGTGGGATTTGGATCTGAAATACTTTTACTGTATGGATTACAGTGGTCACACTCATTTCACACTTGTTTCCTAGAACCAACTGATAACATTTGTTTTAGCCAAAGGAATCCTATTAGAGAGACTGTTCTTCTGGGACCCTGTCTGTCTTTGGGTATTTCTGTGGTACTATTTACACCAGTTGTATCAAACCTCACATAGAAAGGGGGACCACTAATCCATATGTAAGGATGCCTGCCAGCACATATTGACTTAGAAAACCACATAGTAACATTATCTATGTTCTATTGTATTTTTATTTTGTTAAATATTTCCCAACTATATTTGGATCTGATTCGGGCAGAACTCAGAAGTACTGCAGGCTGTGTTTGACACGTCTGATTTACACTGTTTGAATTCATTATGGCCTATTTAAAAATACTCATCATTAACATTGGCCAGCCTTTATATTAATATAGGCAGTTTTTATAAGGAATGGCTGTTTTAGTAATGCCTTTTATCATTTGCATCACAATAATCCTTGTAAACATAGATGAAATCCTGCTTCATAAACAGGTGAAATATATTGACTGTAAGCGGAGATTGGGGCTGAGCAGTGATTTTATTCATTGATTTGCTGTACACTAGATCGGGAGTCAGCGAGCTTCAAGCCCCAAGTGCTGCTCACCCCCAAGGCTATGCAATCCTTGGCGATTATGGTGGCAAGCAATAAGGCACAGGCAGGAGCAAAATGGAAAAAGGATCGAGGCAAATAGAACCAAATTGTGCTGTGTACCATCAACAGTTGCCTCAAGTGCTTTATTTTGCCTGCTCCTGGACAAGCCATGCACCTTTTCACGAGATAGTTAAGAAACAGTTAGCTTTTATTTCCTAGCATGTGACTTTAATGTGGTCACTCAGATTTTTTCTGTTAAATTAGTCCTTATTTTTCTCTGCTTGCATATCATTTTAAAAAAGTATTCTGTATTTTATGCTACAACAAAACCCAATAAACATACATTTAAAGCTAGTAACACATTAAAATAAATTTCCATGTTCAATTTGTATGTAACAGATTATTCCTTATTAGCCCAGCCATACCTTAATGTCTCAAAAAATTTGGATATTTTGCGTTTCATTTTTTTAAGTTGTGTTTAGCAATTAGTTTTTAATTAAATTTTGGTTTCTTTAGTTTGACAAATAAAAATAGTGTCCTCTTTGATAATATTTGATTAGTATTTGCCTTAAAATAAACATTTCTGGAATTAAGGGAGGAGTTTACTGACCCTAATGAAATTTGCTGCATTTGGCTTTGCCCCTCATTTATGTCCTACTAATCTCGATTTATTTCGGTATTGGCGTGTGTGTTTCTTTATATAGTTAAAATCATTGTGTTCATGATGCCTCTTTCTGCTTTCTTCACCTAACATGTCACAGAAGTTTTCCTAAATATCTTTATATCCCTCATTTATCATTCGTAATGGCACTGCAGTATTCCATTATGCTTATAACCATTTATTCAGCCATTCTCCCAACTGTTGGACATTCATTCTGTTTCCAATCCTCTGTGATTCCAAACACCACTGCTATGTATATGTTCATACACACACGTATGAGTTTTGGACAGATTACATTGTCTTTGATAACCCATTTAGGGTATCTTTACAAATAATATGATTATTGCGCTCCAAAGGTATGACTTTTTAATGATCCTACCACAATATTTAATCTACAGATTTACAGTAATGTCATGACAATTGAGTTGAGCTTTTTAAAGCAGTATGAAGGTACATAAAAGGTATAATGTACAAAGTAATATATTAGCTAATGCTTTTGCACAATTGTCACATTTCAGCGTGTAGGTAAAAAGCTATTTGTCACATTCCATTGCAGGAAATGGTGACACCCTACTTTTTGATCGCTTTTCTTATTTAAATGATGTAATCAAAGAGAAGATTATCTTTTCACTTTCATTTCTCCTATTTTTGTGTGCAGTGGTCCATTTTAAGTTTTATGAAAGCAAAATTTTATGTAGCAACTGAAATGTAATGGGTTTTTTTCCTATAACTTACAAATCACTGAAGTTTTTAATGGGCCTTATATTGTATGAGGGAACAACTCCCTTCCTAGGTGAATATCATCTCTTATATTTTTTTCTGTGTGCTTAAAATATTTTGGATATTGTCAAACTATAGAGATAGGGTCCTGGAAGACCATTCCCCTTTAGGCAATCATTAATGAGGACATGAATTATTGGGATAGTTCTAGGAATTTGACCAGGGAAAGGTTTGTTTGTACATTGGGCAGACATTGGAATGTGTGTGGAAGCCAGTGAAAAGTGCCTTTTGGATGGAGAATAGAGTCTATGAAAGAGTTCTGAGAAGTCTAGAGCAGTGGACTGGAGACAGATTTTTTTAAAAAGTCTTGCATAGTGCATTGTACACAGTAGGCACTTAGTAAATGTTAAATGAAATAGCTGTGATATAGATAGGCTGTGGGGGGAAATGGCACCTGTCATAGAAACCCAGCTGTCAGTTTAGAATTATGGTGAAGAAACTCAGCTTTACTACTAGCTGCAATCAGACTTAAGCTATCTAGTCAGTGTACTTAGGCAAACCAAATTAGAAAGAAAAAGGGGTCTGGGTTTGTGAGGCAGAGTTTGGAGTTTAGAACCAGATATACTTCCAGGAGTCCATAAAGTCCGTAATAGACATCTTTAGAGAGGCAGATAAGGATATACTGTACTGTACCTTCCGTATTCATGTTGTCAAGAGCCATAATATGACTTAGAGACTAGTGGAAGGAGCCAAGGATCTCACATGGTGATTAGACTAGGAAACAGGTTCTGGAGAGGACCAAGAATCCCCTCAAAATTGGCAGTCTGGCACAAGTCTTCCTCAGACTAAGAACTCCAAGTAACTGTCTAGCCTCCTTTCCCGGCATCCATCCAACATAGGGTTGAGATGGAGAAAGGGACACTAGGTCTGTAGGCAGATGTTTTGCCAGCCAGGAAAATAGAGTTAGGTGATAATTAAGTTAGCATATAATCTTGTGTCAAGTATGTTTGTTTCCTTCTGTTTGTTTTTCTTTCCTTGGTATTTATTTTAGTTCCATAGCAAAGCTCACTTTGAGAAATTATAATCCTGTCTTCCCTGAACTGATTGAAAAAGGTGCTTTCTCACACTTTTGTCCATTTAGAAAGGGGGAGATCATTCTCCCCATAGAGATGTCAGCTAACAGTGGCAGGAGGAATGATGAACTGCCTGAAATTCCAAGAAGGAGCTCAGGCCTTTGGTGGTGAAAGTTCAGGAGGAAAAGAGTTGAGGATTTCTGGGGCCCTTGTTTTATCTCTTTTTTTTGGATTTATACATTGGAAATTAGCGTTTTCTGAAGAGATCCATAATGTATATGTCTACCCAAATAGCCCCATGTTCCTGGAATGCTCCCTCTCTTCATCTTTACCTTCTTTATCTTCATGGCACAACTCCTCTTTGAACCCTTCACTGATTTCTCTCCTCTCCCCAAGGTGCTAATGCTTGTCTCCCACTTCACCTTGTCTTAGATTTGCTGCTCTGTGTCCATACTGTATTTTCCCCATAGAACATTAAGATCCTTGAGAGCAGTTGGCTTTTTATCTTTGAATTCCCAGCACCTAGCACAGTACCTTATGCATAGTAGGTGCTTTTAAAAAAAATTTTCAGTTGAATATTGAAGAAAGATGAAAGGTTATAAAAATAGTTTGAAAAAATATTCAGACAAATGACAGTGATTGTGTGTGTGTGTGTGTGTGTGTGTGTGTGTGTGTGTATGTGTATGTTTTGTAATTTATTGGTGTTCATTCTGGTCTTTAATTGGTTTAAATTCCACTATGTAACAGTAGTTTGGAGGATTATATTTTACTTGAGTAAATAGTAAGTAATTCATCACAAAAAGCTTTGCTATTTCATCAAAGAACTACTTCAGTTTTCTTTGATGACACTTTAGAGTTTGTTTTGTATAAATAAACCTTGACCTCTAGGAGGGGGAACAAGTTGAGTTAGTTAAAGAGTAATTTTTTGCTTCTGTACTTCTGGCAAGAAGTAACCATATCCTAATTAAACTCAAATGATTATTATGAATTTTAAGTGCCACATGATTAAGACCTTGATTTTTAAAAATTCTCTTTCAAACATTTACTTAAGCATGACCATTTGGAAGTGTCTGCAGTTACAGTAACTGGAAAAATGCAGACTATAAAGATCAGTTCGAGAATTCCAGTTAGTGATGCATACTGCCTCAAGATTAAACAGACAGCTTAAAGAAATTACCTCTCATGCTAAACTTGACAAATGACTTTGTCGGAAATGTGCTTGAAGTGCCCGTCATCGAAGACTGTGAAAGCTGTACAGTTTTTAAATGCTACCCATATGTCCTAGCATTACTTTGGCTTAAGAGGCCATTAGGGGGATCCGGCGTCAGGAAGACCTGAGTTCCAACTCTGAATTAGACACTTGCTAGCTGTGTGACCCTGGGCAAGTGACTTAACCTCTGTTTGCCTCAGTTTCCTCATCTGTAAGTGGAGATAATATTAGCTTCTACCTCCCAGAGTTATCATGAAAATAAAATCAGACAATAATTGCAAAGGACTTTGCAAACTTTAAAGTGTGTAGAATTGCTAGGTATCATCATCGTCATCTTTAAACGGTCTAAAATCTTTTTATCATGTTTTGAAAACTCCAAGAGTTTTTTTTTTTAAATGCCATTTAGTCATTATAGGGTTAGTTTGGTTTTGTGGGAATTTTAGGAACAAAGAGATAATTTTTTAAAAAATAGTTCAAAGTTCAGTTTTAAATGAAAGGGGTGGGAGGGTTCATAGATCTTTAGTTGAAAGAAAATCAGGGGAAATGGACAGGACAGTTGTTTTAGAATCTCACTTTGAAATCTGAAGGTTTTTAAAACTGATCAAGTTTGATTGGATTTAGAGCTTTACAGGTTTTCCTAGCTAATTGAGAAGGGAAAGCATAACATGGAATGATAGATACACTCTCTATTTATATAGACACTTCACTTTTAAGAACTTGCTTCCAGGCCTGCACTTGTTCCAGGATGTGGAATCTCTTCTGGCCTTTGTCAGGGATGTTCCTGTCTTTCTTCCCACTCCTCCAGCCGCACTGTCCCGATGCATGTGGTACTTCTTTCTTGCCTCCCAGATGACCAGACCAGGAGATCCTTAGGACTCTCACCCTTCCTTCAGCTAGACCTAGAGCAGGGGTGGGGAACGTGGGGCCTCATGGTCTCATGTCACCCTCCAGGTTCTCAAGTGTGACCCTTTGACTGAATCCAAACTTCACAGAACAAATCCCCTTAATAAAAAGATTTGTTTTGTAAAACTGCAACTCAGTCAAAAGGCTGCACCCAAGGACCTAGAGGACCACATGTGGCCTTCAAGCTGCAGGTTCCCCACCCCGGCCTAGACCCTAGCTAACCTGTGACAGGCCTATGCCTGCCAGCTCTGCTAAAGTGATTGAAAACTACCCACGCTGCCCAACCCCCTGAGGGTTTGTTAATTAAGGTATTGGCATAGAATTCATAAAGGCTTTGAAGTTTTAAAGCTCACTGTATACCAGGAATATTTTTCTTATCAGATATTTCATTTTATCCTTTTAGATGTTCTAGAATGTGGCACAAACCATATGTGTCACTAATTCTAGTGCTTCCAGCTGAATGCTAAACAGTGAGAAAATTAAGTTTTGTTCTGGCATCTCTGAACAGCTGAAAGTGATGGCCATGGGTGGCGGTATTTGGAAAAGCTTTTCTCTACATATGAAATGGCCTAATAAGTTAGGAGAATGACCAGTGACCATTAAAAGAGGTATTCTAAACCCTTCTCAAATGAATCTAGCTCCTCTCACACCTTCTACCTTCTACCTCTTGTTCCTGTTCTAGGACCCTCCCCCTTTTAGGAATAAAGAGGAACCCTTGAGTTGCTGCCCACTGGCTCACGTCCATGGACATGTCTTCCTTTGAGACCATTTTGGACAATTGACTAGTTGAGGGGTAAGGGGAGGAGGGGTAGAACTGAAGTCAATCTTTTATAGTTCAGGTATATCTCAGCTTCCATTAGTAGTTAGTTATGGTTCTGTCAGTGTAAAGTTCATCTGTCCAAACCCTTTTCCAATCCATTTTTATTTCTTAGCTACTTCTCGAGTTAATGCATTCCCCATTATGTGAAGTGGTGTTTCCTCTTGTTTTCCCCCAAATTCTGTTTGACCTGTTACTACATTGCAGCACCCTCACCCCTCCCATTTATTTTTAAATCCCTCCATCAGAACCTTTCTTTATCTGTTTCTTGAAGTGAGGCAAGAAAGGATTATACGGGACTGTAGTTGAAGGTATATCATATTTAATATAAAAATTGTAAAATGTGTTCTCTTGGTTTTCTAATCTCCTTCCTGACTTGGAAGGCTTTTTTGAATACAGCAGCATGTTGGACCCATTGAGTTTAGAGTATTTAACTATATTTTATATATTGTGTTTGCCCAGTTAAAATTCATTTGCCATTTTCTTGTTCATAAGTTTTCCCTACAGTATAGCAGTATAAGCTTGACTTTTAAGTACATGAAAAATTTTAATGTCATCATTGGAGACACTTACAAATTTTGCTGGGTCTCTCCCACAACCCTTCCACCCACACATACTTCCCTTCCTCTTCAGTCGGCTCTTGGTCATATAGGAAAAGTTGACTTCTGTTACTAGAACTAGGTGATGAAAGAGGACATTTGCAAGCTATCTCTGACCACTAGAGGGATGAGAAAAATTAGCAGATGGGATTCATGAGAATGGACAGTGCCATTCCCATACCCCCTAAACTTCACCCCTTTGGGAGCTTATAATTGTGCTTGTGTATGGGGCTTATATCAGAGTAGCACAGGAACGGGTTGACCAGTCCAAGAGTAGACATGTGCGTTTTAGTTCCTCAGCACTTGTCTAAAACGGGCATTAACCAAAGATGATTCAGTTGTTGAACATGCAAAAAGTATGGTTTGTGAGATGGTCCTCCAGTTGTGATCAATATCAAGGAGAGAAAAATCATTGCCTTTCTGATGGTAAAAAGTAGAATCGATGTAGGTATTAATCGACATCATTTATAAATACATATATATAGTATGTTTGTATGTGTGTGTATGTTTAATATATGTATGTGTGTATGTATATTTCCTTTGGAAGAATTATTGGAAGAATATTGATGTATGGTTGCTAAAAATAGCTTAGAATTTTCAAGGAGATATTTTGTTTTTTTCTAAAAGCATTCCCATCAAATGTAAATTACTAATGTCACAATCATTCCATTCCTGAAAGTCATGAGGTGCTGTCATTGAGTTTGATTACCCCAGATACCCATGTGCAATATCACAGGCATATGCTTATAAAAACATTAATTTAAATAAAATATTTATTTTCCATTCACCATTATTTCATTCGTATAGATAGGTATGTTTGTTTTATAATGTTGATAAGCATTGTATTAAAAAACTTAAGGTAAGTTTATGATGGCTACCACTGCATTTTTCTTCCTCTTTCAAATTGCCCAAATTCTTCATTCTTTAAGTTCATGTCATGTCCTTCCCTTTTTTGCCCCAAAAGAAAGAAAACCTGAATTTTAAAAAATGGAGAAGGTGAATCGCTGAGCAATCAAGCAGGAAACATGAATATGTTCAGCAGAAATAAATAGGAAATGGGCATACAGTAAAATATGACAAAAGCCTACTAATGGATCCCACTGCCTCCGGTCTCTCCCCATTCTAATCCATTCTACTCACAGCTGCCAGTGATCTTCCTTAATTGCAGATCTGCCAATGTCACTTCCCTACTCAGTCAGCTTCCATGACTCTTCCTATTGCCTAAGTTGCCTAAATTGATAAAATATAAACCCCTCTGTTTAACCTTTAAAGACCTTTACAACCTGACCCCAACCTATTTGTCTAGCCTCATTGTGTATTACTCCCCTCCAGTACTCTGTGATTCAGCCAAAGTGGCCTTCTCTCTGTTCCTTACATATGACACTCCATCTCCTCCACCTATGTTTTTGCATTGGCTGTGCTGTATGCCTAATATGCACTCCCTCCTTTCCTCCACCTCATTAGAGTGTCTCTCTTTATTGTTTATTCTCTGTCTAGATTTATTCTGAATCAACTTAAATGTGTACTTCTTGTTTCTGCAATAGAATGTAAGCTCCTGGAGAGTAGGAATTGTTTCTTTCTTTCTATTGGCATCTCCAGGACCTAGTATAATATCTGGCGTGTAGTAGGCAATTAATAAATGCTTATTTATTGATTGGTAACTATGTTAAATGTAAGTGGCAACTGCAAAATAATTTAGATAGCAATTAGCCTCATCAGTTAGTGATATGTTGCTAATAAATGTTTTCTATTGCTTTGGTTTTTTTATACAACACATCTGGCACTAATGAAGAAAATGCTGTCTTGAGAAGGGAATACAGGTTTAAGTCAAAGCAAATACAATGTTGTAAGCATTAATAACACTCCTTTTTGTTGAGGTTCAGTATTCTATCCTAGTAAATCTTGCTTTATGGGATGCATATGTTCCTGTAAAGCCATGTGTACATTGAATCTTTGTGAATGTATTAGGGGAGGAGTTCACTATTTAAGGAAGCCCAGTGAATCCTAGGATTCTGGGAATTAGAATCCCATCCATCACCCTCACTTTACACATGAGAATGCTGAGCCACTGAGTGGCAAAGTAACTCAGCCAAGGTCCCACAGGTGGTAAGTAGCAGAATCAGTGGAGTGAGTTAAATGAAGGATCCTTTTGTAAGTAAAGGAAACGTCCCAGCCCTACCCCCCAGTTTGTCTGACTTGTTCACATTTAAAGTTGTATTTGCATGAGCCACCACCAAGAATCTATATACCTTTAGGAAACTCTTGTGTGTGTATGTGTGTGTGTGTGTGTGTGTGTGTGTGTGTATGTGTGTATGTATGTATATATATATATGTATGTATGTATATAAAAAGTAAATACACTGTGACTGCTAACCTAATGACTACATAGTTTCACTTTTTTTCTTATTTGTTAAATTACCAGGGGAGGGAAAGTGGTTTCGAAATATTGACTACTATCGTTTGGATGGCTCTACTACTGCACAGTCAAGGAAGAAATGGGCTGAAGAGTTTAATGATGAGACAAATGTGAGGTAAGAAATCATTCTTATTGATGATGAAATTTTGGTAAAGTAGTGTACTTCTGTGTATTGAGGAGAATGACTTGTATTCTTATCAGCTGCAGAAGACTAACTTATAGCTATTAGAGATGTTTTCTTTTATTCATAGTAAGTAGAATCCAGTTACTTTGGAAATGAGATAAACATGCTGTCAGAAAAACCTGGACTTAACATGATCTAATGAGAAGTAAAGTGAACAGAATCAGAACTTTTTACACAACAATAGCAATATTGTACAGTGATCAACTGTGAATGACTTAGCTTTTCTCAGCAGTACATTGATTCAAGATAATTCTGAAGGACATTTGGTGAAAAATGCTATCCACCTCCAGGTACATCGTCCAGAACTGATGGAGCCTGAATGCAGATCGAAGCATATTTTTTTCTTTACTTTCTTTACTTTTCTTGGTTTTCTTTTTTTTCTATGTTTCCTTTCACAACATGACTAACATGGAAATGTTTTGCATGACTGCACATGTATAACCTATATCAAATTGCTTGCCTTCTCAATGAGCAGGGATAGGGCGGAAGAACGGGAGACAGTTTATAACTCAAAATTTTTTAAAAAACAAACATTTAACATTGTTTTTACGTACAATTGGGAGAAAAAATATAATATTAAATTTTTTTAAAAAAGAAAGATCAACAGAAAATGATTAAAGGATTAGGAAATAGACCCTTTGAGATGGTTAATAGAAATTGGGTTGTTTCATTTACAGGTAAGATGGTAAGGTGACTTCATTTCTTTGAGTATCTGAAGTGGGTATTAGACTGAATGTGTTTTTCATCACCATAAGAAAGAATCTGCATGGAAATAACAACATATTTCAACAAGAGAAATTTTAGATAGCTCTCAAGAAGGGCCTTTGGGTTAGGGTTTACGCTGTAGCATGTGTGTTTCAAAATAGCCAAGCTGGAGCGGTGTTGACAAGCTCTGTGATTATATACTTTACCACTGGATATATGTATGTATATATATGTATATGTGCGTGTGTGTGCGTGTGTGTGTGTGTGTGTGTGTGTGTGTGTGTGTGTGTGTGTGTACACGTACACGCACACATTTTTTTTCCTTTATGATGATTCCATTGTTGGTCATGTTTTTTTTTTTAATTTTTAATTTTTTATTCATTCTTTTGCCATAGTCATTGCACCTACTATAGATACACTAACCTTATTCTGACTATTCAAAATCTGAATGCTTTAAGGTTTACAAAATGCTATATGAATGTAAGATTATTATTTTAGTTGAAAAAGTCTCAAGGTCATTTTAAATTGATCTAGAGTCAATACTGTATTCACTAAAGCAATTAATTGCAAAGGCACCTTAAGAATAATTTTCTTCCAAAATTGGAAATATAAGGACAGATGATTTAAGTAGTCAGTCAGCAAGCATTTGTTAAGTTCCAGGCAGTGTGTTAAGCATTGTGGATACAAAGAAAGGCAAGACACAGCCTGCTCTCAGGGAGCTCACAGTCTAATGGGAAACAGTATGAAAATACAATACAGACGGGATAAATTTACAGTAATAGTCAGAGAGAAGATACTAAGATTAAGGCAGGTCAGGAAAAGCTTCTTGTCATAGGTGGGACTGTAAATAGCATTTCAACAATGCCAGAGGTAGAGATTAAATGCGAATGAATTCCAGGCATGGAAGACAGCCATTGAAAATGATTGAGTCAGAACGTGAAGTATTTTATAAGAGGAATTGTGTGGAGACCTTTGTTACTGTTGATAATTAAGATATACAATGACTGGAAAGAGAGGGAAGAACAAGTTATAAAATGATTGAAACACCAAAGAAGATTTTGTATTTGATCCTGGAGGTCATAGGAAGCCACTGTCATTTATTAAGTAGGTACATGACATGATCTGGGAAGGTCACTTTGATAACTGAGTGGAGCAAGGATCAGAGTGAGCAGAGAAACTTAGGCAGGGAAACCAGTCAGCAGGTGTTTGCAATAGTCTAAGCATGAGGTGATGAGGACATACGCTTTCATAGTTGCAGTATCAGAAGAGAGAAGGGACCACATCCAAAAGATGTTGTAAAGGTAGAATCAACAGGACTTAGCAACAGATTGGCAATAGGAAGGTGAGAATGTGAGGAGTTGCCATCTAGGTTATGAGTCTGCTTGGTTTTGAGAATATTGGTACCCTTGACAGTCATGGGGGATTTAGGAAGACTTTGAGGGGAAAGAATTAAAGTTCCCTGAAAAACTGTAACAGCAATTTCTCCAAAGCATAAATGACATTTTGCCCGTTTTTCCATCTAACCATAAAAGTTGTCTGTATTCAAATTCATAATTGTGAGGGTTGGGAGAGACTTGGTCTAAGGCAGAATTTCATCCTATCTGCGAATTGCCTAAATTGGTATCTAAACAAGTTTGAATATATTATTCCTTTCCTTTTCATCAATGCCTACATTGAGTAATTCCCATACTCACTGCATTCGAAATTAAATTCTTATGGTCATCAGCCTTGACTGTTGCAGCTGTTATTCTCTATTCTTGAATAGCTACAACTACCTGAAACTTGAGGGCCTTCTATTCTAATCAATAGTTTATTTTTTAGAGAATTTGAGGTAGAGGGAGATGGATAAGAATACCACAAAGCTTCCCTATTAAATCACCCACCATGTGTTAGAATACCTACTTAATATGCATTTGTGCACAGTTGTTTGACCTAAGTCCATAATTAAATGGTATCATACATTTCAGTAATTTGTTTCATCATTTAAAGATACTGTTTATCAGTTTTTCAGGTGTTATCTGAAATATCACATGCATTATGAGCTATTACTTTTTTAGTTAAAATACTCCAGGCAAAATATGTATAATTTGGGTTATAATTTAAATATTCAGAAACTACGCAAGGAAATTACCAGATAAAATCGTAAAAACAATGAAAAAGGCCTTACCTCTGTCCATAAGCCAGAATGTACTTTATTTACCAGGTGTAAGCCTCTTCCTACCCAAAACATTACTACACTACAGTATCTCCTTTTTAGACTTAGCATGCTTCAAAAAGTGATAAATGAAATTTCCAAAGCTTCTGATCTTTTAAAAGACTGTACCACAACAAAATTTCATCTCATAAGTAATAATCTTACCAAAGAAACTACTAAAACACCTTTGTTTATATTTGTTTCTCTAGAGGTCGATTGTTTATCATTTCTACCAAAGCAGGATCTCTTGGAATTAATCTAGTGGCTGCTAATCGAGTGATCATCTTTGATGCCTCTTGGAATCCATCCTATGACATCCAGAGCATATTCAGAGTTTATCGCTTTGGACAAAATAAGCCCGTTTATGTCTATAGGTTCTTAGCTCAGGTAAGTTGGAAATGCATCTTTTTTTAAACGACCAGGTTCATAGAAACCAAGTAGTAGAAAGACATGGATAGCATGTGGTCAGTAAAAGGGAAGTGTGAGTGTCTGTATCTGTAAAATAGTGAGAACTGCTTCCAGATGCCTTGCATTTGACCATGAGCTCTTGGAGAGCAATGGCTACTTTGTGCCTTTCTTTGTATGCCCAGTGCTTAGTGCAGTGCCTAGCCTGTCGTAAGTGCTTATTAATAAATGGGTTTTGACTGACATCTGTTGCATGTGTCAGTAGTTCTGTCTGGTTGTGAGCATAGTCCATTTACCATTACAGAGCCTTCTTCTGATCTTGTATAACTCTATTCAGTGAATAGAGTCATGAATTCTCTGGGGTTTTGGTTTTGGATTCTTGGGGTATTTGTTTTCCATATCAACTTTTCTGAAGTAGGATAGATGACCTTCCCAACGTACTGGATGCTTTCCTCTGTTGCTTTTAGTGTCATGTGATTACCAATGTAACTTTTAGGTTTCCTGCTCATCTGTTATCTTTGACTCTAACAACAATGTAACTACCCTATCTCCTTTTTCAATCATGCATATTGTTGAATGGAAAATAAATATGAAATTGAAAAAAGCACAAACATACATCAGAGTTGTAAAAGTCAAAACTGACCTTTCTGGCCTGAGGTGGCCTTGATCTGTATATCATTCATACTTAAGAAAGAGCCTCTCGGCTGGTTAGCATAGGTAAATGATTTTAAAAGTTTGTAAATTCCTATATATTCAGTATTTGTTTTCTTGTTTGTGCAAAATTTCTGACTACTTCAGAAAAGCTAAGCAGTAAAGTGATATTTAAAAAAATCAAAGAATTCACTATAATTTATTAAATAGTAGCAGGGTGCACTCTTAATCCCAAGAATAGAAGTGACTATGGAAAAATGGATTATGATTATCAAGGAAATAATTTTATAGGCAATATAAGTACATAATAAAGTATGACTTAGAACGTTTGTGAGTAGAAGGGAAAAAAGCACCAATTTGAAGACTGAAGTGATACTCTAGAATAGTCTTGTAGCCCAGAAGTGTCCCGCCCATTTGGGTTGGCTGCTTCTCACCAAAGGTACCATCTCCACCTCTCCCTGTGCCAGGTACTTCCAACTAATAGGTCCCAGCATCACACTTCTTTCTTCGGCATTTTTGGGGTTTGTTGCAGGGAAGTGAACAGGAAATATTGCTGGGCCCTAATGAAGACTAGCCTTTTTCGTTTAATGCCTGGCATCTTGAGAGTTATAACTATAACAATAATAATCAGAAACTCTGTACTTCTCTATTATTAATATTGATTAAGAATTTTTTGCTTGTTTTTGTCTTTTGTGTATGTTTACGTCTTCTTGCATAGGGAACCATGGAAGATAAGATCTATGATCGGCAGGTCACCAAGCAGTCCTTATCTTTCCGTGTTGTTGACCAACAACAAGTGGAACGTCATTTTACTATGAATGAGTTGACTGAGCTTTATACCTTTGAACCAGACTTGTTAGATGATCCTAACTCAGAAAAGAAGAAGAAGCGGGATACTCCCATGCTGCCAAAGGTAAATGAATTGTTGTATTGTTGACTTTTTTTAAAAAATTGTCCTGGGAATTTTCATGCATATATAAAAGTAATGGTCATATGAATAGGATTCTAGCTTCTTCCGTTACCCAAAGAGGATACGGTTGGATATAAAACAAATGAGATTCATGCTTCTATGAATCAAAAAAGTAGAGGAATTAAGTTTCCACTATCAACTGAGGAGGCAACACAGAAGGAAAACTGATTTTGGAGTCTGATGGCCTGGGTTCCAGTCCTGGCTCAATCATTTATTATCTGGCTGATCTTCAGCATGTCACCTAACCTCTTTGGAGCTCAGTTTTCTCATTTATGAAATGAGATTAGATTAGATGACCTCCAGGGTGTCTTCTGCTTCTAAGTCTATGGTCCCATAATCCTCTGAATTAGCTTTCTTAGACATCTCCCCGCCCGCGCCCCCCCCCCCCTCCTTAATGGTCTTCAGTGGCCAAAGATGTCTACTTATTCCTTTAAAGAGAGTGTTTCCCCAGTTACTGGTACTTTATAATTAATATCTATGCCTCCTCCTACAAAACCGTAGTGGTGTTGAGAGGTGTCAACAAAGAATTTCCCTCAGCACAGGTCAATTATGGCATAACAACGTTTGTAATACTTAGCTTTAAACTTCTTACCAGATTAAAAAATCTAGCCTTCTAGTAAAGAAGTTTGTGAATAGAAAGAGGAAAGAAAAAACAGTGCACTATCATTAAATAGACTCCCAGCAGAGGGCAGAAATCCTTCTCAGACAGTACTCTGTGTGAAACTGAAGCAGGCTTTCATCAGTTGTCACAGAAAAACCGACAGGTAAAATAAATAGCAACTTTTATGTAGTGACCAGTGGCATTCTCTCTAAAATTGCCTAGGAAATCAAAAATGAGACTGACTTTTTGTGAATTCCTTGTGTTTTCATTTGGTTTCAGATTTTCATAGAATAATTTTCCCCAAGAAAGTCCAAACTTTATACACTTTTGTCTATTGTATATTTTTTTTTACTTAAAAATTGATGGGCAAACAAGACCTTGCCTTAGTTGTATTCCCTTTTTCATTACAAAAAATATGAGATGTTCTTGGATCTGTTGGTGTGAGCGCTCTCTCCTGTGTCCTGAGTCACCTTAAGTAGCTATAGCATCCCACAGTAGCCATATAGTGCAGCCTGTTTGTGTGACCACACGGTCCCTCTACTGCATTCCTGACAAGCAGTCATTTGGCCTTTGCTTAAAGACTTCCCACGTGAGTGACAGAGAGTCCACTGTCCCCCAAGATAATTCATTCCTCTTCTGGAGAACTTCAGTTTTGGTGTAGTGTTCCTGCTGTCAAGTCTTTTCTCACACTTCACAACTTCAATTCATTGCTCTTAGTTCAGCCCTCTGATACTAAGTAGAACAAGGTTCATCTTTCTTCAATGTGATGGACCTTTATATATAAACTTGAAGGCAGCTATCCTTCCGTCTTAGTTCACACACAACTTCCATCTTAGTTCAGGTCCTCATCACCTTTCACCTGGGAATTGCTATGGCCCCTCTTAATGGATCTCTTTGTCCCAACTCTCCCTTTATCCCCAACTCTGATCCATCCTCCACACTGCTGCCAGAGTGATTTCCCTTAAGCTTAGATCTGACGATATTATTTCCCTACTCAATAAACTCCAGTTCCTCCCTGTTACCCCTGGAATAAAATATAAACTCTTTTGGTATTTAGAGCCTTTAATGGCTTGGTCTTAACCTAGCCACACTCTTGGACCCTGCTAAACTAGCCTTCTTTCTGTTCCCCATGCATGACACTATCTTTGTACTTTTGAATTGACCATCCCCCATGCCTGGAATGTAGTCCCTCTTCACCCTTGACTCATAAGATTCATTCTCTTCCTTCCAGATCATGTAGGCACCACCTTCTCCGTGAATTCTTCCCCGATCCTCCATGGTGATTGTGCACTCCCTCTCAAACTACCTTGTCTTTTGAGTCTTTCATTCTTCTCTTTCTCAGTATCTTGGCTCAAGTCTTATTCCTTGTCCAGCCCCTATCCTTATGTAACCTCCCAGATCCAATATCTGATTGCCTTTTTCTTCAGCCCAAGTCCTTCTTGACATATATCTTAGAACATTTTACATTAGCATTTTAGCTTGAGATAACTTGAATTTTCCTTGAATGCAAGATACACCACTTAAACTAGCATGATTCTGCGGTAAGATTACATCACTTAAAAATAGAGGTCATATCTAGTAAAATAGCTTTGGCATCTTTCTGCATTGTCTATAGAAACATGTGAAAATGGAATGGAAATAGCTTCAGTATAAGTTATTGTTTTTAATTATATCTCTGGAACATCTTTAAATATTCTTTGTAGATACTGATTTTTATGTACAGTGACTTTAATGTGAATTAAATCACTTTACTCATAAATAAGAAATAAAATCTTTGTACATAAACACAAATGTTTCATTTGAATTGATTGCTATGTTTTTACTATAGTAAAAAAACATAATCATGAAAATCCTTTTTCCTTTATTAAACGTGAGAAAGTGCTTGCATATTTCCTTCTTTCATAGGGATTTGGTAACATTATTAAATCTTGCTCTCATTTTTTCTAAGCTTCTAACTTGGCTTTCTAGACTAGTTCTCCAAAAACCCATTCCTGTCAGGATAGCTTTGGACTAGACCACCTACATTGCTTGTGCACCTGTCAAAGGGATTTAGCAAATGTTAAGTGGGTACAGATACTCTAAAAGAAAAGTCATTTGAAAATACTTGAAAATAAACCTGAACAAGTGTACCTAATCCCTTTTAGTGGGAGAGATTTAATAGAAGCAGTATGTCACAGAACGAGACTTTCCCCAAATTCTATCTATATCAGTGAACTTTTCTCTCATTCAAAATAATTTGAAATTGTATTGCCACCATCAAAGTAATTTAAAATAAGTTCCCTGGGATTTTATGTTATTAAAACACATCAAACAACTTTTCAAAAGCAGTTTTTGTATTTCCCTTTGCCTTCTGTTGTGTTCGTATTTACAGGATTGGCAGGATCACCACTTCCTGAGAATGCATGTATAGTCATGGAAATACTCTTTCATGGAATTTACCCCTTTTTTAGACCAAACTCCACATGTTTCAGTTGATAATAGAGAATCATTTAAATTAATTTGGTTTAAAGATTAGCACAAGTCATCTTGTACACTGTTATGATCATCTTCTACAAACTAGTCACAACCATTAGAGAACAATGGAGAAAAATATAAAACTGTCTCTAATAATTTTAAGTGTAGTTGAATTAAGCGACCTAATAAAATGCAGAAGAGTGAGAGATTTGATAAGAAAACAAAACTCCCCAATCTTTTACTTACAAAATAAACATTAGGAGAAGGGGGGAAAATTGACTATCGCATGAATCCAATAAAGCAGGAATTGCAGTCATGCTATCAGACAAAACAAAAACAGACTTTCAACACATAGAAAGGGAAAAAACAAGGAAATGACATTATGCCAAAAAGAACCATGGACAACAAACCAATATCACTATTAAACCTACATGTTTCAAATGCCTTAGTATCTGACTTAGTAAAGGAAAAATTACCTGAAGTGTAAGGAGACAGGGACAATAGTACAATAGAGGAAGAATATCACAATGTCCTCAGTTTTGGATAAATCTTAACAGAGATAAACATAAAGGAAACTAGAGAATTGAACAAATTGCTAGAGAAATTAGAGCTAAAAGACTTACAGTGTCTTTTAATTTCTTAGCACCATGTTGAACTTTTGCATAAATTGACCACGTGTGAGGGCATAGAGATGTTACAAACAAAAAATTATTCAGGGAGAACAAACAAGACAATGGACCTGAACAGAGACTGAACAACAAAATCCTAACTGATAACTGGATGAAAAAAATAGAAGCAATTAATTCTTTTCTGAAGGAAAATTATGATTGAAATAACATACAAAAATTTCTGGGATGCAGCTACAGCAGTCCTTATAGGAAAAATCATATCCCTATTTACATACATTAACATACTGTACTCAAAATTAACTCATGACCTCAATGTGCTTTTTTTAATCAGAAAGCCAACAAATAAACCTAAAGTCAGCAGAAATGTGAGATGTTAAAAATTAGAGATGAAATCAATAAACTGGAAACAAAAACCACAGAAATCATAAAAGCAAAGTCACGGGCTACAAAATAAACTCTTAAACATCAGCATCATTTCTATATGGCAATAATAAAAAAATTCAAGAGGGAGTGATAAAAAGGGAAATCCTATTTCAAATAACTTTGCGAAATAGATATACAATATGGGTATCACTCTATAAAAGCCCACAAAATACTTTTACAAATTTAATTTCTTTCTTAAAAAATTAAAGGAGAAATTAGATAGCTGTAGAAATATTCAGTGTTTGTGGCTGTGCGATACTGTGAAATTTAATTAGCAGCTTTAATGCTATACTGTATTATCAGATGAATATAGACTTGATAAAATAACAAAACTAATTTGGAAAAAGGAAACATGTAGAATATCAGGAGAAACATTGATTTGCAGCAATAGGACTTACAGACATAAGTATTATAAAGCAGCATTCATCAATAAATACCATCTCATATTGGTTACAAAACAAGGGATCAGATCAGTGGAACAGACTAGACAAGGAAGAGTTAGAAAAAAAATGAAACTCAACCCAGTGTTGAGTAAACCAGAAAATATAAATTACTCTGCCATCTTGGCTCTGCCCCCTTGAAAATATAAATTACTTAGGGAGGAACCCCCTGTTTGATAAAAACCGCCAGGAATCTTGTAATACAGTCTGGCAGAAATTAAGCTTAGACCATCACTTTGCACCACTTCCACGATACATTCTAAATAGCTACATGACCTTAATAGTGATGTAAATCTTAATGTAAAAAGCTTAAAAGAGAATCAGGTCATATACCTCTCACAGCGGTAGAGGTGTATTCTTAATCAGACAAGAGATAGAGGCAATTACAAATGATAAAATGGATAATTTTCATTATATAAAACTGAAAATCTTCTTTAGACAGAATTAATATACCTGAATAAGAAGGGAAGTGGCCAGATGGGGAAAAAAATCTTTGTCTCAAGTTTCTCTAAGTTTTTTTTATCCAAGGTGTATTAACAGTTAACATCTATATGATATATGTGTATGTATACATATACCACAATGAGAATGTTTGTATACTATCCCACAAGGTCTCACATCACAACGCCACAAGCCATTCCAATAGATAATTGGCCAAAGGATATGAATGAATGAACCATTCTCCAAGAATTGCAAACTACTAATAATCTTATTCAGGAATGCCCAAATCACTAATAATAAAGAGAAATGCAAATCAAAACAACTCTGAAGTTTTGCCTCACAACCTGTGTATTGTCAAAGATGACAAAAATAGGATTGTCTATGTTGGAGGAGGTAGGGAAAGATGGGAATACCTAGTGCATTGTTGGAGCTATGAATCAGTACAACCACTTTGGAACATAGTTTGGAATTGTGCAAATGACATGACTCAACTGTCCATACCCTTAGGCCCAGAGATGGCATTAGTAGGTTTATATCTCATAGAGAACATTGATAAGAGAGTTCCCTTGTGCCTGAAAATATTTATAGCAACACTTTTCTGTGATAACAAAGATGTCTATTGATTAGGGATCGGTGAAACAAATTGTGATACCTGAATGTAATAGTGTCTTCCTATGCTATAAGAAGTGAAGGATTGTGAGGAATACAAAAAAAGCATAGAAAGATTGCTATGAACTGATGCCTTGTGATGAGCAGAGCCAGGAAAACAATAAACATAGCGACCACCATAGTACAGAAGGAAAGGACTACCCTCCCCCGTGCTATGCACGTGTGCGTGCGCATGTGCGCGCGCGCGCACACACACACACACACACACACACACACACACACACACACACACACACACACACACACACACACACACACACCAGAATATAATTGCAAGATTGTGAGGGGGGAAATAAGTGTAGTTCAAAAGAAGAGATGAGAAGAAACCACTGTCCCTTTGCAGAAGTTCAGGAAGACCGTCAGTGTTGTGTTGAACGTATTTTCAGATTTCTTTGAAGTATTGATCAGTTATACCAGTTTTTCCCGCTTTTTCTTTTTGTCTTTAAAAAATAGTATTTGTTATGGGATGAGTCTTTGATGCAAGGGAGAGATACTGAGGGAAATTATGATCTTTAAAAAAAGTTATCAAAACTTTAAAAAAAATTTTCTTTTAAATAAATAAATAATGTTTTGAAAAGCAAAAAAAAACCTTTTTAAAACAAAAAAATTAAATCTATCATTTTACATCACTACCTTATGCAGCTTCAGTCAAAAAGTGACCTAATGATCATTAAATTGGATCAGCTAGTTGGTATAGTGGCTAGATCATGGGATTCGGAATCAGGAACTTAGTAGTTTTGTGATCCTGGGCAAGTCACATGACCTCAGTCTGCCTTAGTTTTCTCATCTGTAAATTTGGGACCATACTATCACCTACCTCATAAGGTTGTGGTGAAGATCGAATGAGGTAACATTCAGAAAGTGGTACATGACTGTTAGCTGTTACTATTACTCCATATGTGCTTCCCACTGATGCCAGCCTGTTTTTACAGCATGATGATCAGTGTTTCCAAAGGAGTTTTTTGTTCGTTTTTTTTTTCATGTTATATTGTGGTACAGGTCGAGATAGAGGCTTTGCTTTTTGAGTTGTTTCTTCTGCTCCCCCCTTCCCCAATGTTTTTCACATCATTTTAGGAGTACCGACTGTATTCAGAGGTGCCCTAGATTTCAACTAATATATACAGCCCACATACTTGTCATTTTTAATAACTGCATAATATTTCATTCTGTTAATATATTGTAGTTTACTTATGTGTTGGAGGCACTTGAGTGTCTGGCAGTAGGGCTGCTGTGAACATTTTTGTAGACATCACCTTTTTTTTTTTCCTTTTGGGATATTGCTTCTGAATTTTTTCCCCACAGTAGCACTACTGGGTCAAAGTGTATGAATGAACAGTTTAATAGCCGCTAGGAGTGGCTAGGTGGCACAGTAAATAGAGCACCAGCCCTGGAGTCAGGAAGACCTGAGTTCAAACCTGGCCTCAGACACTTAACACTTACTAGCCATGTGACCTTGGGCAACTCACTTAACCTCAATCACCCTGCCCTCCCCCCTACAAATAGGAAAAAAAAAAATCCCTCTTGTTACATATCATCAGCTTGCTTTGTACAAAGATTGACTCCAGTCAGTAATATCTAAGTGTATTTATTTTTCTGTCTCTCCAGTAACCTTTGGTTTTCTCATTTTAAACTTTTTTTGTTTCTATGTATGGATACCTTAGAGTTGTAATTTGCATTTCTGGACTTTCTTCTGAGGCTATGGGTTTGGGGACCATTTCTTAACTGATAGATTTCTTGGCCCCGAGTAACTTAACTACCTTGAGCCTCAGTTTCCTCATAAATAAAATGAGAGGGTTTGACTAGGGTAGACCATCAAGTAAGCTTTTCAAGTGCTTGGTGAGCTTGATTTTTTTTTTTTCTGGCTTTTGCAGTTGCTCAAGAGAAGTTACTGTGTCTTGTGCTTTCTTTTCTACCTCCTCAGATGGCTAGACACCGAAAACACACTTGTTGATTGCACTTATTTATGGCCTGTTTTGAAACTCTAGTCTCCTTTGTAGCATTTAATAACACTTTGGTAGGTTTTTGTTAATCCATAAAACATCCCTGAAAGATACTGGTGGAATTAGACCCCCTTTATAAGCAGTGAAGCTGAAATGCAGAATAGTCGAGTGATTTGTCCCTTTCACTGGGCATATGGAAAAAGGAGGATTATTAGAGCCTGAAGTTCCTGACTTGGAGCCTTTGTTCAGACTGCACCATCACTCTACTATCTTAGCGCCATTCACCTCCATTGCTTACCACTTATTAAATCCCCTTAGTATATTTTCTTGAAATTTAATAGCTTCCTATTCCTGTGAACTCCTCTGCTATATTGTTTTCAGGGCTTCCAAAATCATGAAGACCATAGCTCTACCCATCACTGGTTGCTGAAAAAGTATTGGGGGACCCAAATTTATCCTACTAGCATGTGTGTGTCTGGCTTTAGCATCCTGAAACCCAGATATGTAGCAAATGCTTATGTATTGTCTAGCTCCTGGCTGGCTTCTTTTTCATAGGTAAGGTAATGCCTAATGTCTGTTAAAATTTATGTAAATTTTATTGAGGAAAACACCTTTTCTAGTAATAACACTTATGAATTACTTAGCAATCAGAGATTCAAATCTTGGGTAAGGTCATATTTCATAATATGATTAAGTGGGTGTTTTGTTCCTTTAAAGTGCTGTTTACATAACCTAAGCACTACACCTTTTAGCAAGAAAACAAAAGCCAGTAAAACCAGTATGGAATTTTTACACTTCCCCTTCTCCATCCCTATGCTACCTCCATCATTTCAGCTGTGGACTGCTTGTTGGCAAGTAGGCGGAAAACAAAATAAGACTTGAAACTGAAGTGAGGCTTTCGATTTCCTCCCCCCTCTCCCCATTCAACTTTAATACCTCCAAGCAGGGTGACTCAACAAAGATGTGTTTGTGTGGTTTTATTGCCCTCCGAGTAGTAAGATAAGGTTTTTCCATTGGTAATTCTTAATACTAGTGTGAAACACATAATAGTGAAATAGTTTGATATAAGGTAAAAAACAGCAAGCAGAATTTTTTGATTTCAGGAAATTTCCTCTAAGTACTAAGAACAATATTTGAAAAGTCCCACTTTTTCTGGAAACAACATGATGTAATAGATCACAAGATGAGAATACCATTTCTGGTACTTGTGTGTTCTTGGGCAAGTGACTTCCCATCTCTGGGCCTTGCTATGTTCCAGGTACTGTTCTAAGGCCTGGGGGTACAAAGAAGGGCAAAAACTTGATCTTTGCCCTCAAGTGGCTCCCAGTCTAAGGGGGGACACAGTTTGTAAGTAGATACACATAGGATATATACAAGGTAGACGGAAGGTAAAGGGGGCTGGAGGGATGCATTTGCTACAGGGGGACCAGGAAAGACCCCTTGCAAAGGGTAAAATTTGACCTGAGTCTTAAAGGAAGCCAGGAAGTGAAGACGAGTATTCTAGGCATGGGAGAAAGATAGTGAAAAGTCATGGAGTCAGAAGATGGAGTGTTGTGTGGGAGGAACTCTTAAGTAGTCATTATAGTGGAATCTAGAGTTAAATGGGGGGGGGGGTGTCAAGTGTGAGAAGAGTGGAAAGGTAGGAAGGGGCCAGGTTGTAAAGGACTTTATATTGATCTTAGAGTTAATAAGGAGCTGCTGGAGTTGATTAAGTTAGGAACATGACATGGTCTGACATGCTCTTTAAGAAAATTACTTTGACTGCTGAGTGGGAAAAATGGGTTGGAGTGGAGAGTGATTTGAGGTAGGAAGACAAACTAGATAGTTATTGTAGTAGTCCTGGCAAGAGACGATGAAGGCCTGTGCCAGAGGGGCAATAGTGTGAGTAGAAAGGAGGTTTTAAAAAAAAGAAAAGAATATGTATAAAGAAATGTTGTGGGGGCGGCTAGGTGGTGCAGTGACTAGAGTACCGGCCCTGGAGTCAGGAGGACCTGAGTTCAAATGCGGCCTCAGACACTTAACACTTAACTAGCTATGTGACCTTGGAAAAGTCACTTAACCCCAATCGCCCTGCCCTCCCCTCTCTAAAAGGCAAAAAAAAAAAAATGTTGTAAAGTTAGAAATGGCAAGATTTGACAACATGACAATGTCATTGGCTATGTGGAATGGGTTTAAGTGTGGAGTAGAGGGTGACACTGAGGTTTTGAACTGGTAACTAGGAGGAAAGAGAAGGGTTGAGGTTGGAGGGTGGGCTGTGTGGAAAAGTTCAGTTTTGGACATGTTTGCTATATCCATAGGGCATCCAATTCAAAATGTTTTAAGTCAGGTGGTGACATGAGACTGGAGCTCCAGAGATACTGGACTGGTATGTGTGCGTGTGTGTGCGCGCACACATGAGATAGCTTACTTTGAGGTGACTAGGTGGCGCAGCGAATAGGACCTGAGTTCAAATGTGGCCTTAGACACTTAATACTTACTAGCCATGTGACCTTGGGCAAGTCACTTAACCCCAATTGCCCTACCTTCCTCCCTCCAAAAAAAAAAGTGATAACTTTACTTCATCTCTAGAATGAGGAGAGTCAGACTAGAGGACCTCTTGGTTCACTTACACCTATAAACTTGAGCTCTTATGAGCTACTGGATGGGGATGAACAGTTAATGCCAGCATCAGCCTCCCAGCTCTGCTGCAGCACGGAGTGTTGTGTGGGAACTTCCCCAGTTCAAGCTGTGGGATAGCCAACCTGCAGCTCTAGGAGCATAGCCTGAATTCTGTGTTGGCTCCTATAAAGTAGCTAGAGTTGTCCCCAAATGGCAAATCTGAATACTTAAGCCAAATCACAAATCCAGAACTCAGATCAATCACATTAATTTGCTGAACCAGGAACTAGCTGAATTGAATTCTAAAATTCCCCCCATCCCCCAATAGGATTTTCGTATTTTAAAAATGTTAAGTGCTTCATAGATTCATAATTTCATTCGTGTGAGTATTCCCTCCACCTGCACAGGTTGCTCCTCTCTGTGTCTTAGTAGATGGTTTTTTTAATGAGTTGCAGTACCTTAAAAAGTCACTATGATAAGCTGTGTTAGGCTTAGCTGTCTGGCATATTCAGGTAGCAGACATAGTCAGGCAATCACCAGCTCCCTATTAAAAGAAGCCTTTCTAGCATTTCTAGTTCTACCTTTGAGAAACCAGGGACACAATGAGCTGTTTGTAAGTTGTTCAGGGAGAATAGTGTGAGGAAGAAAACCCTGATGTGAGGGCTTGCTGAGCCCTTTTCAGGGCTGCTCATCCACCTTTGGTGCCCACCTATTCCCCAACCCTTGCCTGTGGCTCCAAGAAGCTGCAGCAAGTGCAGCGGCCACACCCTGTAAAACCATCTCAGCAGATGGGCTATACCAGGTTGAGGGTAACTGACAGGCCTCAGAACTGTTGGTCAGTTAGAGGGGTGTCTGCCTCAAGCGTGTGAAGACTCCCTGGCAGAATGGGCGTTCCTCAAACTCAACCAGACCCATGTCCCTCCTGGGTTGACTTAGCAGTAGAATTTTTGTTCATTACTTCTATCTGTGCTTTCTCTAAACCCTTGGAAGTCTGTCCCAGTGTCCATGGTGCGTTGTCAAACTGTGTCTGACTTTCCTCTCCTTCCTTATCTCAATTTCTAAGTCACAGAAATCACTGCCTCCCTCCAAAAGTTCCCATCATTTACACTCCAACAATCAGTTCCTTCTTATTGGTGAGAAATAAATCCAGAATAGTAGTTCTTTTTGATGGTTCCTCTACCTTTGTTATTGTTTAGTCAGTTTTCAGTTGTGTCCAACTCTTCATGACCCCATTTAGAGTTTTCTTGGCAAAGATCCTGGAGTGGTTTGCCATTTTCTTCTCAAGCTCATTTGACAGATGAGGAAACTGAGGCAAACAGGGTAAAGTGACTTACCCAAGGTCACCCAGCTACTCAGTGTCTGGAGGCCAGTTTGAACTCAGGAAGACATCTTCCTAACTCTAGGCCAAGGGTTTTTATCCACTGCACCACCTAGCTACCTTGATCTCTACCTCTGGCTGAATAAAATTTTAATTAGGGGAAGTCACAAAATTATTAGCTGTTCCACATCTAGCAGATAGAGAGAGAGCTCTAACAGTTATCTGGATAATCAGAGTCTCGTCTCTTACAGTCTCCATTCTCCAACTATATCTTTTTTGAGTGGAACTTTTTTTTTTAGTTATCAAGCATTCATTTTCTCCTACCACCATCCCCCATGGGAAGAAAGAAAAACCAAACCCGTAACATATATTCATGGTCCAACAAACGCATTCTCCCAGCAGCCTTGTCCCCAGATACATATATCTAAATCTGAACCCTAAAGCCATCACCTCTGTCAGGAAGTGGGTAACATGGAATCTGCCGTCCTCTGGAATCATGGTTCATCATTGCATTGACCAGTGTTAAATCTTTCAGAGTTGTTCATTTTTACATTGTTGTTGTTGAACTTGCTCTTCTGGTTTGCTTACTTCACTTTGCATACAAGTCTTCCCAGGTTTTTCTGAAACCATCCATTTTATCATTTCTAGTGGCACAAGAGTATTCCATTACATTCGTATACCCGTAACTTGTATAGCCGGTTTCTCAGTTAATGGATACACTCTTAGTTTCCAGCTCTTTGACACCACAAAAGAGCTCTCTCCATGATAACTTGCCACTCTTGCCACATTTATAATCTGTTTCCTGAATCTGATTATCTCCAGGCTAGTCTAGTCCAGGTAGATACTTTTATATCAATATTGCTTTTGTCCATTGAATTTCTTTCATCCAAGGACACCCTGCAGTGGTTCCTACCCCAGATTTCCTCACCAGACCTGTGGGTTCTTGGGTACAGGGAACTCCTAATGAGGAAACCCCCTGCATCCGCTGTTCTGCAACTCATAGCCTTAGAGAGTAGCCTGTGGCACTGACAGGCTAAGGGACTTAGCCAGGTTCTATAGCCAGCATTCATTGGAGGCATGTATTTGTTTCTCTGAGGCCAGCTCTCTGTCGACGGGTCCCATGCTGCTTCTCCACATGTGTCTAGCTCCTTAATATGCAGTAACTCTTTAGCTCCTTGGGACGTTGATTTCGTTTTTCCAGGTCAGTCCCAGTGACTTTTAAAAGCAAGAATCTTGAACTTATTTATTTGGAATCTAGAATCTTTCTTTAGTGAGAGTCATGTCTTATTTTTGTTTCGGCATTATCAGGACATGTGCCTCATCTCCCTGGAGACAGGTAGCCCATGGAGGCAGGGTCAGTTTCTCATTTAAAGTTTAATACAGAGTTTTCTGGGAATAATAGGAGCTTAAGAAATGTTTGTTGAATAAATGGATGAAGGTATTTATCAAATAAGTGACATGGTATGTACATACTTAGATGACATGTTCTAAGTATTAAAATCTTGAGGTTCGACACGAAGTCAGGCTTAACATTTGTGCGTGGGGCACATTTATGTTTTCCCCTAAGTAGTCCTCTCTTTGCCCCCTGCCTTGCAGAATTGAATTTAAAATACTGGATAAGAAAATGTGATTATGCCAAATGCTTTCAAATATTAATTACATTTATCCCCATTTGAATTTATCACTAGTTCTGTTTGATTAATTGAATTAGTCACCTTTAAAGAGCATTAACTATAAATTTGCTTTCTTCAGCTTTCAAATTTCATCACTTATTTAATGCAAAATAAAGTTTAAACAAGTAAAGCAAATGTACATATTTGGTTGTAATATAAACCACATTTTGATGACTTTTTTGGCCAAGCGAGTATGGATTATATTCCATTTTGTTTTCGATAATTTTGTTACTATAGCAACTGTTACATATGCAGGTTTTAAAGAAACTCCCCATATTGTAAATATTGTATATTGGACTAAGAATTTACATTGTATGAACTTTCCTTTTATTGCTTTTTCTAGACTTACTAATTTCCACAAAACTTTTTCCTTGTATCCTGTTACTCATATCTTTCCTCTTAATTCCATTATTTATTTGTTGTATCCTAAGATTATACAGGGTCATCACAGAGGTTGTACGCTAAACTATGGCTAAAAGGAAGAGACAAATGTAAATTGTGATTTGTATGTTAGAAATCACATAACTTTTAAAAAAAAATTTCTGTGCTTGGGGTAGGTGGTATTCTGATTGGTAAGCAAAAGCCATGGTCTTGGTGGTGGGTGGAAAGCAGCGAGGAGGTGCAGTGGATAGATTGCTTGGTCTGGAGTCAGGAAGATCTGAGTTCAAATTCAGCTTCAGAAACTTAGCAGCTGTGTGACCCTGGGCAAGTCACTTAACCCTATTTCCCTCAGTTTCCTCATCTGTAAAATTAGCTGGAAAAGGAAACAGCAAGCCACTCCAGTATCTTTGCCAAGAAAACCCAAAATGGGGTCACAAAGAATCAGACATGACTGAAACAACTGAACAACAATAAAAACCAAAATAAATAGTCTTAGGGACATAGTATTCATCAGTGGTCAAACTTAATTTTGGAGCCGCATGTGATCCTTTTCTGATTCTATGCTGCTAACTTGCTGTATGCTGCAAACCTAGCCACAACATAGTATAAATAATAATAATTACTAACATTTAGATAGCACCTACTATGTTCCAGGCACTTTTACAAATATTCTCTCATTTGATCCTCACAACAACCCAGGGAGGTAGGTGCTCTTATGATCTCCATTTTTCAAATGAGAAAACTGAGGCAAACAGGGTTAAGTGACTTGCCCAGGGTCACGTAGCTAGTATATGTATGAGGCTGGATTTGAATTCATTTCTTCATGACTCCAGGCCAGCACTGATCCTAAACTGTGGCCCTAGATTATTAGCTGCCTGTTGAACTACCTGGATGTCCTCTAAGTATCTCAGGCTCAGAGTATCTAAAACAGAAGTCATTATCCTTCCCCCTAAACTCATTCTGCCTTCAAACTTGCCTGTTTCTCTTAAGGGTTTCATGATCCTTCTAGTCACCTGATTTCACAGCTTGAGTCATCCTTTACTCTCCTCTTTCCCTCCATTCCCCCCCACATCCATTTAGTTGTAGAATCTCATCAGATCTGCATCCACAGCTTCTCTTCCCGCATACCCTTGTCTACTCATTTGGCCACCATGCTGATTCCCACGTTTACACCTCTTTCTGGAGCCATTGCAGCAGTTTCTCAATAGCTCTTGCTTCCAGCCTCTCTGTCTTCCAGTCCGCCCTACCTACAGTGGCAAAAAGAATAATCAATGGCTCACTCTTGCCTTTGAGAAAAAATACAAAGCTCTTCACAGTGTGACTCCAGCCTTTTTCAGTCAGTATTCCAGTCAAACTGGCCTCCTGGCCGTTCCAAACTCTCCTGGGGCTTTTCACAGATAACCTCTGCCTCTGAAGTTCCTCAGCTTAAGTACCACCTCTTTCACAGTCTTTCCTCATCCCCC
>CM053582.1:39460900-39509103 GCA_028627135.1 Pseudochirops cupreus | reverse complement strand
CCCCCCCCCCCCCCCCCCGTGTTTAACAAGTGCTTGGTAAGGTCTTAATGAATTCTTAATAAAATAAATAAAGTATTAATAAATTAATAAATCCTGGTAAAATTCTGAATAAATAAAAGAAATGCTTATTCAGTAGCGATTTGTACATTAGTCAAAAGTCCAAAAGCACAAAAAGGATAGATGTATACATATGTAGTTGAAACCTGCTAAAATTCAACCCAACAAGAGAAGGGCATGCAAGAGAAGAATTCTTGTGGGAAGTATAATGTGCTTTGCCGGCAATGAAGAAACTGGGGGGATCGCCAGAAAAGTCCTGCCAAAAAACCGCTTGACTAGAGGGAGATGTGGCCTTTCAAGCTTTGCAATCTTCCCTTCTAGAAATACCCTGACAGACACAGGATATGTTGGCAACTGCCACATTCTTTCCCTCTAATCTGAAGATATTTGACATGCCTGCTTGGGGAAGAACATGGACCCTGCTGGCAACCACTCTCCAGTGATCATGGTTGACCTATTAAAGGACTTCTCATTTGTGGACGTGGGGAAAATCTCACATTGGAGATTGGGATGGAGCTTTCACGGGATGAGGATTTTTGGAAGAAAAAGGAGTAGAACTATGTGTTTCAGGGTGTCATGTGGTGGAAGGATTGCTGGATTTGGAATCAAAAAACTGAGTTGGAGCTCCTTCTCCACCATTGTGTATCCTCATATGATTGTGTGTAGCTTTGGACAAGTCACTTAGCTGTAGGCCTCAGCTTCCCCACTGTAAAATCAAGGGGCTAGAGAGCAGGTATTCAGCTTACTGTGACTGATAGAAGTACTGGACTCAGGATCCTCCTGGGTTGTTCTAAAGCTGAGTCTGCTGCCAATAAGTGACATAAAACTCCCTGAACTTCAGTTTCCTCTGGGTTTTGGACTGGATGGACCAGAAGGCCCCTTTATCATCCTAGGAACATTTTGAAAAATGCATTTGTGTTTCTGTAAAATTGAGAGTTTAGGCTAGGTGATTTCTGGGTTTCCTTCCATTTCTAACATTCAGTGATTTCTTTTCCCCTTTAAGTTCTGTGCCTGTGTCAAAGGCAAATCTTCATCTCTCACAAACATTTCACTGTAGCTGTCTGATTCATCAAAACTTTACTTTGACCAAATCTACTCCCATCTTCCCCCTGCCTCCCAAATGAAACCTGAGAGTAGTAGTGGGAAGAGGATCAGTACACTTTGGAGTCAGCAGATCTGAGCACATTTTCACTTCACATCTTTCAAAGGTGTGACCTTAGCATCTCTGGCAGGCCTTAGTTTCCTTATCTGTAAATTAAGGAAATTGGACTAAATAACCTCTTAGATTCCTTCTAACTCCAAGTCTATAATCCTATGATGGTTGAGAAATTAATAGCACCTTGAATATTTGGGTTCAATTTTTTTTAAATAAAAAATTCAGTGTGTAATATTCTAGTTAATGTTTTATTTGAAAAAAATGTTTATTGATGCATTTTACCCTTATATCAGTCATCTCTCTCTCTCTCTCTCTCTCTCTCTCTCTCTCTCTCTCTCTCTCTCTCTCTCTCTCTCACACACACACACACACACACACACACACACACACACACTCTCTCTCTCTCTCTCTCTAATGTAATTCCATTACATTTGTTATGTCTTGGTTTTTTCAGCTTTTTTCTCTACTCCATATATTCTTAAATGTTTTCCAAAAGAAATTGCACTGTTATTCGTGTTTACTTTATGGATACAAATAAACTAAGTCACAGAGGATTAGTGGAATGGTATAATGAAGGAAAGAAGCATTTATTAAGCACCTATGGTATGTCAGACATGAGCAGCTAGGTGGTACAGTGGATAGAGTGCCATACCTGGAGTTAGGAACACTCATATTCCTGAGTTCAAATTTGGCCTCTGGTGCTTCGTAGCTGTGTGACCCTGGGCAAGTCACTTCATCCTGTTTGCCTCAGTTTCCTCAATTGTCAAATGAGCTGGATAAGGAAATGGCAAACCACTCTAATATCTTTTCCAAGAAAGCCCCAAAATGGAGTCGTGAAGAGTTGGGCACAACTGAACAACAACAGTCCTATCTTCTATCATTTTTGCCAATTTCCAGGGTGTGAAATGAAACCTCACAGTTACTTTGATTTGCAGTTCTCTTATTAAGTGCAAAAGCCTTTATTAAGCTTTTACTTTTACTTACTGTATGACTAGCACTGTACTAAGTTCTCGGATACAAATAGTAAGAGCAAGACTAGTCTCTGCCCTCAGGAGGCTTATATTCTAATATTGGAAGACAACAAATATAAGGGAGTAGTGGTTAGAGAAGAGTATATTTCTTGTTCAGAAAAATCAGAGAATACTGAGTACAGGTGGTTGGTTAACATGTCCTTTTCAGTAGTGGCAGGGGGCGGGGGGGCGGGGTGTTGCTGGGTGGAGGTTGAACCCAAACTGCCCTCCATCATTGGATCCTAAAAGGCAGAGATTCCACACATTTGGTGTCTGTGGGTAGAAATTTGTAGCACCTGCTCCCTTAATCCCAGTGATGACATGAGTACATTCCTTGGCTACCTCTTTCCTTCTCTTGTCTTCTCTTTCCATTCTTTTTTAGAACTTCTGCTTAATCATTAAATTTCCTTCCTCCTTGGAGCTCTCTTTTTCATATTCCTTTCATCTTCTTGCACACAAGAAAACTCAGCAGTGTGCAGAAGATTCCCTCCAATGCTGGTTGCTCCTGTCATGTGTGAATGGGTCTGCAGACCTCCCTTCCACCATCATTCAGCAGCATCTTCTTCAAGGTTCATTCCATCCACCTTTGCCACTCCTTTCAGATTCTTCTTTGTTATCTCTTTCTCCTTTCTCAATAAATTTAGTAACTGACACATCTTTCCTTATAACTATTCTTTCCCACATATTTGGGAACTTCAATAGTCCTGTTAATGTCCTTGCTAACATCCTGGCCTCCCAGTTCATCAGCCTCAGTTTCCATGTCTTCCTTCTCTCAGCTGCCCCCCAAAGATTCATACCCTCTTTCTCATCACTGCCCATAACTGCCACTCCTTGATCTTGTTGTTTAGTTATTTCAGTCATGTCTGACTCTTTGTGACCTATTAGGGTTTTCTTGGTAAAGATGCTGTAGTGGTTTGCCATTTTCTTCTCCAGCTCATTTGATAGGTGAGGAAACTGAGGCAAATAGGGTAAAGTGACTTTCCTAGGGTCACCCAGCTAGTAAATGTTTGAAGCTAGGTTTGAACTCGGGAAAATGAGTCATCATGATTCCAGCCTGGTACCTAGCCTGCTCTCCCCTTGATCTAGAACTGTGAAATTCCCCTCTTCTGATCAGTATTCTCTCCTTCCATCTTTTCCTCTCCATCTGACCCTACTGTACATTCTCATCACAATCTCTGGTTTCTCTTATCACCCCTGCTTTGGTGTCCCTTTTCTCTCTTCACATTATAGAACCTATAATTGACCATTTCAGCTATGCACTGTCCTACCCTTTGACTTTGTTGTCACACCCTCGTCCTACTCTCATTCATGCTTTGCCAGTCACCAACCCTCAATCATGCCACCCTTCTCTGCTTGTACTTCTGAGTTGCTATGGATACTGAAGTAAATTTATTTATTCTGCTTTCATCTTGACCTTTAACTGTTGTACAGCAAAGCTTTTATTCACCCTTAATTGCCTCTCTCCCATTCCCCTCAGTGCTGTTGCAGAGGTTGCATTCAATTTAAAGAACCTCTGACTTCTTCCATTCCTTCTTAGCAGATAGCCATTCATTCTTCTCTTCCAATAAGACACTGTCCTCTGTTATCTCTCTCTTATCCCCCATCCACCAGTCCATGCCTTAAACCCTCTCTAAATCTTCACCCACTCACCCCTCATTCATATCTCTAAAGAAGCAACCTTTTTTCCTTGACCAAGATCTCTCTAGCTGGTCCTTCAGTCCATCCTCTCTAGGAGATTGCTCTATTAATCTCCCACTATCTGTTGATTATTTCTCTACTGCCTTTGAACTTGCTCAGATTCACTTCATCCTTTAAATAAAAGCCCACAGTTGCTCCTGCTATCATTCTTTACTTCTCTTTTTCACTGCCAACCTCCAAAGAAATCCTCTATGCCCTCTCGCCTCCCACTCTTTTCTCCAACTCTTGATTTTTGGCTTCTTATTCTACCACTCAACTGAAACTATTTACTTAATTGTCAAATTCAGTGGCCTTTTCCCAGTCTTCATCCTACTTGACATCTACATAGCGTTTGACAATGTTGACCACCTTCTCCCAGATACTAACATTTCTGTGGGCTTTTGTGATACTGTTCCCGTGTTTTTCCTCTCATCTGTCTGGCTGCTCCTTCTTGGTCTTCTCTGCTGTCTCATTGTTAATATCACTTCCCCTGGCTGAGTATCCCCTAAGACTGTCCTGATTCCTCTTCTTTTCTCTCTACATTCTCACCTGATGATCTTATTAGTTCCTAGGAATTCACTTGCCGTTTCTTTGCAGATGACTCTCAGATCTATATGTCTCTCCCTAATAACTCTGCTGAGATCCATTTCCATTTTGCTAACTGCATAGTGGACATTTCCATTTTGGTGGTCTGTAATCATTGCAAACTTGGCAGAAGAGAAGATTTGGAGGAACTATGTTAGTTTTCTTCAAATATTTGCAGGATTTTTGTTTGGCACCAAAGGATAGAGCCAGGGGCAATGACAGAACCAGACTAACCAATCCCCTCTCCACATGGTAGCTCTGTCCCTTCAATAGGCTTGGCACGCACAGTCCCTTCCACAGATCCTCGTGTGATAAGGGCATGTCATGATCAGTGCTCAAGCCCAGGAAATAATGGACCCTTGAAGTATCATTGCTTATTTCCTACATTTATTATTGCCATCCTTTTTTAAAAAAAATATAGTACTACTAGGATTAAGTGCCAACAGTTAACAGAAGCTCTTAGTGTTGTGGCATGCATTTTATTGGGAGAACTTCATACTCTATCCCTTCTTTACATCTGAACAGGACACAATCCTTGCAGAATTGCTTCAGATACATAAAGAACATATTGTAGGATATCATGAGCATGATTCTCTTCTGGACCACAAAGAGGAAGAAGAGTTGACTGAGGAGGAGAGGAAAGCGGCTTGGGCCGAATATGAAGCTGAAAAGAAGGTAAGGCCGCCCCCTTTCCCAGTGGCAAATGGGGTCCTTATTTAGAATCTAACCACTTGGAGCAAGGGCCCAGTGAGGGGTATTCCTTGAAGAAGAAATAGAGGTTGATAGGATCTACAATTAGGGCAGCTAGGTGGCGCTGCAGTGGATAGAGTTCCAGGCCTGGAGTCAGGAAGACTCATCTATGTGAGTTCAAATCCGGCCTCAGACACTTCCTAGCTGTGTGACCCTGGGCAAGTCACTTCACCCTGTTTGCCTCAGTTTCCTCATCTGTAAAATGAGCTGGAGAAGGAAATGGCAAAACACTCCAGTATCTCTGCCAAGAAAACCCCAATTGGGGTCACCAAAAGATAGTTACAACTAAAACAATTGAACTACAGTATCTAAAATTGGAAAGAGGCCTCCAGGCTATGTGGCATAGTGGGGAGATCCTGCTAGATTGGAAAACAGGACACCTGGGTTTGAATCCCAATTTCTTTACTTAGTAAGTAGTAAGTAGACGCTAAGTAATTATAATAATGATAATAAATTAAAAACTAAGTAAAACTAAGCAAGTAAGTATTAAGTATGATATTGGACAAATCACTAATTGCCTCCACCTCTTCAATTCCTCTCTTTAAAATGATGGGGATTGAACATCTTTAATCGCCTACAGCTGTAAATCTAGGATCCTAAAAACTGAGGCCCATAGAGGTGAAATTACTTAGCCAAAATCAACCAAGTAAATGGCAGAGTTGAGAAGCAACATGGTACAGTGGAAAGAGCACTGGTTCTGGAGTCAGGAGCTGGGTTCAGTCAGATCTTGTTGATCACATACAATTTTTGTTACCCTGGACAAGTCACTTCACCTCTGTGTGCCTGTTTCCTTATCTGTAAATTAGGGGAATTGGACTCAGTTCCTCTGTGGTGCCTTCCAGCTCGCAGTCTATGGTCCTTTATTTTGAATTCCAAATCCTGTGCTCTTTTTACTACCTGCCTCTTTCTGCTTTCCACACTGTCCACTATCCTGCCTTTCCCAAATGTCGTGGAAAAGTATCAGGGTCTCATGGGGATCTAATAGAAATTAGGCAGGATCCAAAGGAAGCCATGGCAGGGGAGGGGTGGGCGGGCAGGTGGGTGAGGGGTGGGTGGGGGTGGGGACAACTGACCAGCATTGAATCCCCGCAAGTTTATGTGTTCCCAGTTCATAGACTTAAAGACTATTAGAAATTAGAAGGACTTTAGAGATCATCTAATCCAACCCCCCCCCTCACCTCACAGATGAGGAGACTGTATAGGGTAAAAACCTGGTTATTCTCCATTCAATCCATGGTTTCCCATTGCTTGCTAACAGGAGAAGATTACTGCATTGAGGGGCATGGATGAACAGGTACCAGCTATGTTTACTAATACCCCAACTCTAGTTACAGTAAGTCTAATTATTCAGGTCTTGGTTGATGTTCTGTTACCCTATTTATTATGAAAACTAAGTTATTACAGAAAATATATCAGGATATGGGTGCAGATTCTATTATTGGCTACTTGGTCTACAACAGTAATTATCATTTTAAAAAATCCATATAAAGATGAATTTTAGTAAAAATGTGTATGTCCAGTCATGGGAAAAGTTGTCTTAATACTGCATCCTTTTTTAAACTCCCCAAAATTTGTTGTGCCAAAACCTCTGTGGCTTTCATGTGATGCTATAGTTGTCATCAGAATTCTCTGAAAAACCCAGTTCTGTGGGAATCTCAAAAAAAAAAGAGGGGCGCGTTTACAGGTTAAAGCTTTCTATGTAATAAGATCTTGGTTTCGGCTGAAAAAGGACTTTTGTTTGTGTGTGGAAGAGTGTTAATAATTTGCTAGATCTGAGACAAGTAGATTCTTTTTCAAACACAATGGTGATGCAGAATTTAAAGGTTTAAGTATGTGAAAAATGATTTTTGGGTTTTTTTTTTTAGGGACTCACCATGCGCTTCAACATGCCAACTGGGACCAGTTTACCTCCTGTTAATTTCAACTCTCAAACCCCATATATTCCTTTCAATTTGGGAGCCCTGTCAGCAATGAGTAATCAACAGCTTGAGGTACGTTTTAGAGTAAGAAATGTGGATATGTAAAGATATCTTTTAAATGTTCTAGAGTTGAGTGTTTCTCAAAAATTTCCCTATGAATAGAATCATAGATAAACTCAACATGTCCAAAACAGAACTCAATATCTTTTCCCCTAAGCCCTCTCCCCACTCCTATCTTCTCTCTTACTGTAGAGGGCAACACCATTCTCCCAGGCCCTCAGGCTCACTACCCAGGAATCATCCTAGATTCCTCTCTATCTTTTACCTCCCATATCTGAGCTGTTGCCAAGGCCTGTTGATTTCACCTTTGCAACATCTCTCCAGTGTATCCCCTTTTCTCCTTTGACATTGCCCCCACTCTGGTGCAGGCCCTCATCACCTCGTGTCTTGATTATTGCAATAGCTACTGGTAGGTCTCCCTGCCTGAAGTCTCTTCCCCGCTGCAGTCCAACCTCCATTCAGCCACGGAAGTTATCTTCCCAAAGTGCAGGTCTCACCATGTCACTCCCCCAATCAATAAACTCCAGTGATTCCCTGTCACCTCCAGGAGAAAATAAAAAATACTTTGGCATTCAAAGCCCTTCCTAACCTAACCCCCTCCTATCCTTCCAGTCCTCTTACACCTTATTCCCCAACATGTATTCTTGGATCCACTGACAGTGGCCTCTTTGCTGTTCCATGAACAAGACCCTTCATCTCTCAGCTCGGGGCATTGTCTTTGGCTGGCTCCATGCATGGAATGCCCTCTCTCTCCTCCACTGTATTGACCTTTTGTCAATTCCCAAATAAAATCCCACCTCTTACAGAAAGCCTTCCCTAACCCCTCTTAATTCCAGTGCTTTCTCTCTGTTAATTATTTCCTGTTAATCCTATATTTGCTGTGTATGTGTGTGTGTGTGTGTGTGTGTGTGTGTGTGTGTAGAGGTGTGTGTAGGTGTTGTCTCCTCCATTGGATTATAAGGTCCTTGATGGCAGAGACTGTCTTTTGCCTCTTTTTTGTATCCCCAGTGCTTAGTACAATGCCTGACACATCGTAGGCACTTAATAAATGTTTATTGAATGAATGAATGAAGCAACCTAATATGTTAAAACCTGTTTGTGAAACAGGAGGAACCTGATGGTAGCTAGATTTGTATTAGCCAGTAGTTTCATTATAGCTCAATAGGGCAGCTGATTGGCTGGGAAAGTAACAGTTCAAACTGTTATTTTTTTTCTAAACAAGCCAATATCGATTTTAGTTTTTCATTCGATATAGATTAGAATTTCTGAATGAGTTTATGTTCTGATGTAGTGCTGCAGCAAATGTATAGTAGGGCTGTGATGTTATGGACCTGAACTGTTTTAAAGCTCTGGAATAGATTCTGAAGTGATGCCGCTCGAATTGACTCTTTATATCGTCAGTCATGTATAGCTTTGTTTTCGAGGAATGCATCCTGTTTTTGGTAATGGGGAGAGAGCCTTTGTTTGAAACTTCTTTGGAGTTTAGTATTTTCTTCCCAAAAGGTCCCTTAAGATGGGACCTTTTCCATATCATCGGCCCTGAATTTGCTTAGGATGTTCCGTTGTAAAACAGATGTACCAAATAAGCCTGGGAAATTGGGGAGCGGATGTATCCCTGGTGTTTTGGCCAATGTACTGTGGTGCTCTTCTCACTCATTTTTTGCTTGAATGTCGTTTGGATTAAATGTAACTGAATTCTTCCAGGACCTTATTAATCAAGGCAGAGAAAAAGTTGTAGAAGCAACAAACAGCGTGACGGCCGTGAGGATTCAGCCCCTAGAAGACATTATTTCGGCTGTAGTGAGTTACATAGACATTTTCTCTTATTCTTCCCTCCCCACCTTGAATAGATTGGTTTGCTTTTGGGCATAAAAACCTGAGTTCAACTTCTGCTCCAGGCACTCACTCACTAGTTGTGGGACCCTGCGAAGATCAGTACAGTACAGTACCTCCGGGCACCTACTTTGTGAGGATCAGATGAGATAATAAATATGAGCAGTTTCCAAAAGTTACAGGACTATCAGCTTTTGGTATATCTAAGACTGGCCTGACTGTACTGGTCATTTTCATTTTGCTTCTATTGATTGAAGTTTATTAACTTCTCAGAGCACCTGCCCAAGGGTCTGTGAAGCAGAAATGCTGGGCCTATAATGACCTTAATCTGGTCCAGCTGAGGAAGGGGAGAAGGTGCCTTAAAGGTTTTTTTTTGGATTGTTGTTTGACCAATTTTATCCAAAATGCAACTAGCAAAGTTTAAAACATAATTCCCTTTGTTGTTTCTTTTCCATTTCCTATCAGATATAATTCTTACTGTGCCATATTAGGAACAAGGACAGTAATATTGATGGTGCATTGTAGATTTCTTGGCAGTTGAGGAAAAAACTTTGGTGTCAAAAAAAGAAATGGATGGATCTGGGTCTGTGAAAACTACAGTGATAATTAACATTTGTGTAGCACTTAAGAGTGTTTTTTTTTTCACAAAGTTCTTTAACTCCATAGCCCTGTAAAATAATAGATGGAGAAACTGAGGCTTAGAGATGAAGGAACTTAACCCAGAGCCACACAACTAGTGTCTGAACTGGGATTTGAACTGGGACATTGACCAGCCAGAGAAATGTATGCCTTCTTTTCTCTTACTAGTGCTTTTGTACATCTGGGATTGTGATCAGCCTAATTGAAAGTCACTATTTAAGTGAATCAGTGCATAGGTGTGGGACACTCCCTTTTGGAACCATTGTGGCCCCTGGGTCAATGCTGTTTAAGTCCCCTGTTTGCAGTCTTTGCAGTGTTAGAATTAGATTGCTGTTGTCTAGGACTAAATCCAATCTTTGCCATTTAGTGGAAGGAAAACATGAATCTGACGGAAGCCCAAGTGCAGGCTTTGGCATTAAATAGGCAAGCCAGCCAGGAGCTTGATGTGAAGAGGAGGGAAGCTATCTACAATGATGTATTGACAAAACAACAGATGGTAAGACTTCCTGGAATCTTTAAACTGTACTTTATTCTATTGAATTGGAACTGATGGATGTGGAAAAGGATGTGCTGGGAAGGTTGGCGTTGGTCTTCCTGGGAGAGATCCCGGCCATAAGTTGAAAACCAGCTTGGTTCTCCTGGATATTGCTTCATTGATGAAATCATGTGGATCACAATTTTCCTTTGGTTTTTCTAACTTATACCGTGTTAACCTTCCCTCCCCAAGTTCCCCAGCATGTGTACTTGTCTGTGATTTGATTCGAAAGACCTGGGGGTGGGACCATTGTCTTTGTCTAAGATATCTTATCGCCCCCTTCTGCCTTTAAAACTACATTAGAATCCTTTTCTAAGCCAGTGTAGGAATCCTTTCTTGCTGATTGGTCCCTTACCAGGGCATCCCTGTGCCAGCTGTTAGCCTCTGGGGAAAGCAGTTTTGATTCTTGGCTCCAGGGAATTCACTTTGGCGTCCCTGGGTGTGTGGCTGTGGGTGTCACTTTGGTGGCCCTAGGGAGCTGCATGATTTTAAGTTCTCTTGGGGAATTTGATTCTTTGGGGTAGTAATTATTCCAGCCAGAACCGCTTTCTCTTTGTTGGTGTTTTTCTCTAGAAATATTTATTTGTTCATCAGTATGTGAGATTTTCAAAGACCTGCTCAAATAAAGAAGACCTGTTGTAACTAATACTTGGGAGTAATTTCCCTGCTGTCGAGCCGGTCACTATAGCAACTAAACTAAATGCTGCTTTGCAATACAATGGTTGAGTCATTAAGAGAACTTAGTCCTAAATGGTGTTTCTGAGGTGGTTTTTCCTTTTGGGCTGGTCCTTGGGCCCCCCTCCCCCTCGCTCTTCCCCCTTTTCCCCCTCCCCTCTCTCCTTCTCTCCTCTCCCCTCTCCTCCCCCATGGCTTCCAGCCGCACCCGGCTCTGGGATGCTTACATGGTTACAGCTCCACTTGTGTCCACAGTTAATCAGCTGCGTTCAGCGGATCCTGATGAACCGGAGGCTCCAGCAGCAGTACAATCAGCAACAGCAGCAACAGATGTCTTATCAACAAGCAGCCCTGAGTCACCACCTCATGATGCCAAAGCCTCCGAATTTAATCATGAATCCTTCCAACTACCAGCAGATTGATATGAGAGGAATGTATCAGTCGGTGGCTGGCGGCCTACAGCCTCCGCCGCTGCAGCGCGCGCCGCCCCCAATGAGAAGCAAAAATCCTGGACCTTCCCAAGGGAAATCAATGTGATTTTGCACGAAGAGCTTAAAAGGATTGTTCAAATCAAAGAAAGAAAGATCTTTTATTTTTTTAGGAATCAATGGCTTAACAGAACTCAACTGTATAAATAGTTTGGTCCCCTTAAATTACATGTTCCATATTAGCTTTTCGATTTTCTTTAAATAGGACGGACCATTTCTCCCTGACATTGGTCAGTAATGTTGCCTAGAATCTTCTTACGTGTGTTGAGTACAGGAGAGATTTCAAATTGTTTTCAGTGAAAACAAGCCCTTCCATGACAGTAGCAGCTCCCCAGGTTTCCTCTCTAAACTCCTCTGCCTGCTTTTGGCAATCAGGCCATCATTATGAGCTTAAGCAGCTTAGGAAAGAGTACAAATTTCCAAGTGTGTACACAGACACACAGACACACACACACACACACACACACACACACACACACACACACACACACACCACACACACCACACACACAGCTGAGTTCTTAATTAGAGTTGATTCCTCAAATTAGGGATTGCTTTTTGTACCTAATCAATTTCTTGATTAAAGTGACAGAAATGGTTTTAGAGTCCTTTTGACTGAAGTCTGAAACTGGGCTTGTGCTAAGCCTTTATTGATTCAACAATTTAGAAGCTGAGGGTTCTCTTATAACACACAGGATTGAGTGCAATATCTTAAATCCCACTACTCTGACCCTTTCGAGTCCTGCACTTCCAATTGTTCCAACAGCCTTAAGTACAGCTTCCGAAGAATTTGGTATTCTTCTCTAGTCTTTCTGCCATTTAAAATTTGCACTTATATGTGCTGGAATTATTGATAAAACTTCAGGGTTATGGGTTATCTTCCATATATTAATATTTTCTCTCTTCCTCTCTCCTCTTCCCTTCCCCTCTGCCCCTTTCTTCTCCCTCCCAATTTGTGTCCCCTTTTCCTTTATCTGTCCGTCCGTCCATCCCTCACTCTTCCTTTCCTGCCTGCCTTCTCTATTTCTTTTCTCTTTCTTTCTCCCCTTTGGCACTGACACAAAGCACACGCAGATCACGTATCTTCCACATATTAGTAATTTTTCTTCCTCTCTCCCCTTTTGCTCTCCTTCCCACTCTTTCTACCTCCCCATCTCCCTCTTCTCTTTTTCTTTTTCTTCCCCCCTCCCCCCCACTCCCCTTTGGCACTGACACAAAGCACACGATGATCACGCTTGGTGCCGGTGCTGGTGCTTCATCCTGTTGCTGGCAACAGGGTATACGCCAAGAAAATCCAGCTCCAAGCATTTAAGGGTTAAGCCAGTAATGGTGGTTGTTAGGTTCACACCCTGTTTTATAAACAACATCAAAATGGCAGAACTACTGCTGATGTTCAGTTCATAGGAGGAATGTGCTTAAACAATTTCCAGTGCTGTCAGTATTGTGAAATCATTCCTCTTCAAGATAAGAATCTCTGGCTTCCATGCTCTTCTCCCTCTTCTCTCAACGCCACCTCCCACCATACTAACAACCCCCTCTTAGGTTTTCCTAGGAACATGAGTTACTTCTTTTAAAAAAAAAAAAAAGGTGAATTTAGACCTTTGAGTTCCCACTTTTACAAATTTTACTAGGTTAATACCCCATCATGTGGTTTTACTGAGAAATCAATCTTTTAATTCTGTTCTTCTAATCAGTATTGTAAACCTACCATCTTTTTTTGCGTAACATTTTGTTGATGGAGTGTCTACAAAAAAAAATTATTAGAATATAGAAGTAAACTCAACATGTTTGAGATGGTGGCATAACAGGTAACGAACTGTTGAAGAATTACAGAGGGGAAAAAAAGCTTGACAGCATAGGCGCTAAGTGTTATTGGACTCAACATGAGTTGCCGACATTAGCTAAAACTGTTTGAGTTATTTTAATCATTCTTGAATGATTTCAGTTTTATGTTTGGAAAGAACTAGTATTTTGACATCTAAAATATTGTGAGTGACTTCATTTTTGTGAAGTTTTCCATTTTGGTTTGTGATATAAAATTTGTGAGGTCTGGTGGTGCAAAAGCAGCTAAAATGGATTTTTTAAATAAAATTTCTTCTGTGGTGAAATGTCCCTGAACAAACTTTCATATATTGGGATGCTTTGGCCAGTTGTTCATCAGGTTTAGTGAATTTGGGATGTTGGGGGAAGGAGAACCCAACATACATTTACTTTGGAAGAAACAAGAAATTGAAGCGTATGAGACAAATATTTGAAGACAGTCTGTCCCATTGATGTGTCCTGAATACTGTAAATGGGATCTACCAGACCTGGGAATTTGCATCACGGTCTGATTTTTTGGCTCAGAGACTTAGATGTGGAAGTTTTAGGCAACATTTAAAAGAGATGTTTTTCACCATGGATGAAATTAGGTGTTAAAAGAAGAATAACAGATAGGAGAAGGGATTTGGAAATAAAACTTGGACCACTTTACATGCAGTCTTCTCACTTGGCTTTTTAGCTGCATACTATGTGCTTTGAATATAACACCAAGCTTTAACAAATATTTAAAGACAAATACACCATTAAGATAATAAAACTCATTTTTGTATTTGTTTTAGATGTTTTAACTAGTTGCAATGGCTTAAAAATGACAATTAAAAATGTTGCTTGTAATACAATTTTGCCTGCGAAATTCTCCACATTTTGTAACCTGTTTCTTCCTTTGGATGTAAAGCGTTTTTGCTTAGTATTGTGAGATTGTATATGTTTTGTCCCAGTTGTATAGTAACGTTTCAGTCCCATCAACCAGCTTTGGCTGCTGAAATCATACAGCTGTGAAGACTTGCCTTTGTTTCTGTTAGACGGCTTTTCAGTTCTGTATTCAATATCTTAAGTACTGTAGAAAAGATGTCCACCTCTTCCTCTAAGGCTGTTTTGTAATATATATATAAGGACTGGAATTGTGTTTTTAAAAGAAAAGCATTCAAGTATGACAATAGACTATCTTGTGTTTTCACCATTCAAAGTGCTGTTTAGTAGTTGGACTTTAAACTATTTAATATCATTTAATAAAGTGACCAAAATACATCATTCCCTGGACTTCATTTTCATTATTTTGAAGCCCCTTGGAACAGCATGGGCCGTGGAAAATTGGCAGCCATTGGTGTTCCCATGGGATACTCAGTTACTCGGGGTTGGGGAGGGAGGTGCAGAGAAAATATTAAATATCTCTAATTTGAAGGAGAATTTGCCTGAGGAAGCTAGCTGGTGCATGCATGTGCGGGCACTTGGCTTTTTAGCCAAGGGATTGCAGTTCCCTTCAGTAGTCAACTTGGGAAAACTGTACACTTACTCCACTGAGGGAGGCACCAAAGAAAATGGGGCTTATCACTGTAGGCAGTGGTTCTCAACCTGTGGGTCGCAACCCCTTTGGGGGTTGAACAACCCTGTCACAGAGGTCGCCTAAGACCATTGGAAAACACATATTTCCGATGGTCTTAGGAACCAAGACACTGCTTCTCTCTCTGTCTCCAGGCGGGTCCACCCACATGCAGATGTACATGTGTATGTGAGTATTAAAGGGTTGCGGCATTAGGAAGGTTGAGAACCACTTCCGTAGAGGAAAGGGCACTGGCTTGAAAGTCAGAAGAACTGATGACTTCAACTCAACCAGGTATCTGCCATCAAGTCATTTGCCCTTTCTGAGCTGCAGCCCAATGTTTAAAGTAAGGAGAATATGAGAACCATGTTTGCCAAGAAACCTGAATGTACATGGGCTGCACAGACTTGGCTGCTTTGGGCTAATGAGGCCAGTGCCCTTGGCCACACCTCCAACTCAGTCAATGGTGATTTCACTTGGTTCAAATAATGACTTGTTTCCAGAGTTGAAGTTTTTCTATAGAATTTTAAGGCTTGAGTTTTGCAAAGCACTTTCCTCATACAACCTTGTAACACAAGGCAATACAAGCATTATGATCCTCACTTACAAATGAACTGGTGGCTTTGAGAGGTTTATGTAAGTTAGGGGCAGCTAGGCCATATGTAGAGTGTATGGTCTTAGAGTTGGCAAGAGTTGAGTTCAAACTGCTTCAGACATCTCTGTGATTCTGAGCAAGTCACATAACCTAGCTCAGCCTCAGTTTCCTCAGAGTCATTACAAGGAGCAAATGAGATAGCATGAACAATGGTGTTCTACAAACCAAAAACACTATAGAATAAGCTGGCTGCTGTTAGTAAATGACCTGCCAATGTTCAAATAAATAGGACCTCCTAGAGTCATGAGCAGATAACCTAAAAGCACTCTACAGATGCTGTTATTGAGTGACCTGCTAATGTTCAAATGAGTAGGAAGTGGCCAAAGCAGAATAATAACTGAGATCTCCCTGCTTCAAGTCCAGTGCTCTGAATCCAGGGCCCTGGCCACCAGCTGCCTCTTAAATCCTACTTTCAAAGGATGAAGATTTTCCACCATCAAGAAGGCTCCAAGGAAATTCTGCACGTGTGGATCATCAACTGTCCTGGAATTTCCAAGTCTTACTGAGTTGCCTGAGAAATTGAGAGGCTGAGTGATTTGCCCAGACTTAGCCATGTAGTCTGTGACAGAGGGTGACTTTGGACAGAGGCCACCTTTGGACAGAGGCCTTCCTGGCTCCGAGGTAGCCTGTCAATCTGCTACCCCTGACACTCCTGCTCAGCTATGTATCTCCCCCTCCTCATGCTTGGCATAGTGCCTGGCAAATCATAGGCACTTAGAAAGCGATTGTATGTATGTATGTATACATCATTATGGGGGTGGTGGGTGGGAAAATGGGACTTTGGCATTTATTTAGGACTTTAAAAGTCTAGTTACTAGCTAAGCCCTGGAGACCACCTTTTGCTTTGGGGCAAGGTAAATATGAATCAACTCCCCATGGTCAATCACCCAGGTACCATTTGAGGAGGGATACAACTGTCTTACTGCCTGGCAACCACAGCCATTGGAGGGAGATTGCACATCTGTTTTGAAGTGTCTGTAGGGAGGGTAGAGAGATGGGAAGAAGTCGGGCTGGGATCTGAATGGGAGCATCCTTGTCTTGTGTCTGTTTTGAAACCCAATCTCAGCCTATGGAACACAGGGAGCCACACTCTGCCCCACTCACATCTAGTCAGCCTGCGCAGGATTGGAGGAACGTGAAGAAAGATGGCTTAGCAGCCAGCTAGGTAAGAGGAGCTTTGTTCCAGGGGTATGTAGTAGGATTGTGAGCTGGGGACAAAGGGGCTGACAGAAAAGGAGGGCAGGTGGAAGGGTAGGAAGAGGGAGACTAGAGTGGAATGGATTGATGGAAGGACTTAAAAGGTAAAATGAGTAATTTGATATGGAGGGTGAGGAGGGATTTTTGGCAGAGAGTGATGTGGTCAAAGCAGCAGGTAATTTGGGTGGCTTAGAGAGTACAGGATGGGAAGGGGTTGGAGACAGGAAGGCTGCTAATGAGTAGTTGTCTAGGTATTTGATCTCTAGGCCCCACGTACAGTTTTAAGGATGGAAAAGGAAGACTTGTTGAACCTGTACAAAGAGGGTAGTAAGAGGCTATGCTAAGGGACTGAGACGAGACCCGAGTTTGTGGTCTCCTGCCACTAAGTGCTTGTTTGACCTTGGGTAAGTCCCCCTCCCTGAACCTCAGTTTCCTCACCTGTAAAGTGAAGGAGTTAAACAAAAGCCAGCATTCTTAACCTTTCTTTTATGCCATGGACCCTTTCTCAAAATAACATTTTAAATAAATCAAATCCAATCTATAGGATTGCAAAGGAAACCCGTAAAATTAAATTTTTCTTTTAAAAAAAGGTTCACAGAGGCCAAGTTTAGAACACCTGGAGAAGAACTCTAAGCTCCCTTCTACTCCTTTGATTCTGTGAATCTCAAATAGTTGATTTGATTTTTGTTTACAGACCTGGACAATATGAAACCTAAAGACAGAAAGGAGCAGATGGGAGTTTTGTTCAGGGCTGAGGCTTTTACTCCTTCCAATTGAAACCGTGCACACGCCCTCCCCCACCACCCTCTTTCCCATTCTTGCCCCATCTTGTATGATTATTCTAAGAAACTCTTCCCAAATATTTTTCCTTTCTCCAGTTTTTTGGTTGCTCCTAATTATACCCCTGCAGTTGCTGACATTTGTAGAAAGTGAAATGGCGGTGGCTAGGTGGCGCAGTGAATAGAGCACCGGCCCTGGAGTCAGGAGGACCTGAGTTCAAATTCGGCCTCAGACACTTAACACAAAAACTAGCTGTGTGACCTTAGGCAAGTCACTTAACCCCAGTTGCCCTCCAAAAAAAAAAAGCAAAAATAAAGATAAAATAATGAAAGTGAAAGTGAAGTGACCTCAGTGGTACTTAATTCCTTTTCTCTTGCCAGGCTGACCCTTCAGCAGGGGCACCCCATTCTTTTCCTAGAGACCCTTCCATTCACCATGCTATTATCTCTGAAGGTGATGCTGTATTTCTAAGCTTCCCTTTTCACTTGCAATAATAATAATGATATTTCCAAAATGCTTTGTGGTTCTTGATGCATTACCTGATACTATAGCACAGTAAGGAAAAAAGCCAACATAATTGTATCCCCCCCCCCCATTACAGCCAAGGTGATAAGACCAATTCGGTTCCATTTAACAAGCCAGCTATCAGATGCCAGGCCTTATGCTAGGTTTTAGAGATACTAAGGCAAACGGGAAATTCCTTGACCTCAAGGAGCTTTTAATCTAGCTATAGATTATAGAGAAGCAAATGCAAGTAATTTGGAAGGGGAGAAGGCACTTACAGGAGCTGGTTCAAATCAGTTGTACCAGGAGGTAAGAAATCTGGATTCTGGTGCTTCCCTCACCCCCCGCACACCAAGGACCACTGGGCTTTTCTGAGTCCAAGTTGCCTCATCTGTAAAATGACAACCTGATGTCCCTAAAGGCCCAAACTTCATGATTGTGCTATGAGCAAAAAGCAGGAGGCTAACTAATTGTTGCCTCTTTGACGCTGTTTGAGGATGGAAGAAATCCCCAACCTGCAACTGGGCAGTGTGGCCTGATGGAACACAGAACACCATTCTTAGAGGGCCAGAGACATGGGTTCAAGTTGTGTGACCTTGGACAGCTTTCCTTCCCACAGAGCTCCTCTGTAAAGGAGGGATTTGGGGGCTCTGGCCTTGGGCCCTGGTGAGGGAAGAGCTTGGGAAGCCAAAGATGTGGGAGCCATTCTTATCAACTTTTCCTCTGCATCCTTAAGCCAGTCTTCTGTCTTCCTCCGTTGCTTCCCTATTTGAGAGCTCTGGGAGGTTGTTTAATAACAAAGCGGATGAACCAAGTTGTAATTGGCTCTAATGAACACTTCCACTAGGTGTAGCCTCCTTTATCTTTTGCCCAGAGGCGCTCCCAAAGCTGTGTTCCTTCCTGCCCTTGGAACTCTTGAGAAGAAAATAAGTTTCAGGCTCTGATCTGCATTTGCAAGTCACCCAAGCGTGAGTGCATAACAAAACTTCCTTGCAAAGGAAACTGACTTTGGGGGAGGAAGTCAGCATGTGGACCAGCCAGTGCTCCTTTCATTGCCATTCCTTAAGCTTAAAGATCTCATATCCAGGCCTTATTCTGCTGTCTCCTATCCCAGCCCCTCCACTTCTTAGTAGGTGGGCTCCTGAGTGCCTAGCCCAGGCCATACTAGGCCAGCCTTCACCCCACAGGTGGGTGAAGAACTCCTAATTAGGCCCTCTCCTACCATCATCATCAACCTCTCTCTCCAGATACTTTCAAGGCTGCTAGGGGACACAGTGGATAGTGTTGGACTTGGAGTCAGGAAGACCTGAGTTCAAATCCCACCTCAGACACTTAGTGGCTGTGTGACCAGGGGCGAGTCACTTAACCCCTCTCAGCCTCCATTTCCTCATCTATAAGATGGGGATAATAATAGTGCTTTCCTAATAGGGTCCTTGTTAAGGATCAAATGAAATAACTTGAACCAGGCTTTGCAAATCTTAAAGCACTATGTAAATGCTTGCTAACTATTATTCCTGCTAGCTATATGACCTTGTTCAGGTTTTCCTTGTCTTCCCTCATATCCAGATCATTCTCCCTTCTTGTTGATTGATAGCCTTCTTCCTTCTTTCCTCCCCTCCTGCCCCACCCCAATTCTGGAACTTCTCTGAGACCTGAAAGTACAATGAACACTGGGTCCTGTCTTCTTGGTATAAGGGGGTTCTTTTAGTTAGGAGCCAGTGCACAGTTCCGATCTGCAGATGATCTTTTGAAGAGTTAGAATTTGAAGTGTAAGCATTACAAGCCACAAGCCACATGTGTTACTGCCTTGGTTATGATTAAGAAGAATGTCAGTCAAGCTGCTTCTCTTGCTTAGAAGTATATAGGATCTGAGGCCTAGGATAGGGAAGAACTTCATTCAAATTCCAATTTCCTTTTGATACTTATTATGTGTGACCCTAAGCTAGTCACCTAACTTCTATGTGTCTCAAGCAACTCTCTAGGCTCTAAAGGTTTTACTTGCCCAAGGTCAAAGAGTAGAGGACTAAGGGCAGATGGCTTGGCCCTATGGCCTAGATGGGCTTTATTCTGGTTTTACCCCACTGTGCATGCTACAGGTTCTTGGAGCCAAGGTGAGAGTTGGGTGGCAGGTAGACACCAAAGGTGGCTGAGCAGCCCTGAAAAGGGCTCAACAAGCCCTCACACCAGAGGGGCTAATGCTCCCTGAACACTCCACATACCCTTATCCATATGCCTTAAACTGGTTGGTGAGTTAGGAGGATGTCTGTTCCAAGCTTGTGTAGACTTCCCCAGGCCCCAAAAACAGCCAAAGCAGGCACCATGGAGCTCTTAGAGCTTGGTCAGACATCAAAGATGCCAAGATCATCTGCTGCATCCCAGGCCATCACCAGTTGTCCTGACTTTTGTTCTGCCACTGGACTTCAATACTCTGGAAGAGAGAGAGAGGCTGATGACTTTGTATGGCTCTGCCTCACTGAAATCTGATTCACTGGTAAGTCAAGACTTCATCTATGGTCTTTTTTGAAAACGAAGGATCCTCTACTAAGTCATAGACAGTTGCAATCTGCCTGCTTTGAGGGAATTTTCACACAGGGAGTCCCATCCTGTTATCCTGTTCCTTCCCCCCCACCCCCACCCCTGCCATCCCTCAGTGTTCTCATTGGGAATTGGTTTTAAGGTATTTCCATGATGGCATTATAAACCAGATCAGGCCTTCAGGCTTATCCAGTGGGCCAAGGACCAAAAGGTGATGACCCCATTTATTGTGTCTGTCTTTGCTAAAACAAACCAAAAGGCATCAGAATGCTAGTTTTAACAGCTACTTATTCAATGAGATCCCACACTGAAGTGCTGGGTTTTTTGTGTCTGTCCATGGGTGTGTCTTTTCTCTGACCCTCTCTTTCCAAGAAAGAGGACTAGGTGTCTCTCTCTTCTACCTTAACCCAAGAAAGGCACCGACTTTTGCTGAGAAAGTGAAGGAAGCCAAGGCTACAACCGGCCTACCCCCTCATTTCTTCCCAAACTTCCAGAGTCTGAAGAGGAAGAGCTGAGCTGGGCTCCTGGTGGCTCAAGAAGCTGTAGGTGTAATTTTGGGTCATCACTGAAGCTGGGAGCAAGATGACTTTATTACTTTGGATTAGGAAACTGAATAGTAACTCAGAGGAAAGAGAAGAAACTAGAATTTCTTGAGTCTGTACAGCCTTTGACGAAATTACTTCTCTTAGGACACTTACTCTGATGAGTGACCACCCTTTACTGCTGTTAAGGCTGGGCCAGCTGGGTGGTGCTGGAGGGGATAGAGCACTGGCCCTGGAGTCAGGAAGACCTAAGTTGAAATCTGGTCACTTTACCCTGTTTGCCTCAGTTTCCTCATATGTAAAATGGGAAGGAAATGGCAAACCTCTCCAGTGTCTCTGCCAAGAAAACCCCAAATGGGGTCACAGAGTCAGACACAACTGAAACAAATGAACGACAACAACAAAATTAATGATGAAGCAAGGCTCCCCTTTTCACTCCCCCCCAAAAAAGATCAACACATCCACACTTCCTTGTTGCTAAACTGAAAACATACCTTGGTTACTGGGAATTTGCTTGTTTTGAACCTATCCTTTAAAATAAAAGCAGAAGATTTTTGTCAAAGATTTGATTTCTAGCATCCTACAGTGGAAAGAGAAGTAGATTTGGATTCTGAGGTTCTAGATTTGAATGGAAGCTCTTCCACTTACTATATGACCTTAGGTTAAGTCTTTTTCCTTCTGGAGATCTGTTTCCTCTTCTGACAAATGAGGGAATTGGGCTCCTTGACTTCTAAGGTCTCTTCTAGTCGATGAATGGCAAGGGTGATGCAGCATTTTTCTGCATCCTGTGAGGTAGGTTGTGCCTGTGAGACCACACAGTGGCTGTCAGCGCCATACTTCTCTTAATGTATCCCCAGATCTTGGGAAGCCATTCTGGCCTCTCTGTCCCATTGTTGCCTCATATTGAGCAGGCAATCAGTGTAGAATTCTTCCATCTTGTATTAACTCTTCCTTAGCAACACATCCCTCATCTTGTACTTGTTTTGAATCCTGAGTATAAGATTTCATATTTATTCTTAAGTTGCATCCCATCAGTCAGCCCAAGATCTTTTCTGACAGATTGTCATTTAATATGTCAACTACCCTCTTTGCTTCATGGCATTTGCAGACTTCATAGGCATTTCAACTATGCTTTTATCCAAGACATTGACAAAAGTGTTCATTGTCATGGGACCATGCATGGATCCCTGGGGCACTTCAATGGTGGATGCTATCAAACTTTCCTTTTTAAAAAAATCAGGACTCTTGCCCTTCTCCAGTCCTGTGGCACCTGTCCCTTTCCAGCCATCTTATGATGGCTCAGCCATTGTGTAAGGCAGTATTGTATAGTGAGAAGAGTATTGGACCTGAAGGCAGAGGACTCAGGTTCAAATGATGGCCCTTCCACTTATCATCTGTGTGATCTTGGGCAAATCACTTCTTCTCTCTGGGTTTCAGTTTCCTCATCTGCAAAAGGAAAAGGGTACGCTGCAGGTGGTTTCTAAGGGGCCTTCAAAATCTAAGTTTATGCTCAAGAACACATCAAGAATATACAATTCTTTCAGAACCAGAAGATGGGAGTGGCTAGGTGGCACAGTGAATAGAGGACTAGCCCTGGAGTCAGGAGGACCTGAGTTCAAATCCAGCCTCAGACACTTAACACACACAAAAAACTAGCTGTATGACCTTGGCCAACTTGCTTAACCCCAATTGCCCTACCTTCCCCCCTCCAAAAAAAAAGAACCAGAAAATGTAGTTCATCTGGGCCTAGTTACTCGTGGTCATTCAAGGCAGCTAGATGCCTTTTTATTATTTCTCTACCTATGCTGGGTGTCAATTTCCCATTAACCATTCTTATTCCATTCTCTTAAGTCTAAGATTATTCTCTCTGGCAAAGAAAACAAGGTCAGACACAAAAGAAGGTCCCATTTGTACCAAATATTCATAATTGCACTTTTGTGGAAGTAAAAAGCTCGAAACAAACTAGATGCCCATCAACCAAGGAATGGCTGAACAAACTGTGATCTACAAACATCATGGGAGTATTATTGTACCATAAGAAATGACGAGTATGAAGAATTCAGTGAAACATGAGTAGACTTCTATGAGATGCAGAATAATTAAGCAGAACCAAGAAAATAATAGACATGACTAGGAAAATGGAAATGGAAAGAACAACAAAAATTGAACCCTGTATAATTGTAATAATCAACCTTGGCCCCAGTGATGAGGAAACATACGTCCTTCCTTTAATTGGAGAAATGGGGGACTATGGGTGTGGAACACCACACACCATTATTGCCTAGCAGTTTTCCTTTGCTGCAAAGGAAGGCTCATTGAATGGTAGAGAGGATTATATCCAGAAATTATTTGGATGTCAAAAGATAAGGTACTAATAAAACCTTTTTAAAAAAAAATTAGTAAAAATACCCAAAAAGTTGACTAGAGATTAGGGTAAGATGTGTCAGGTACAGGGTTTGCTCAGAGGGGTACCGGAATTCTCAGGGTTTATAACATATTAGATTCCAGTGAATTACGATCCAAATCTATGCAGTCTGAACATTTAGGAATGTAAGTGCTAATGTTCCCTGTCCACTATTTTGATAGATTTGAATATTTCTATGGAACTCATATTCCACTTAAGTAATCCTCTTGTGAGGTCCTGGGTATGTCCCTGGTATCTTTGATAAACATGCTCCCATTTTTTTCTGAACAGAAGTAAAAGCTGAGTAACTCTTACCTTTTTTTCATCAATTATCATTACTGACATTATCCTACTTGGATTTTTCTTCCCAATATAGCCCCCCTCTCCCCATTTTATTCTTGGTTTTCCTTGCCAACCTCTGCTCATTCTGACTATGCTCCTGACCTTCTTAGTGGATACTGCCATAGTTTTGTTCTAGGTCTGGTACTTGCCCTTGTTTTCCTCCTGTCTTCTAAGTTGGTCAGAAGCTACCTATGCATCCATATCCAGTCTCTTTAGAGGACTCCTCATTGTCCTCAACAGAATTATTTCTCTTTTTGTATTCAGAATTTCATTCTTGAGAACTAGATATTCCACATTTCAAGTCGTGGTCTAGAAGCCCCAACCTGTTCTCCAGTACCATCTTCTCAATCAGCTAGTCACTTTCTACTCTAACCCATTATTCATACAGCAACCAAAAGAGCATCCCCAGATTCAACTAACTTTATTGTCAGCCTCTCCACTGCCTTCTAAAGAAAGACCAAAGTTGATCTAGAATTCAAAGCCCTCTACAATCTGTCTCCGATTTTTCTGGCCCCTACACTGCCAAACCACTTGTTCCCCTTTGATCCTCCTGACTTTCCACATTCTCCTGCCTCCAAGCCTTTGTTCTGTTTCTTCTTCCTGACTTTTCCCATTTGTTCCCTTATTGGCTGACAGTCAAACCACCCTTCCAGGTTGAAGGGATCCGATCTGTTGCCTGATTCCATAGCATCATCTGTTTCTCTTGTGCTCACAATGTTTTTATATGTGTACATGTCTCATTTCTCCTAATAAACCATAAGTTTCTCAAGGGCTAGGGGACCCCATCTGATTTGCCTTTGTATTCCTCCAGCCACAATGAAAGGGTAGGGCACATCATTGGTGCTTAAATATCTGATAAACGGAGGCCAGCAGAAGTGACTCTAAGAGCCTTTGTGTGACCTAGGGTGAGTCCCTTCACCTTCCTGATCTGTAAAATGATGGTGTTAGACAAATGGTCTCTAGGTTCCCATTTTGGCCTCAGGTCTAGGATCTGAATGACCCCTAAAGGGTCCACAAAGCCAGTTTGTAGGAAAATGGCAAAAAAAAAAAAAAAGACTGGTTCTGTTTCCTGGAGACCTGGGTTTTGTTGTCCAAACTGCCATGTATTAGGTACATGACCACGGCAGTGAGGAAACTTCATCAGGAGTCTTCGTGGTCCCCTGCCCACCTCCCCACCGAAGCCAAAGCTAGCAAGAATAGCGATCCTCGTGCAGTGCTATGGCTGAGTATTCGATCGGCACTCAAATGCTGAATAACGGGGTCACCTGCCTCTAAGCAGGGCAGTCAACACCGCTGTTAAGGTGTTGGAGAGGAAAGGGAAACTGACCTCCTCCGAGAGAGTGAGCCAATCAATGAGGTCACCAGCAATCCACATCATAAAGCCGATTTTATTGCCAGTAAACCGTCAAAAACTCATTTCTTTCCTGTTTCTTTCTGACTAAAATCCAGTCATAACATCTCTCTTAAAAATAAAATTCTTTTGAAATAAATAAACATACAAAATAAATAGTATATTTCATAAATAGTGTTTGCCCTTACGCACAGTGTTCGTGCTTCTATCAGAATAATACTTTTTTCCTTCCTACACATGGGGTTGTTGGCTCCCCAGGGATTTTTTGGATGGCAGCAATCTCTGGGGTCTTCTTTCATGTGCTTGGTGTCAAGGTGTCGGTGTGGTTTGTGTGGTGGGAAACACCCCCCCCCAACTCCCCTCCATTGCCCTCCCTTTTCTTCCCCTCCCCTCCCCTCCTTTCCCTCCCCTCCCTCCACTTGCTTTTTTTTTACCACCTCTGGGGTGATATGCATGTCGTATCCCCACCCCTCACCCCTATTTGTGCCCTCCCCCCACCCAGATCACGCAACCTGTGAATACACTTTCAACAACAAGAGCTCGGCTGGATTGAGTTCAACTTAAGTGCTTCTCTGTTATCGAAGTTGTTAAAAAGGACCGGCTTGAAAGGCTATGAGTATAGAGCTCAAGGACATAACTGTGGCCCCACCACTGGGGGGGCGGGGAAGGGGAAACAGAGGCCAGGTGATCACATCATCTATAGCGGAAGAGGTCTCTGGACATGGAGGGCAGCTTGGAGGAGTCAACAGGCCTAGGTAAAAAGTGGGTGAACTTCTGGTGCCTCTTAGTCCTGAAGCCCTCTCGGGGTGAGCCATCTTTGTTCAGGGCCACATAATACTGTCTCTCCGAGTCTGAGTGCTTGTACAAGGTGGATGCATACGTGTTGTACCAGTTTTCTTCAAACTGCTCCCGGAAAACACATTCTCTGGTGAGTTTCTTCTGTGAGGGGGAGAAAAAAAAGGCAGACCCCATTACATTTCTTCAGAAGTGTCCCAGAGAAATTGAGATTATACACAAGATTCCAGAGAACTGAGGAAACATGCTTTCCTCTTCCTCAGCAGAACTAGGAGAGACGGAGGAAGGGATGGATGTTGAGTGTTGCACATGGTATCACATTCAATTGGATCAAGTTGTCAATAACAAACATTAATCCCCTATGTGCCAGGCACTGTGGTAGGCTAGGCATATACAAGTATAGAGAACGAAATAATCTCAGCTCACAAGGACTTCCAGGGGGAGAACAGCATGAGCAAGAGCCTGGAGGTGGGAAAAAGTAGGACCTGGACTTAAATTCCAGTAAAGTTAAGTTTGCCGTTAGCTCATCAGCTTTGCTGATTTCTTACCCCCCTTGCCCTCTTCAAGGGCCCTCCCCCTCAAGCCTCCTCCCCTTCTAAAAACCCACCTTCAATAAAGGAGCTTAATAGTCTTCACACTGAGGTGTCAGTGACAGAACAGCTTAGAATAAATAAGGATGAAAATCACTCCCAAGTCTCCAATGATTTCCATTTTCCTCCCAATCTTGGAGGGGGTAAGCCAGCAGTTGTTACTTGGATTTTATAGTTAAGGAAACCTAGGCCCAAGGGAGGTTGACATGGCTGAGGGCACGCAGTTGTACATGACCCGAGCCAAGCCTCGGTTGAAAGGCAGCCCCGTTTCCTCCACATAATGGGCACAGGGGCACGGTCAGGGCTTTAAGCCAATTTGTGTCTGGGTGAGGTTTCCTGGAAATGATATCCCACAGGCATCAGTCACTGAACATGCTGATTGTGCTCCAGAGAAGCCAGAGAGGAAGGGACAGCAGAAGGGGAAGAGGACCTGGGTTCCAATGCTGATTTTGTTCCTCGTTCCCAGTGGGACTCAAAGGCCTCCAAGATCCCTTCCAGTTCTGACAGAATCTCTGAGTCACTGAGCAGGAGCCTAGAGCTATTGGCCAAAAGGATGCCAGGAGTGGGGGAACCGGGTAGAATTACTCATGGCCTTTGATTAGCTCTACCAGTAAAATCAGGGCTGTCTGAAATATTAAACAGCTGAGAGGACCTAGCTATTGTTCTTTATCACACAAAGAAATGCGGAAAAAGAAACCTGAGATGTGCTGCAGCAAGAGGGACTCTGGTTAGATCTGAGGAGGTACTTCCCATAATACTGATGGGCATTAAACACTAGTGTGGCAGAAGTAAAGGGAGATGATGAAATTGCCTTCATTAGAGGTTCCTTGAAACAGGGTCCTGCCCTGCAGTAGGGACCTTGGGTCAGTCATTCTTTTTCTGGGCTTCCCCTTCCTTGTCTATAAAATGACATTGGACACTACGGTTTGTTAGTCCATCTTGGCTCAGCCATTCTCTTTCCTAAAGTCTCCTTTTCTGGCTCTAAACCCTATGATGTGACTGCTTTACCCTGAGCCCCTTCTGACTGAGGATGTATGCCAGCCTCCAGGTGCCCCCCTTGCCACCCTCTGGGCTCTCCTTGCTCAGAGAGAACTCAAGTTACATAAGAACAGTGAGATTCCAGCCAACCACATGAGCTGACAGGTGACATGGCCTGAGACCTTGAGAAGGGCTTCCAAGAGGTGAGTTAAGATCTCTCCCAATGATGGGCCCCTTGGAAGCACCTCAGCTTTGGCAGCTGGGGGGGGGGGAGCTGCTGCAGGCCCCTGGGTCTCCCACAACAGGCCTATCCTTCCATCCTTGATGTGATTGCCATTCCAGAAGGGGACAGCGATACCAAGTGCTGGGGACAGGCCTATCTTTCAGATGTCAAGAAAAAATGTCCTACTCTAAGTAGGGGGCTTGGGGGAGGGGAGGTATACTGGGAGGCAGGCGGTCTGGGAGGGGGAATGCCCTGCTGGCTCCCTAGCATTAGAGGCATCTGGCATGGTAGGGCCTGAGCTGGTCACAGGATCAGTGTGTTAGAATTGGAGAGATCCCCAAGGAATATCTGGTCCAGCCCCCTCTTGTTAAATGAGGAAACAGGCCCAAAAAGGAAGATGTGATTTAGCTAAGATCTCTGGACAATGGATTTTCCCTGGCCTGGAATGGAAATTAGAGATGAAGGGAAGCCCCAAAAGCAACTAGGTTAACAAGGGTAGGGCCCTGAATGGCTAGGGAGGTGTCCCCAGCCCTTGCCTGCTTCTCTCTGTACGGTAGGAGCAGCACTGACCTTGAACTCAGCTGACCTGTCTTTGACAGCTTGCTCTAGGCTAGTCATTTCCTTACCTTCCCTGGGCCTCAGTTTGCAAAATGAGGTGAAACATAGTAGATGATCTCTCTTCTTTTCCCAGAAGTTGGAGTGATCATTGCCCACCTCCCTTTCTTCTTGAAAACCAGTCCTGTAACCATCAGCTTTGGGCCCAAATCAGGGAAGCGTGTTTTGGAGTTAAGAAAGATTGAGGCAAGGGTGGGGAGCCTGCAGCCTCAAGGACACGTGTGGCCCTCTAGGTCCTGGGGTGCGGCCTTTTGACTGAGTCCAAGTTTTACAGAACAAATCATTTAATAAGGGAATTTGTTCTGTGAGGTTGGGATTCAAAGGGCCACATGTGGCCTTGAGGCCGCAGGTTCCTCACCCCTGGATTAGGGCAAGGAGCTGGGGATGTGTGACTTTCTAGATATTACAGAACTCCCAAATGAAGATGCTTCCTCTACCAATGGAGACAGGCACTTTCTCTGACTTTGTATGTCAGAGAGGAAGGCCTTGGGCCCAGGGCTCCCCATTTCTGAGGCCAGCTCTCACTATTTACTACACCAGGTGTCAAACAGCCAGCCAGACTCTCCAGGGTGCAGCCCACACTGGACGAATGTGGAGTTCCTATCAGATTTTAATGTGTTGATGTATTAATTTAAAAACCAAATCTATAAACATGTGGTTTTCTAAGTCACTATGTAGTGTGCTGGGATCCTTACATCCACTTTAGTGACCCCATTGCTATTTGAAATTGACACTGCTCCATCAGGCTGCCTCTCGAGTCCAGAAAGCTAACCTCAAGTCCTGGTGAGGCATCTTAGCTCTCAGGGGCCTGATGTGTAAGATGAAAAGACCCAGGTAAATGATTACATGAGCATGTCATCTCTGCCTTCATTCAAGTCAGTGGCAAAAACGGTTTAAAAGCATAAGGTCAAGCACAGATCCCTGGGACACTGTACTCAGACCTCCTTCCCAGGAGTCATGCATAGGACTATAATGGCCTACTGTTTGGGTACAGTCATTCAACCAGTCCCAAATACATGTAACTATTATCAGAGCCCAAGTCTTTCCATCTTGTTCAAAAGCAAAGCATGACTTTTGTCAATGCTTTGCCAAAATCTAGGTAAACTCCAGCTAGTATAGTCCCCTGATCTCCTGGTCTGCAAACACTATTAGAAAAGAAATTGAGCATGTGGGCATACCGCCTGTGCCTAGGTCAGTGCTGCATTGCCGCTGACATCTATCAAGGGTGGTTTACTGGGATATGAAATGAATAAATGTCTTCTGTAGCCTCTTCAACCTCTTGGCATTGCTTTGATTTGGCCTGATACCAGGCCAAACCAAATACAGATCCAATCTGCTACCATCCCTGCCTGTGCCCTTAGCCCGAGGCATCAAGTAAAGGGTTGTGGGTTCTCTGCCAGGCTTGGCTGAGCTACAGTTCTGCTAGTAACTGCCCTTGTGCTTGAATGGGTGGTGCCAACCTCCCTAGGGGCCTGCTGGCTGTGTTGGCCCTGAGTTCCTAGCGTTTTGTTCTCCATGCCTTTCATAGCTTTCCTTCTTTCTGCAGTTTGCAGTGGTGGAAAGGACACTGGACTTGGACCCATTGGGCATGGATGCAAATCCCAGCTCTGCCAATTACTAGCCATATGCCCTTGGGTAAGTCACTTATTGCCCCTTTTCTGGACCTCAGTGTCTCTTCCCTCTAGAATACCCCAGCAGGGTGCCCTGCCATGCACACCACTCTCCGCTTTCCTCCTCACCATACCATTCTAGTTGTAGGAGACAGGAAGAAAAGTGTTAGAAGGGCAAGAGGAAAAGTTCTGCTTTTGGAACCAGCCAGCACTTCCCTGCTCTGAGTGTTTCATCAGGCCTTAAAGAAAGGATGAACCTAAGCCATCACTCCCTCCCTTCCAATCCAGTCCCTACCTATTCCTGGATTGTTCTCCCAGCCCAAAGCCCTGCAAGGCCATAGAATCAGATCTGGAGATCATTGAGTTCAAACCCATCATTTTACATAGAAGGAAACAGAGGCACAAAGAAGTTTGTTAAGTGACTCGCCCAAGGTCACACAGCTAAGATTTGAAGCTAGATCTTCCTGACTCCAAGGTCTGCCCTCTACCCGGTACATCTCATAGAACCAGATAGCTGCTTGTTAAGGGCAAGCAGAGGTACACAGGGTCCAGCAGCCCTAGGAGCCTCCCCAACTAGTGCTGGGCCAAGGCTGCAGGTGCAGACACTCTGTGCCTCATCTTGCCATCTCCCCCGCGGTTGGGCTGCTCACCTCGAGGAAGAGAGATTGCCACCCTGCCCCTTTCTTTGATGTTCTAGGAGCTCTGCTGCGGGAAAAGGATGACTTGGTGACAGTGAAAATCTGGATGGTACCAGTTGGCCCATTCTTTAAGTTAGATCATAGATGACTGAGCTGGAAGGGGCCTCAAGAGGCACAATCCAGCTGCTGCTTCTACTCTCAAAAAGGAGGCCAATGAGATTTTAAAAAAAGTCAATGACTTGCAAAGGCTTACACAGCTGATAAGTTATACCCAAGATTCAAACCCAAGTCGGATTCCTCTTTGTGCTGACTTTCCTTTGCCCCCAAATCCCTCTCTGATCAGCCTGTCCCAGTGCCCAATACTTTACTCTTAAGAGTTAATCCTTTGGATTAAATCATCTTCTATCCTCTGGGCTCCTGTTAAGGTTAAAAATGAGGCCTGAGAGAGCTGGCAGCACAAGTACTAACCCATCAGCACCCACTAGGATGGATTTGTTTGGCAGATAAGAAGAAGGGTAACTCACCAGGGAGCAGAGCTCTAAGTGGCTCTGATGGGGAAGTGAGGCAAGTCACCTCTTACTGTTTAGGTTTGGATCCCAGGGCCACTCCTTACAACCTATGTGACCTTGTATGTATCATTTAGGCCTCTCTCTAGGCCTAAGATTTCTCTGCCACCAAATGAGATCCCTTCCAGCTCTGACAATCATCTGAAGTTTGGGTAGAAAGATAAGGTCGGAAAAGGCCTGAGGTACTAAGCACTGCCTGAGCAGGCAGGTGGGGTACTGGGGTGAGTATGGGGGAAGAAAGAGTAAAGGCACCGGGCACCTTCATGTAGTGGGGGACAGGAGGCAGGAGGTCTCTTTGCTGATTTTGTTGAGATCTAGGCCTATTTGGGAAGATGAGTGGGGGGCAACCCAGATCCAGTTACCAAACTGATTCTTGGAAAAGCATTTTTGGGGATGATTTAAAGAGTTATTCATTGCAGAAAAAAAAGATGTGTCCCAAAAAGGTTTTCTTGTGTTACTAATGGAAAGTCAAAATCTGAGCCCCAAACAAACCATTCAGAAGGTATTTTCTTATCTTCTCTTCAGGAGAATCATCCCCCTCCTTTGCCACCCCTAGGATTTCTACTACTTCCACCTAGCCCTGCCTCAAAAGGCATGACAGATCTTCAACTTACCGAGCCATATAGCTCGCCACGCTCATTCATTCCTAGGTACAAGCCTGAGTCCACTCCCCGGATGCTGATCAGTCCCACGGCCAGGCTGATAAATTCCAAGATTCCTGCAGTGAAAAGGGAAAATACAGTTGCCATTAATGATGCCAAGAGTAAACAAGGACCCCGGCCCTCCTCCCTTCCCTTGTCTTCCTTCCCTTCAATTATCAAAACACTTCAGTAGGTTACATGACCAAACTGTTTTTGTTTAGGAAATGGTCATGCCCCAGGAAGGACAAAGCCAGCCATGGGCTGAGGGGTGAGAGGGAGTAGTTCAAGAGCCTTGGGGGTCTAGTCCTGGCAAGGCCTCTCCAGGCTTCAGTTACTCAATCTATAAAATGGGAACATGATCAGTAATTTGCAACCCATATGCTTCCTTTCCCAACTCTCAGAAATCTCCAAGAATAACCTAAAATCACACTGAAGGCATTCTTTATGAATGAGAAGGATAGAGGCAGGCAGGTCTGTACCAAAAGCATTTCACAGCAAACCAGGTCTTTACAGTTACAACTGACTGTTGAGAATCCCATGTTGTACTGTGTCAATTATGGACTTTCAAAATGTATTCAATGGAGGCAGAGCCAAATGCCACCTTAAAAGGCTCTCCCCACAAGATATTTCTCATGCACATGGCAAAGTCATGCAAAGTTTCTTGCAAGATGACACAACCAAATAACTTTGATGACCCTTTGCTTCTATTAGCATCAAATGAGGCCCCAAACAGTGTCTACACCAAAGGTGCTTGGCATTATTATGGATGATGTCTGGGATAGTCCAAATGGAAAAGGGTTTGAGGGTAGGTCCTCCAGATGCTTAGGTCTGTGGGTGAAATTACTGATTGCCTCAAGGCCCAGAACACTGCCCAAGCCTCATCATTGAGCCTCATGGTCACTCAGTCTAACTATCCACACATCAAAAACCAAGTGGATAAAGACTGCTTGTTGTACAGATTCCGATAAATGCTTGAATGGAGAACTCAGCTTGCCCATTGGCACACATATCTTGGACTGAGATGGACAATGGCCTGGGGTTTACATTAAATAGGAGTAGGATTGTGGGGTTAGAATTCAGGGCTTTTAAGGACCTCAAGCTTCTCCTAAAACAAAGGGTCATCTCCTTCACACCAATCTTTGTTCATTGATTCTGGGTGGCTGTGACCAAGAAATACCTGAAGAATTCGAGTTAAGCTTTGCCCAAAAGGCAATGGTGACACATTGCAGGAGAAGCAGAAGAAAGGATTTCTGTCAGAGATATCCAACCATGAAAGAAAGGATGGTTTAGTCATATAGTGAGGGAGACAGATGATCAACCCTGGATTTCCACTGGAATCCCTAAAACGTCAAGAGGATGGGTAGAAGGTTCCCAGCAGGTTGGTTTGACTCCTTGTTAAAGAGGCTGTGGACAAGTCAAACAAGGTGATCAGAAATGGATGGGTTGGGTTTGGGCCTGCAGCCCTAAAGGAATCCACATTGATGAGACCTCTAGCCCAAAGAGTATTGACTGGGTCCTTGCCCGAGGGCACTATGAGGAAGAGAAAGGGCTTTGATGCCAAAGCCATCATTGTGGTTATGGATCTCAGCTAATTCTCAGAAGAAAGGGGCCAGTAGTTTCCTTCCTGGTTGAGCACAGAATACTGGCTCACCTTCCTTTAGGGTGGCCCCTGCTTCATTTCTCTCCCTCCTGGCCCCGCAGCTACATCCAATCAATGAAAGCGACTTGGGACACATAAAATATCTGGGCTAGCAAGGAGCCTAGACTAATATAGAATGTTAGGGTGCTATGTGGCAGAGTGAATAGAGTCCTGGACTTGGAGTAAGGAAACCCTGAGTTCAAATTTAGCCTCAGTCACTAACTAGCTGTGTTCGCCTCCACCTGTAAAATGGGGGCGAACAATAGCACTGACCTCACTGTTGTTGGATCATTGAGACGACATATGTGTCAAGTGCTTTGCAAACTTTCGATTGCTACATGAATGTTAGCTATTAACCGTTATTAGAGCTGGGAAGGACTTAGGAATGTAGTATCTCATTTTATAGATAAAGAAGCTGGGACTCAGGGTGATTTGCCCAAGGTCACACATGGTCAGTAAGAGGTCAAGCTCATCATTGCCATTACCCTCCTGAGAACTGACAAGTGACCTTCTAAAAACATCTGGGGAAAAATGGCAGGTCCTGGGGGAGCCCATCTCACAATTGGGAGCTGAAAGGACAAGTGGAGGTGTCAAGACTGATTCCTAATTTTTGAGCAGTCTCTTTCTGGGGTCTCTGGAATGAATAGCCCTGCTTCTGCTGATATGGATAAGGGAGCTAAGATCTAAGACAATTTTCTTTTATTCAGAGCTAGCCAAGCAAAGGTGGAGAGATCAGGAAGGGCCTGAGAGCAGAAAAAAACCGGGTGGGGAGGGGATGGGGGAAAGGAAGTCAGGCCTAACTTGGAATTTCAGAATGGGGCTATGGGCCAAAGCTTCTGGATCCAGGCTGAGTAGGCACAATGGGCTTTCCCATGATCCACTTCCATTTGCCAGTCATGTTCCACTCTCTGTTCCATGTTTTCAGATGGCTAGGTTAATTTCCTAGACCCTGACCCAGAGGCCTCTCCTGTGCTTTTACAAAGCACTATCTGTGTGGTAGTCCATATTTCTAAGGCTTTTATTTCCTAAGAACTTAGCTGACCCTGCTCTGCTGATTCCTTATGAAACCCTAAAGATCACCAGGAACCTTCAGTCATGTAGTCTAGTCCTCCACTTCCTGAAAGGATACCATGGAATGAGTTATCTGTGGGTTTCTGGAACCATGGTAATGTCTAAAAAGAGGGAGAGCAGGGGTCAAATCCTACCTAGGCCACTTACTACCTACCTATAGCAAGTCTCTGGCTCTCAGTTTCCTCCTCTGTAAAATGAAGGGCTGGCTTGCACTAGATAATGATATCTGAGATCCTCTGTAGCTTTAAAATTAGGCTTCCATTAGCCTTAATTTAAGAATGCTTTTGTGTTCTTTAGTAATCTAATTCTGCCATTTTGTGGAGAAGGAAATTTAGGACCAGAAGTTAAATGACTTGCCCAAGGTCACACACCAAATAGCAGATCATTTGACTCTCAATTCATTTTTCCCCCTAGGCCCCACTGCCCACTCAATATAACCTGAATCCCAGAGGTGTGGACCTATCAGACAAGTCTTCTTCCATGTCCCTATTCTCCCTGTTCCTGAAGTCCCCCTCTTTGCCATGTCTGTTTGCCAGTTTTCCTCTTAGCTGGAGTCCACCCAAGGGGGGCCTGCTGAGATGCACGTGATGATGGGACAGGCATTCCTGGCACTTGACCAGCAGGAATGCAGGGTGAACAAGCCCTTTCCCCCCTTCTGGAGCTTCAGCTGGAAGTAGGTGTTGGAGGGCAAAGTTGCTAAGTGGGCAAAGTTTATCTCCAGCACTCCCTGTCAGCAGCCAGGCCTGCAACCCTCCAGGCCCAGGGCATCTGCAGACTGAAGTGGAAAGAACTCTGGATATGTTGTCTGTGCACATTGTCAAATTCAATTGCTGTAGCAACTATTTTGCTTAAGTGACTTATTTTTTATATAAGGGAGGGGTCAGTTTGGCAGGGGGAGGGAGAGTAGGTCTAGAAATGACTGTGCTGTACAAACAAAAGGCATCAATGAAACTTTAAAAAAAGACTAGAAGAGTTAGAGGACCTGAATTCAAGTCCTGATTCTGTTACTTCCTCCAAATGTGACCTTGGACAAGTCTCTTCCCTCATCTGGGCTTTCTTCTATTTAAATTGAGGATCTGGACCAGCTATCTCTAATCTTTCAAGATCTAAATGCTATGATCCTTCTCATTCGTCTCCTTAATCAAAACTTAGACCTGTTTCCTATTCCTTCAGGATTCACCGAGATGGTCAACAAATAATTCACGTTCAGCTTGGGAGTTTTCTTGAAATAACACCTTCTCCCAAGAAGTTTCCAAAGGGGAAATGACCCTCAGATGTAGATTGTTGGCTTGGAAGAGAGATTTTTGGAGGATGAGCGGACCTCTTGGTACAGCCTCAAATCCAGTCATCTATCTACATCTAGGGTTATTTGTGGCCATGCCCACTGAGCCAAAGAACAACCCTCAATCAAGAGCTTCCCTACTAATCCAGGTTCTCTCCCACCCACAGTAAATAGACCCACCATCCCAGAAATTTCTGAGAAGCCTCAAGGGGAACTAAGTTTCCCTAAACAGAAGACCTGGGTTCAAGTGCCTCAGAGTAGCGATAGGAAGGGGAAGACAATTCTTTCTCTTCTCTGGGACTCAGTTTCCTCCTCTGGCTCCAACTCATCTTTACAGGCTTTCCACACGATATCCCCTTCACATGTCCTATGTTCCAGCCAAATTGGCCTTCCTGCTATTATTTCCTGCCCATAGCCTTCCATTTCCAGCCTCCATATTAGTACCCAGGCTGTTCCTTAATGCCTAGAGTGCCTAGCCTTCCCCAGCTTGGCCTCCTGAAACCCTTTAGGCTCTCTTCAAGGCTCAGCTCAAGGTCTTTTGTAATTCCCTGTCATTAGTGCTCCCCACCTCATACCCCAAATGACTTGATTTTGCAGTTACTTATCTGGGTAAATGTTGTTTCGGCTTCTCAGGGCAGGGACGGTTTCATTTTTGTTGCCTAGTACAGTGCCTAAAGCACAGGTGCTTCAAAAGTGTTGTTATATTGAGCTGAATTGAAATGGGAATGCTCCCATCACCTAGCTCAGGGCTTGCTGCAGAGAAAACTGTGTGCTTCAAGGAAAAGTGGAGGAGCTAGGGCATCATGGTTTGCCACCCCCCAATTCTCTGACCTTTCCCAGTGCCAGAAGGGTTGGCACTGTCTGATGGGCAAACCCCAACATCTCTGGGCTCCAAATCAGCTCCTGGCACCCTGCCCCAATGGCAGAGACTAGACTGTAACCCCCCCCCCTCCTATCCCACCAGCTGCCAGTCCCCTGGTGCTGTCTGCCTCCTGGTCTCCAAGTACCCATTGGGAAGACTGGGGTCCGAGTAGAATGGGCCGGCTGGCCAGCCAGACGGAGATTTCAATCCTCCTGGCTACCGAATGCAGATGGGGAAACAGTCCCCTGTGCCAACACGTTATTACTTGGAGTCAGGGCTGTGCTTGGGCTCAGCCGGGCTCTCTCTGAACACTCGGATTCCAGGGTAATCCTTGGGGGCCCTGCTCTCCAATTACAACAAATAGCTATTTACTTTACGGGGCCTTTGGAGACTACACCCCTTCCCCCAAAGCAGAAATCTATAATATTTTATATCTTCAGTCTGGTCTCCTTTACTCTGCTGGAATGTTGACTGCTAAAACACTTATGGAATGTTCAAGTTTCGATTTATTGAATACTCCGCCTGATTAAGTCCAAAAGGAGGGTGGGGGTGGGGGGAAGGGCTCCAAAACCCAAGCTCCCCCTCATCCTTTACTACAAGCTAGACCAAGGTTTGGGTCTGTGTTAGGTTCAAAGTCGGCAGGGGAGGTGGATGCAAGACAACTTTGAGCAATGTTCCAATTTCCTTTATGGGAAATCCACCAATCTGAGGAGGGAATGGTCCGGGAAGAGGCGATGCTGAGTGTATCTGGGGCAGATTTTTTTTTCTTAAAAGAGGTAAGAGGTAAGCTGGTGGAGAGGGGGAGGGAAAGATACGCTACTGGTGGTTTGGCAGGATTTGGAGCCAAAATGGACCTTTGAGATCCTCTAGTCCACCCCCCCCTGGAATTTTATGGATGGGGAAACTGAGGCCAAAAGCAGTTCAAGGGCTTGCCCTGGATCACAAGGATAGTTAAATGAAAATGGGACATCAACTCAGGTCCTTCGATTCCAAATGCCAATTTCTTTTCCCTTTAAATTCCCAGTTGAAAAGGAAGAAAGTTGGGTCTTTGAGGCCCTAAACAGGAATTAAAGACCAATGGCCTCAGGGTCATTTATTTGGCCTTTACTTTGACCTTGGGGATTCCTAGGCCTTAGGTACCAGGATAGCCACTACCACCCCGGCCCTCAGGGTTCTATCAGTCACACACCAGCAGCCAGCCACCCTAGAATCCTTAGGCCATTCCTTCTCTGTGGAAAAAATCCAGTTCTGGGGGCAAAGGTGGAAGGGTTCCCTCCCTTGGAGAAGTGGGGAGAGCTGAGCCAAGCTAGCAACCTGCAGTGGGCCCCACCCCCTCCCATTCCCCCTTAGGGACCTGCAGAAAGTTTATACAGACACCTGCAGCCCTCAACTGAACTCCCCCCACCCCCAAACTTACTCTACTTCAGCTCAGAATGCATTTTTCCAAGATGACATAGGCCTCATTAGGGTTCCCGCTTGCTCTGAGCAGGCCAGCCCTGTCCCCAAAGCCATTTTCCAGGCTGGGCCCTGCCCTCAGACCCCTCTTGCTATACCCCTACACTCCTTCATGGTGCCTGCTTTTTGCTTTTCTAGTCTGGCAGGAAAGATAACTTGGGAGGGGGGTGTGGGGGGGGAGATAGTGGGAAGGAAGGCTTAGGAAGATGAGCCTTGAATTTGCATTGGCTCAGGGGTAGGAAGGGTCACCTCCTCTCTGCTTAGGCGGATGCAGAGTCTCTAGGAAGGGAAAGAGAGTTTACTGGGCCTGAGGATTGGGCTGGTTGTCACTGCACCTGCGGAATGACTTAGCACTGGGGAGAATAGGAAATTGAAAATAAAAATGGCCACATTGCTAGGGAGTGAGCACATTTGTTTAGAGACCTAATGATCTCCATCCTGGGACATGGTTTATATTAATGTGTAATTAGTTCTGTATGTGAGACAGGCGGCTGTGCCCTTTGAACAAGCTGCCAGGAGCTGGGCAGCCATGGGGCCATCCCATGTGCGGGGCAGAGGAGAGATACCTGTGTCTGGAGTCGGAGGGGGAGGAGTCCCTGCCAGCACCGTAGGCCCAGGCCAGGAGGGGTAGAAGCCGGGTATGGTGGGAAATGGCCTGGATTTGGAGGCACCAGACCTCAGTTTGAAACTAGACTCTGCCACCCTAAAGCTCAGGCTCAGTCCCCAGCCTTGGGCAGTGTAGCCAGCTGGGAAGTTCCCATCACACCAGTGACTTGCGGGTTATTCCTACCCCACCCTATAAAGTGCGGTTTTCCCAAGGCTGAGGCATAGAGCCAATACTGACACCCTCCCCATCCTCCCTCCTCCGCCGGTCTGGGAAGCTGGCCTAGATAGAGCGATAGATCAATCAATTGCCAAGCATTGATTAAGCACCTCCTCGGTGCCTGGCACTGTCGGGGGGCTCTTGCCAGCGGCTCTCCCGAAAGGGCACAGCACTGCAGAGCGCCCGGGCAAGCCGATGCAGTCCCGCCCCGACGGAGGAGGAGTCCTCGAAGGGAGCAGGGGTTACACCTGCTTCAGTCAAGTCCCCAGGAGGGCTGCAGGTCAGGCGGGCAACCCTACGGTTCGCGGCCACTCCGTGGGCCACCCCGCCCCCCTCCAGCCTTGTCTAGGCGCCCCGGCTCCGAGCATTGCCTAGAGCTCCCCACGCAGAGGCTCAGATTGTCCCCCAGGCACCCTCACGCTCGGCTCCCCCAGCCTCGAGGGCAGCCAGGGGGCAGGCAGACGGCGGGTGTGCCAGTGGCCCGTCCCGCCCCGTCGCCGCCGCCTCCCGGAGGGCGCGGCACCCCCCCCCCCCCCGCCCCGGCCCCGTTCCCCTCTCACCGAAGCGGCTGTGGTCTTGCCGGGTGCCGTGCACAGTCCCGTTGGGAAAGATCTCCAGGTGGAAGCCGGTCCGGCAGTAGAGCTGTCTGCGCCGCAGGATCCCCTTGAGGTGGGCGAAGTCGGTGGGCGAGCCGCGCTGCAGCTTGCCCTCGATCTGGCCCAGCCGCTCGGTCAGGAAGCCCGGGGAGTCGGCTAAGGGCATGCTCCCCAGGGACGACGAGAAGCCGTGCACGTCCCAGTCCAGAGAGGCGCCCAGGGCCCCCCCGAGCTCGGCCATGGCCCTGGCCACCGTAGGGGGTGTGTGAGAGAGCGTGTGCGTGTGTGAGTGTGAGAGTGAGTGTGAGTGTGTGCGCGCTCGGGTGTGTGCGCCGCGGGCTGGCTGGCTGGCTTGCTCCCTGGCTGGAGGAGTGGAGGGCGAGCAGGGGCGAGGGGAGCAGGCAGGGTTGCAGGGCTGGGGCTGAGCTCCCTGCTTCCCCGGCTCCGGCTTCTCTCGCTCGCTCTCTGTCTGTCTCTGGGCCTCCCTCTGGGCAGGCGGGCTAGCGGCCGGGTGGCCCAAGTCGTGGCCGGCCGGGGGACCTGCTCGGCTCGCTCAGCTGCGGCGGCGACGGCGGGGAGCGCGCTGCTGGGACGGCTGCTGCAAGGCGCTGGGAACAAAAGTGGCGGGGCCCCTGGGCCTTGATCTCGGGCTGCCTTTCATCCCTCGGTGTGTCCGGCTATCACAGGCGAACGCCACTTTATATACATCCGCACTCACTCCCCTTACATTGACATATTGGGTATTTAAATACAAGCCACACCTCACTGGCATCCCCTCCGAGATTGGTGTGCGTGGTTTGGGTTTTTTTTTCCCCCCTTCTCGGATCCATTTGGCTCTTTTTGGGAGAGGGGGGTGGAGAGTGAGTGAGCTTCACTCCCTCTTTTATTATGAAAAAAAAAAAACCCGGCAGGAAAAAGCTACACATTGCAGCGAGCCATAACAGCTTTTGGCGAGTTCTTCTGAAACTGCTGATGAAATAACGGAGCCCCGTGCGCGGAGACCGGTGGCGTCCCCAGGCACCGGGGCGTGCGTCTGATTGTCTGATGGTGCGACTGATTGTCTGATGGTGTGCTTGATTGTGTGCCAGGGTGCCCCTCCACCTTGTGTGCCGGGCACGTTCCCAACTCCCCCTCCCCGTCTGCACTCTGATTTACCAGGCACCCTGACCCCAGTCACCTTTGGACCCTCTGAGACCCGGAGAGAGAAGTTGGGCCAGGGCTAGAACACCTCCCCCCGTCCCCATCTCTGTACTTGTATTTAGATCCCTCGCTGTTCATCTTGCAGAGGACAGAACTGAGACCCATAGGGGCCCTGCCACTTCAGAGACTGGGTGCTCCTGGGAGCAGGGCCTGTTTCACTTTTGCCTTTGGGTCCCAGCGCGAACCACGGTGCGGGGCACTTAGTAGGCGCTTAATAAAACACTTGTTGATCACTACACTGGTAGTGGCAAGAGCCAGGCTTTGAACCCCGGGTCCTGTGACTCTTTGACAAATGCCCCTGAGCCCCCATAGTCACTGGGAGGGGGACAGGAGGGAAGGAGAAAATCTCTCAGAGGAGGGAAGACTTGCAAGGGGCGTTTCGCTGAATATGGGGGGAGGCAGGGAGGAAAGTGATCTTTTTGAAAAACGATCTCGCCTGGTTTTAAGGCTGCGTTTTTTACAGGCCTCTTGAGAGCAGAATATACGCAAGGAGGCTTGAAGCCTGTTGTGGGCTTTTCTTCCACCTTTTTCATGAGGGAAACAGGTGTTTCCTAGCTCTCTCCTGTGCTCGGCTCCCTGACACTCTATCTGCAGCAGCTGCAGCCGCCGCTGGCGAGGGCCGGAGAGAAGGAGGAGGAGGACCCGGCCCGGGCGCCTGGGGCGAGGTGGGGGCTGGGGGGGGCGCGGAGGAACTCGGTCGAGTGGAGGGGCTTATGAGCCTGGTCCAGGCCGGAGCTGCAGGGCTCGGATCACAGCTCCGGGGCCCGGTCACAGCTCCGGGGCCCAGGGGGTCGGAGGGGGTAAGGCGCGCAGCGCCGCCTCCGCTCTCCCCAGCGCCAGCTCCCTCGGGGCTCCGAGCGCCCCAGGCCCGCTCGCCGGCGCTGCTCTCGCCGCCTAGACGGCGCTGTTGCTCGCAGCTTCTGCCGGCGTGGTAGGGCCGCTTTGGCCTCGGATCTCCCTGTCGGCCCAGGGAAGGGAGAGCTTAGGAAGAAAGGGAACTCTCCTAGGCTGCGAGGGGTGCTGGAGGCCGGGCGCCTGGCAGAGAGATGTTCGACGTCTCGCACGCCACCAGCATCGTTCCTTCTTAGGGTTAGGCGTGGGAGGGACCTCAGAGGTAACAAAGGCCGACTGGGGTGGGGGCCAAAAAGATGACTATTTGAAACCCAGGTCCAAAGGCAGTGTGCCTCATTTACCGTGACCTCAAGTTAAATCAGTAAGCATTTATTAAGCGTCCACTGTATGCCACGCGCTGTGCTAAGGGCTGGGATCCCGCCACCACCGAAATAGGCGAAAGACCGTCTAAATGGGAGACGACTGAGGACAGACAAGATCTAGCCAGGATAAAGTGGAGGTAATCCCCGAGGGACGGCACTCATGTTAAGGGAGGACCGGTAAAGGCCTAGTGCAGAAGGTGGGGCCTTAGTTGAGACTTGAAGGAAGGCCGGAGGTAGACATGAGGAAGGAAAAAATTCTGGCCTTTGCGGGAGCCAGTGAAGATGGCCGGAGTGTGGAAAGGGCGCGTCTGGCGCAGGGCGGCCTGCTAGGCCCCAGACTACGGGAGGCGGGGGGAGGAATTCAAAGAGCTGGGCCTGCCCTCAGAGATAAAACGAACTGTGAAGAATCAACAAGGCTTCATTAACCGCCTTCCGGACACCGGTTTAGGGTGTTATAAGATGCAAATCCGAGTTTCCCTCAAGGAGCTTATGCTTTACTGAGCTAGGGCGGAACAGAGCAGTATGGGAGAAAGTGCTTTAGAAGGACCGAGAGCCGGGGAAAGGCCATTACTGAGGTGAGAGGCAGGAATTAACTAGGAGCTTGTCAAGGCCTCCTCAGGTTTTCTCTCCCAATTAATTCTGGGCCAAGTGTTTGGAAAAGCATTTTTGCAATTATCGACATCCCAATCGACAAACTGTAAGTTCCTGGCTAGGTGCTGAGCATCGGGGATAGGACGGAAGGCCCAAAATGGGAGCCCCGCCAGGAGCACCCATTTTAATGGAAGAGACAACATTGAAATGCTTGTGAACACAGGAACGGGAGGTGATCCCCGAGAGAAGGGGGTGGGGGTGCGGTAAGGTGGGGGGGAAATGAGAAAGGCCCCCAGCTGAAGGTGGGATTTGAGCTGATTTGGGGAGAGAAGTTAAGTCACTTGCCTACAATTACACCCCAGGGCCTCGACTCCAACATAAACCTATACCTCTAGAAATCTTGAAAAGGGATCTGAACCCAGAGCTCCCCGACTCCTAAGACGAGCATTATATCGACAATGCCATACTGCCCGTGGTACATTTGGCCACTGGTGATGTGAGGGCTGGAGCTCATAAGAGAAAGGAGAAAAAGGAACCCGATTAAATGAGTTTAAGAGGTAGCACCCTTGGGAGAAGGGAGGGGGAGGGTTACAGGGGGAAATGTAGGTGGTATGAAAACAAGTTATAAAAAATATTTTTAAAAAGGTGAGGACAGAATAATATAAAATGCTTCCCCTATAAGAATCCTCTGAGATGACATTTTCTTTAACAATTGGGAAACTGAGACCTGGATAAGTGAAGTCTGTGTTACAACCCGTGTGTGTCAGAGGTTGGTTTGGAACCCAAGGCCAGCTTTAGCCACTTGAGCAACAAAGGGCCTATAAGGATAAAAATGTTTGGCTCAGTGTATCCAGGCTCCAGAGACTAGAATGGTGCTTTCTTCACCTAGGGAGAAGGCAACACCTCCCTCCACCCACCTCATCCCATTCTTCCCCCTGCCCACACTGTCCTCTTCTCCCGCCCCCCAAGCCCTTACTAGACAGTCTTTTAGAGTTGTTTTGTCTGAAAACAAATTCAGTTTCCCATAGGCCCTTCCGAGAGCCTCTCTCTGAACTCAGATTGGCTGGTTCTCTACAGAGAAACCCAGAGGCCACAGCCAGCCCATTCATCCCAAATCACCTTGATGCCCCCCTGAGGCCTGGGAGGTTGATGACTATAGTTAAGGGATTCAGATTACTAATAGGCAAAAGGTATTGACAAGAATGATAAATATTCAACATTGCCCAGACCACCCTCCCCCTCCTTTTTCGGAAAGCCAATTTAGGGAGCATCTTTATCTTCTTTATCTCTTCTCCCTGGAGCCCTCCCACCTCCCAGGCTAAGCTGAGATCCCATTTGATCTAGGCTCTGGGAAGCATTTCCTGGCCCTCCCCCACCCCAGGAATATCCTGTGCTTCCCAGGCCTGGTGGGAATTTGCTGGAGTTCCCAAATTCTCTGGGTCCTCCCCACCCCCCTAAGGAGCACCTTCCCGATTCTGGAGGAGGCCTGATCTTAGTGGATTCATTTTAGGTCAATGAGACCTGATTCTCTCCACTTTATCCTGCACACAGTTTCCTCCCTCATTGGCCTGTGAGCTCCCGCCTTTTGCCATTCTCTGTATCCTCTCAAGCTTAGCCCGGTACCTGGCACCTAGTAGGTGTTCAATAAACATTTATTGACTGACTCAAAGTAGATTATGAGTTTCTTGGGGTCAGGGACTGTTTCATTTTGGGGCCCCAGGGACTAGCTTGGTTGCCAGACAAATGCCAGCCCATTGCCTGGACTTCTTCGTTACACCTGGGTGCAGGCTTTGCATCACGTCTGCCTAACCCTCTGGGAGTCTGCAATCTATAAAGGAAAACAATGTACATGAAGCCTTTCTTTAAGAACTTGAAGAGTGAAAATCCATTTTAAAAAGTAATAGGCATTTCTGTTCTCCTCTCTTTTCCCCAAGCTTGAGAGCCAGAGGGCTTTTCTAATTAACCCTGGCTGGATTCTTTGGTGGATTTCTGGGGAAGGAAAGGAGAGTAGGTTGTCACTGTTGGATCCAACAAGACACTCCATCTCTCGGCTCCCAGCATTCCCTCTGGCTGTCCCCCATGCCTGGAATGCTATCCCTCCTCCACCCCAACCATTGACTCCTCTGGCTTCTTTTTAAGTCCCAGCTGAAACCCCACCTTCTCCAGGAAGCCTTCCCCAAGCCCTCTTAATTCCACTGTCTTCCCTCTGTTAATTATTTCTTATTTATCTTGTATATAGTTTGCTTTGTATCTGTTTGTTTGCATGTTGTCTCCCCTGTTAGGCTGTAAGCTTCATGAGGACAGGGACTGTCTTTTTCTGTATCCCCAGAGTTTAGTACAATACCGGACACATAGTAGGTTCTTAATAAATGTTGATTGATTGACCTAGTAGGACTACATTTGCTGCTCAGTACATTAGTAGCGGGCAAGCACTTTTTTGTAGTGAATTCTGCTTCCAGTGATAACTGGCCAAGCCCGTTGTAGGTGTCATCTAGTGGTGGTTGGATGTTCAGCCTGGGGGAAGAGAGGAAGGATGAACTGGGGGGATGCCATTTGCTCTTGGGTAAAATTTTCAGCTCCTTCTCTACACAGCTACTCATTACTTCCTGATTTGATTTCTCTAAGGTTACAGAAAGTATCTCTTGGGGTTATAATAATGAACATTTATATAGAGCTTGGGAAGCATTTCACATCGTATTTGATCTACGTCTCAGCAATGGATGAGATTGGCAAAGGGAAAAGAAAAGAGGAAGGACAGGATGGCTGGGCATGGAGGTGCTCGGCAGTACAGATGGGCTCTGAAATGTTGGGGGGAAGAGTTAGCACCTTCTCCAACTCCCAAGTGCCCCTCGTTGGGGCTAGGCAGTGCCCCAAGGTACCAGTGCCAGGCTTGTGCCATAAGAGAGGAAGGAATAAGTGAATAGAAGAGCAAGAGAAAATGAACTTAGAAAACAGAGAAAAGGGAAAGAAAGACACACTCTATCCTGGTAAGATAAAATAGAGGAAAGGTAATAATGTGCAATAAGGTTGCTCATTAGAGCCAAATTGTGGAGAATCTGGAAAGCCTGGACTCAGGCCTTGGCATTTTATCCTAGAGCAGTGGTTCTCAACCTGTGGGTCGCGACCCCTTTGGAGGTCAAACGACCCTTTCACAGGGGTCGCCTAAGACTGTCGGAAAACACATATTTCCGATGGTCTTAGGAACCAAGACACTGCTCCTCTATCCATCTCCAGGAGGGTCTGCCCACATGCAGATATGCCCACATACGAGTATTAAAGGGTCATAGCATTAGGAAGGTTGAGAACCACTGTCCTAGAGGAAAGAGGGAGCCATTGAAACTTTATGAGCAGAGGAGTGACATGGTCAGACTTAAAGCTTTAGAAAAATGACCTTGACAGCTGAGTGGAGGATGGACACCAGTTATTAGAGTGTTTTGCAGTAATCTAGGCAAGAGGTGATGAAGGCCTGAACTAAGGTGGAGGCTGAGTGGAGAGCAAAGGACGGATTTGAGATGTATAGAAGTAGAAACACAAGATTTGGTAGTGGTTTTGATATGTGGGGTGAGGGAGAGGGGAGAGGGGAGGATGATACCATAGCCTGGATGTCTGAGAGGATGGTGATACCCTTGACAGAAATGTGAATTCTGGGAGAGGGACCAGTTTGGGAGGGAAAGTTAATGAGGTCTGTTTTGGACAGTTCAAGACTACTTTGTAAAGTTTAAGTGCTTTGTAAACATCAGAGTGTTTTATTATTAGAATCTAGACCACTGAATGGGAGACTCTGCCTCCAGTTCAAATTTGACCACTTTGGCTCCACAGGGAGATTTCCTTGTGAAATGTTCCTGATGGGCCAGAGTACATTTAAGGTTCCAGCTACTCTCATGCTCTGAGTGGGTCTTTGCCCACAACTGAAGCACCTTTCCTAGGGAGGCTCAGTACCCACATGCTACCACCCTTTGTTCTTTCAAAGGCTCTTCCATCTGAGTCAGTGAATTGGAAATTAGCTGATATTTCAGTTTCCCTTCCCCCCTTTTTCAGAGATGGAGTACAACCAACCCTGGTCAGCTACTCAGGAGGCAGCTCAGCCAGCCAGTATTTGGAAAAATCTTTCACTAAGGTGGAAAATGATGGCATCTGAAATATGCAACTGTGATCATATTATCTCCCTGTGAGCTGTGTCCCGGGTTTCCATGTTTTGGTTTACATTGGCTGCTCCCAGTGACTGTCTGAAGGAGATCAGTCTCCCAGAGACTTGGGCAGATGACTGTTTAAAAGATTACAAATGGTCTGTTCAGGGTAATTTCTCATATAACTGTAGAGAAATTTTAGGAAGAGAATAGAAGTTTTCAAGTGTCTAAGGGGCTGTAATATGAAAGAGGGATTAGCTTTGTTCTGCTTGGCCCTAGAGAGCAGAAGCAGCAGCAGTGTATGGAGGCTGGCAGAGATTTAGGCTTGGTATCTGCCTGGCCAATTGGAGCTTCTCACTCTGAGCTGGGGACTTGAAGGCCCAGTATCTTAAGTATGTTGTATACGGGATTCTGGATCAAATCGGAGGTGGTCTAGTGGTGGCATCTGAAGTCTCTTCCAACTCAGATTCATTGATGAATGGCAGAGCTAGAGCCTGGGCTATCTGTCCCATAAGTTCATCATGATGGGACCTCACCTGCCCGTCTTTCCTCCATGGCTTGCCCATCTCTGAATGGGCAAGGATTTCTCCCTAGTTCCTGGGTTCTCCTACAGTGAGGTAATGAGCCCACCAAGTAGGCCTAAAGCCTTGGCCTTTATACTTTGTGTGATTCTGAAAGTCCCTTCCCTTTTCTGGGCCTCAATTACTTTCACTTAAATGAGAATCCCTAAGGTCTTTTCAACTCAAAATGATATGTTCTTAAATATTTGGTGATTGACTCAATATATGTACTTTTAAGCAGATGACTCCCAGCTCTCTCTCTCTCCCTCTCTCTCTCTCTCTTTCTCTCTCTCTCTCACCGTCAACTTTCTCAGTAAATTAGATTTTATTGATATCTTTTTTTACACTGACTAAATTACCCAGTCTTCCTTTGCCTCCTCCATCAAACAGTGTCACCCCTTAATCTCTCTCTCTCTCTAATTTAATTGTATTCCTTTATCTCTAATCTTTCTTCGGAACTCTAGTCCCTCCCAGTCACCAACTGCCTGTTGGACCGTATATACCATAGACAACCAGATATAACCATAGGCAGTATGGCATAAATGATAGATATAGTGCTGGACTTGGGAGTCAAGGAGGCCTGGGTTCATATTCCTCCTTTGCCACTTATTAGAGGCTAGTAACTAGCCCATCTTCCGCTCTTGAATTTCATACCTCCTTGTCCTATCACCCATCATGCCTTGCCAGACCCCAACCCTGGTTTATTCCCAGCATCTTCCTCCTTAGTTCCTATTTGCATATTGCTGAACAGAACTGCTAATTGAATTTACTCCAAATTTCTGTTATCTAATCTCAACTGGGTTCTCACTGTGGCAAAACCAACATTCTATTCCTTCCTAATTGCTTTGCTATCCGGCTCTCCACAGAGCTGTTCCCAAACTTCTTAGCTCTCCTCAAGCTCCCCATGAAGACCTCGCCTGACTGCAAAAAAAAGGCCATTCACTGAAAAATCCCCTTCCTCCACACACACACACACACACACACACACACACACACACACACACACACACACACACACACACACACACACACACACACACACACACACACACACACACACACACACACACAC
>CM053582.1:39416514-39460400 GCA_028627135.1 Pseudochirops cupreus | reverse complement strand
TCTCCTCTAGCAGATTGTCCTCTCCCTCATCTCTACTCTCATCCCCCAGCTCCCCAGGTTGTCTACAATTGCTGCCTTCACTTTCCTTTCTCTTGCTCTCTTAACTCTCTTGAGTCTGGCTTTTGACTTCATTCAATGGAAAACCCTCTTTCCAGAGTTACCAAGATCTCTCAGTTGCCCAATCCAATGGCCTTTTCTCAATCCTCATTCTCCTTGACTCCTCTGCAGCCTCTGGCACTGTTGATCACCCTCTTTTCTCTAGGTTTTCATGACATTACTCTCTCCTGGTTCTCCTCCTACCCATCTGACCACTCCTTCTCAGTCTCCTTTGCTGGATCTTTATCCAGATTGCACTGTGTGGGCTCCAAGGCTGTGTCTTGGGTCTTCTTCTCTTCTCCTTCTAAACTATACTGTTTTGCTTGGTGATCTCATTAACTCCCGGGGGTTTAATTATTATCTCTAAGCAGATGATTTTCCCCATCTTTTTATCCAGCTACCTCTCTCCTGATCTCTAGCTGCAATATCTAGCTTCTTATTAGACATTTTGAATGGGATGTCTCTTAGACATCTTAAGCTCAGCATGTCCAAAAGGAAACTTGTTACCTTTCCTCCCAAACTTTCACCTCTTTTGAACTTTCCTGTTATGGTCAAGGGTTACACCAGGGAGTGTAATCCTTCTAGAGTCTACCTGGGTTTTAGGATTAAGTCTCTCATGTTATTCTTGTAAAAAAAAGTGGGATAGACAGTTATGTGGATTCATAACTGGTTGTATGTTTGGACTCAAAGAAGGGTCTAGAACACTGACCCTATTACTGTCTTCACAATCAGTAGCCACAGTACCTGAAACTCTCCTTGTGAATCACTTCATGGCACCCAGGAACTAAGCAGGCTATTCATTAATTCATTCATTTATTCATTCAGCAAATATTTATTAGTGCCTGCTGGAGTGGAGCTCCTAGGGGAGAAAAGACACAAACATAGATGGCTACAGTACACAATATTACATGATAGGAGCGTTCAGAGGGGCAAAGTGATATGGAAAGTGCCAGCCACGTGCATTCTAACAGGGCCAAAGAACTTTGTTACCTGGGAGGGTAACACTTTAACTAGCTGACAATTCTGGCAGTGTAGAAGTAAAGACTTCTATATTTGCAAAGAGATAAGAGGGTTTTCAAGAAAAAAGCAGACAGAAGAGGACTGTGCTACAGTGGCAAGGACGCTGGATTTGGAGTCAAAGAACCCATCTGACCTTGGCCCAGTCATTTCCCTGCTTGGGCCTTAATTTCTTCCTCTATAAAATATATATTATATATGCATCCAATACATAAAATAAATATCTCAAATATAAATTTTATATAAATATTAAATCAAATGGATGATCTCTGAGGTCCCTTCTAGCTGTAAATCTAGCATTCAGTTGTTTAAAAAAAATTTCTTTCCATTTCTGTTGTCATATTTGTTAAGTATGTTGTTTTCCTGATTCTGCTTATTTCAGTTCTCTCAGTGTCAGTTCACATGTCTTCCCGTATTTCTCTGAATTCTTCATAGTCATCATTTCTTATTATACACTGATAAATTCCATTATATTCATGTACCATAATTTGTGGAGCCAGTCCTCAATCAACAAGCATCTATTTTGTTTCTGGGTTTTTTGCTGCCACAAAATGCTACTATGTGTACATGGGACCTTTCTTTTGTCTTTGACCTCTTTGGGCTATGTCTAGCAGTGTGATCTCTAGATCAAATGGAGTATGGACATTTCAGCCATTTTCTTAGCCTAATCCCAAATGACTTTCCAAAATTTTTGGACTAATTTATAGCTCCACCAATAAGGCATAAATTAGTGCACCTGCCTTTCCACAGTCCCTCCAACATTGACCATTCCTATATCTTGTTATCTTTGCCAATTTGCTGGATGTGAAATAAAACCTTTCTTAAATAGGGCCTTGTGACTTCCCTGGGATACCCACACTGGCAAGCTCTGCTGCCCAGGGGGCACTTCCCAGGATGTCTGGTAGACAGTAGAGTTCTGCACAGCTGTGTGATGGTGGCAGTGACTAGGTGACATTTCTGTAGGAATGGGGTGAGCCAGATTCCAGCTCTCGGGGCCCTCTCCCTCCCAGGCTTTTGGATCAGCTGCATTGTCAACAGCTGAGATGCTTGGGTTGAACAGCTGTTGGAAGGGGGGGTAGACTACCCAGTGACTTTCGGCTTTGTTTTGTTGGAAAGTTGCAAGCCCCCTCAGTGGGGTTGCAGGTTAGGAGCAAGGTAAACTTTTCTGGGCAAGGCCCGGCAGGGGTCAGGCTCCTGTTCGTGGCCCTTGTTGACACAGCTTTGAGTCTCCAAGTTTGCTCCCTTTCTTTAATTAATGCAGTCAGGCCAAAAGTTGGGTGGCTTCTCACTGAGATGGCTGCTGCCAGGATCCCCCTTCCTTCCTGTTTGGAAGCTCAGTCTCATATTCTCCTCTGAGACTGCCTGGATTCTCTGTGAGCATGGAAATATGCACACGTGCATGTATCCCTGGGTATGCATAAATACACAGAAACACAGTCGTTGAGGTAGGAGGGACCTTGGAACTCCTTGAGTCCGACCCCTTCTTTTTACGGATAGGAAAACTGAGTCTTGGCCCTAGCTGAAATACTGGTAGCCAAAGCAGGGAAGAGAGCAATCAGCAAAGACCTGACTTTGGGTTCTGTTTTCATTTCTATTGTCAGCACTAATCCTTTTCTTAGAAGGGCTGCCTTGATTAAAGCCACCATGGACTGGGAGGAAAGAGAATGTGTTTGAATCCTACCAGGGCTCTTTAAGTTGCTTGTTCTTTACATTTCCTACGGGAGATCATGGCCAAGTTGAGCCTTTGCTGGGCTGGTACTAATACTGCAAATGAAAGGCCTAGGCCTGTGCCATAGAACCCCGATGTATTAATTGGCCAACTGCCTTTCCCTCCCGCCCTTGTTAGCTTTGGTTTGGTTAACGCTTAGGTAGAGAAAGGTGTTTATGTGGAGGGCAAAACCCTATTCTTCCCTTGGTGCAAACTCTGGCCCTTATTTTCACCACATGAATAAAATATGTGGGTAGTTCTAAAACTATGATGAGGGGTTTCTGGGAGATGGGGTTGGGGTGGGTCAATGGTGTGGTGTGTGCTTACTCTGGTCCGGGCCCTGTACCAGGTCATGCCAAGGGGATGCTACAGGAAGGTCACCAGGGTGGGAGACAGTGAACCCTCGGTGATGAGCACAGTGGATGACCAGTCCTGCCTTGTGGTCCTGCCACTCTGACAAAAGAGACAAGCCCTGGGGATGTTTCTTAGATAGGGACCAGTGACTTCCTTCAGTCCCCACTGCCCAGGGGAAGTTCCCAGGCTGTCTCCTGATCAAACAATAGAACTGTCACTGTGAGGGGATCTGGGTTTGAATCCTACTTTTTCTATACCCTCTCTCTGGAGTTTAGTTTCTTCATTTGTCAAATTAAAAGGTTGGGATAGATTATCTTTTAGGTTCCTTGCAGCTGAAGCTTCCCATGATACTCTTCTCCATGTCTTGGCTCCAGTCCCAGACTCCTTGAGGGACTGTGTGGACCAGAGCTCTGCTTACTAGAGCCAAAGGAAGAGGGTATGTAGTGCCATCAAGGTGCTGCTGATTGCGGGGGGTGGAGTGGAGCATGAGGAACGAGGCCGGGGGCTGCGAGGTACGGCCCTTCCTCCCTTTCTTCCCACCCATGGCCACAGTCCTCTGGTGTTCATGCACAAGCCTACTTCCTCTTTTCTCTTTTTGCTTCCTTTGGTTCCCAAGTGAGAGAGAGAGAGAGACTGAGAGGGAGAACGAGGAGACACAGGGATGGGGGGGAAAGGCACAACGAGTGGAGGGGGGTAAGGGAGACAGATGGAGAAGGGACACAGGGGCAGGGTGGGGGGGGAGAGAGAGACTGAGAAGGAAGGAGACAGACAGAGGGAGGGGAACAGAAACAGAGAGAGAGAAGGATACAGGGAGGAGAGGAGAGAGACAAAGACAGGGAGAAAGAGACAGGATGGAGAGGAGAGACAGAGACTGAGAGGGAAGGAGATAGAGACAGAGGGAGGGGGACAGACACAGAGAAGGAGAAAGAGACAGGGAGGAGGGGAGAGAGACAGAGACAGGGAGAGACAGAGAGGGAAGGAGACAGAGACAGAGAGGGAGAAAGAGACACAGGGAGGAGGAGATAGAGACAGAGAGGGAGAAAAAGACAGGGAGAGACAGAGAGAGAAGGAGACAGAGATAGGGAGAGACACAGAGAGAGGGAAGGAGACAGAGGAATAAAGAGACACAGGGAGAAGGAGACAGAGAGGGAGAAAGAGACAGGGTGGAGGGGAGAGACACAGAGACAGGGAAGGAGACAGATAGGGAGAGACACACAGAGAGGGAAGGAGACAGAGGAATAAAGAGACATAGGGAGGAGGAGACAGAGAGGGAGAATGAGATAGGGTGGAGGGGAGAGACACAGAGACAGAGAGGGAATGAGACAGAGACAGGGAGAGACACAGAGACAGAGAGGGAATGAGACAGAGACAGGGAGAGACACAGGGAGGAGGGGAGAGGCAGAGAGGGAAGGAGACACAGATGGAGAAAGAGACACAGGGAGAAGAGAGATGCAGAGACAGAGAGGGAGAAAGAGATAGAATGGAGGGGAGAGACACAGAGACAGAGAGGGAAGAAGAGACAGAGAGAGAGCGAAGGAGACAGAGGAATAAAGAGACAGAGAGGAGGAGACAGAGAGGGAGAAAGAGACACAGGGAGGAATAGAGAGGGGCAGAGAAGGAGAAAGAGACAGGGTAGAGGGGAGAGACACAGAAACAGAGAGGGAAGGAGAGACCGACAGGGAGAGACACAGAGAGTGTGGCAGAAGGGGAGAGACACAGGGAGGAGGGAAGAGATGCAGAGACTGAGAGGAAGAAAGAGACAGAGAGGGAGAAAGAAAAAGGGAGGCTGAGCAGGAGGGAAAGAGAAAGAAACCAAGACAGATTCGAAGGATGGAGAGAAAGAGAATGCCCCAGTAAAGGCATTGTGGGAATGGGGGCCAGTTGGGTGGGCAGGGGCAGGCTGTGCTGCTGGGGAAATAGAGAGCCTTGGAATCTGGGCCCAGGAATTCCCGCCGGGAACCAAACACGTTCCACCTGCCGCCGCCTGAAGCTCCCAACTCCGTCATGGAATTTCTTTGCAGACAGACAGATTGGACTTTGGAAACAGGCTTGATGAAAAATGAGTTTCCTTCTTTTTACTCACAGAGGCCAGCCAAGAACCGGAGCTCAGGCTCACTTGGAAAGTGAACCAAGAGGCCAAGTAATTGTTTTGTCGTCTGAACCCCTTCTTCATTAGGGACTTTGAACCTTCCGGAGGCTCCCTGATCCTCTTGAAGCTGGTTGCCAGAAGGCCTTGGCTTGGCAGGCTGCCTGGCATCAGGGCTGGCCCTCCCTAGAGCCAGAAGTAGGCAGACACCTATGTTGAGCGAGGGGGAGGCCTGCATTCTTCCCCCCTTCCCTCTCTCCCAATGAAAGGAAGGGGAGAATGAATGGTGTTTACCTGCCAGAGAGCAGGGGTGATGATGGGGGATGGTGGAAGAGCCAAGAAAAGAGAAGGCAGGGGTGGGGCTGCCTCCTTAGCAGCCGGGGACAGGAGGGCCCCTGCAGATTTGGACTTTGTCTTATTTGGGGAAGATGGCATTCAAAGATGGGGAACTTTTGGAGCTCAGCTCTCTACCTTGCTTTAAAACAAATAAACAAGCAAGTGCACACAAACAGCTGGGAGAGTCAGAAACAATGAAAGTAGGAGAGAAAGAAGAACTGTGTGTGAGCCCAGATGGGCAGGTGAAGCCAGGACTTGGAGGGGAGGGTCTGCTAAAGGCTTCCTTCTCCTCTGCCTTTGCTTTGGGACTGCTAGGTTTGATTTTCCTCTTCTTAGTGCCACTTTCTTGTGTAATATTGGGGATCATTTGCCTGCAGATGAGGAGCCGGTCTCAGCATCCCAAGGGCCCCAAGTTATCCACTATCATGGCATAGATTAGAGGATTTGGGTCTTCAAGGGACTCGTCTGGCTCAGCCTTCTAATCTTTAGAGGAAGAAACTGAAGGCCAGAAAGGACCAGTGACATGCCCAGAATCACACAGGCAGTAGAAGAGTCTGGATTGGATGGATTTGAAGCCAGGTCTTTGGATTCCAAGTGCAGTGCTTCTGCCTGGTTGGGGCCAGGAGCCTAGATCAAGGTGACAATCCACCCAAGGAAGCAGACTTGAATTCCTGAGCTCCTGAGTTGGAGTCTTAGCTTTTAACACTTGCTCATATGGACTGAAGCAAAACATGCTATTGTTCTTTTTCATGTTTGTTTTTGTTTTTTTTTTCTCAGTGATTACTCATTGGTTACAGCCCTTCTATATAACCAAACTATTGTACAATGTGAAAAAGTATTTGCAGATCCTATACATGATAACACGCCACCATGGGGGGGAGGGAGGGGAGAAAATTTGAAACTCAAGGGATTGTGGAATTGAATCTTGTAAACTAAAAGTAAATAAAATAAATTAAAAAAAAAAGAAAAAAACCACTTGCTCGTATGACTACAGGCAAGTCACTTAATTTCTCAGCCTCAGTTTCCTCATCTGCAAAATAGGTATATTCATATATTTCCTCCCTCACAGGGTAGTTGTGAGGAAAATGATTTGAAACCCTTAAAGCACTATAGAAATGGGAATTATTGTTATTGTCGGGCCCTTTGTGCCATGAAAGTTTCAAACATGAGGGTTGTATGTATGTGCTATGATTTGTGGGGGAGGGTACAGAAAGGCCTTGTAAACTTCAAATCATCACTCCCATTTTTGGAGGGGCCTGGCCTGTGATTTCATTGGTATAGGGAACCTCCTCTGCTATGACCTATGGTCTTAGGTCGTGGCCCAGGCCCCTGAGAGGTGACCTGGCCAGTATATGTCAGAGGTAGATCCCAAACCCAGATCTTCCTGGTTCTGAGGCTGGCACCTGTATATAATGTCCCAGATTCCACCATTAGAAATTCCTCCATTTGGCCTGGCAGCATATTCAGCCATTATCAATCATCTAAACCTCAGGGAGACAGAACTTAGTGGCCCCAGTTTCTGAACATGACAGCTTACTGAGAGGGGGTTTCACTATAGGCCTGGGCCTTGGGACCAAGGAGCTAGAATGAGGGTTCACCAAACACCCAAAGGAGAGAAAAGGTTCTGAAAGTGATGAAGAACGGGATGTGGCAAAGGCAAATGTTGTCTTGGTCCTTTTTTTTGTTACCTTGCACCTACATGTCCTAGATGGAGGCTCATCTTCATTTTCTTGTTGGAAAATGAGGAGCCATGGAACTAGCCTACCTTCAGTATAGAAGTGAGAGAAAAGCCCTTCATCGATCATCAAGGACCCAAGAAAAATCAAGCCTGCTGTGAGCCTGTACTCCTAGGCCCCTAGGTCCAAGAATAAGAAACTTAGTTGAGAGGAACTTTAGAAATCTAGTCTAGGGATCTGAACCTTCTTCCTTCCCTTCCTCCACTTCAGGCTGTTTGCAGCCCCTTAATCATCCAGTCTCTTTATTCAGATACATACATAACCCATTGTATTGTAACCCATGGTGCAAAGCCTCTTGGAGGCCTATCTAATTTTGGGGTCAGAATAAAAGACACTACTCTCTCATTATGTCCCCACCAAGGGTTTACTCAGAAATTTCTGAACATAGCTTGTAGATTTCTTGTGCCTAGGTTTCCATAGATGTGGATCAAAGGCTCTCTAGTGCCCATGAAAACACTCAGATACATATATTGGATACAGGACAACCTTTATTTCATCCTGAAGGAAGTGTGGAAGATGTAAAATACTCATATAAACAATGCATAGATTGTTTCCAAAAGGTCCTAAAGTCCAGCACGTTTGCCCTCCTCCCCCAGGGCCCCCCCCCTGGCCAGGGTTCAGACTCTCCCTGAACCTTGCCATCAGGGCAACACCCTGACATTCTGCTGAATTCCTCTCACCTCCAGGGTCCTGGATGGTCCCCATCTATCCTGTTAGTGCTATACTGTGATTTGGCTTCCCTCCCATAAAGGAAACAAACACACTTTGGGCCTGCTAGACAGGCAATCCCATCCCATTAGAACTGCTCCGACTGAATAAGTCATTGTAATAGTGGGGAACAATGCCAAGACTTTGTGCTCTCCCCTAGCTTTGGTCTTTTACTGCTCCCCCAGCTGTGTGTGTGTGCATGTGTAGATTTGCATCCTGTTTTCCAAGAAGCATGTTGCTCAAAAATTCCCCTTCTTTGGATAGGAAGATAACTTGAATTTGAAGTTTACTCTTTGGGTTTTACCCTAAGGATTGTGCTGTCCAAAGAATCTCCCCTTTCTGGCTAGAAGGCTAGATTCCAGGATCATGCATCCTAGGAAATCCCCCTCTTCTAACTGGGAGGTGGGGGCTCAGGAATTATATTGTCCAGGAACACTGATCTTGGGCCATGTAGGAGCTTCCATTCACTTCTCCAGGATATAGTACCACTGCCCCAGTGGCTGCCATTTCTTGGATCAGACAAGTCCATTCTCAGGTCTTAGGTCTTTGACCTGTTCTCAGAAAAGGAAAAAAAGGCAGAAAGTGGCCAGAAATTCCTCCGATCATTGCTCCGTTGGGGAATATGATTATAGTTTTAAACCTATGCACCAGTTCTTTATAGATTCTGGAAGTTTAGATGAACTCTAGTTCTTCTGCACCTCCTTTTGTAAATCTGTGACTCTTTGACCTTTGTCTGATGTACATGTTGCAAATATTTTTCCTAATCACCTTTTAATTTTTATTTTAGAGGTATTGCTTTCGGTTGTACAAATCATTTTGTCCTTGTTTAATTAAACTTCTTGACTTTTTCCCTTCCATAATTTCTTTTGTTTATCAAAAATTTTCCTAGAGAGATTGATATAAAATTTGAAATTAATACACTGGTCCTTCTTCTTCAATTAAAAAAAATAGATCACTGATCTGAGAGTTTTAAATTTATTTTTTAAAGAATTTTTAAAAAGAATCACTGCTTTATCTTGTCTTCCATTGTAATCCCCCCCCCCGCCACATCCTCTTCTGCCTTTTGTAGTGGAGGTACATGTTGGTGCCCATCTACCCCAACTGTTTCTAATTATCCCCCTCAGGCTTTCTCTGAGTGAATGACTCAGCAACCTGACTTTTTAAAGGGGCCAGGCTATTTGAATACCCAACCAACATATGTTAGCCTGTTTAACACACCAATTATAAGTTAAATAACAGTGAAAAAAAGGAAGAAAGAATGAAACCAGATTTCTTCACACCTAGCATAACCAGAAACTCTCACAGATGTCAGTAACTGCAAAGAAAGAGAAGGACCTGTATTCCTTCTCCAGCCAACTGACAGTGGTAACAAGGAACACGCAGAATTGGGAGAATTCCCATTAGAAGTTCTATGGGACAAGGGGCGAGGCAGCCAGTTACAGTGAGCCTTTGACCTGGTCATCTTTTGACTGTCTGAACAGACTGTGGGACTTCTGCCTGTCATTGGTTCCATTCAACTTCACTGTAAATCAGTGGGAAGAGTTGCCTTTACTACCATGGACAGCACTGACCTCTCTTTCTTTGGCCTGCCTCTGGGTTGGGGGCTGGCAGTGTCTTCCAAATTAGGAGAGGTTCCCTGAGAGGGCAGTGGGGCATGTGCATGGGGCTGAGTGGGCAGTTTCTGAAGCACTATGAGAAGTAGCCATAGTTTGAGGCTGAGCCCTTGCATACTCTGGGGAAAGGCAGCCCATGGTGTTGGAGCTTCTGATTGCAGAGAAAAGGAGCTGCCTTCTGGTGTAGTCTAGTCACAAAGAAAGCAACCTGCTCCTCATCCTGTTCTGCAACTTCCCGTAAGTGCCTGGAGCCCAGTGCTGGGCCTGGGGTATAGTTTTAATTATTTCAAGAAGTGGCACTGTTCGCCTTGCAGTAAAAAATGTCATGAAATTACTGTAAGGTTGCATGAGTTTGGACCATAAATCTTATTCACCACGGCTCCATCTCATACCTTAACTCACTAGAGTATACAATGCCATTTACCCTGGTTCTTAGTTCCCTTACTCGTAATTAAATGACCTCAGAGGGCAGTCATTTGGCAAGCCCCTGGCTTTGATGTGACACCAATAACAAACTTGGTTTGCCATGTGGATGGGCTCCCTGGTGCTCTTATGCTGGCCACAGACTTTGGGGAGCATATAATGTTCACTTTTTGATATGGGCATGTGCTCTGGTTACATAGGACATCTGGGCTACAGATGTGGCGAGAGGGGGCAAGCTACATGGCACCCGTGGTTATTTGGTGGGGCATTGTCTTTGGCCCACTCTAGGTCTTCTAATGGGTGGAGTCTCTCCCCAATTCCCCCCCCTCACCAGGTGTATGTGGGGAGTGGTTCATAGGTTCTCTAAGGTTTGTTCCAGATCTAAGTCCTAGGATCCCATGGGCCTCTCTGCCTGCTTGCCCCAAATGAGAAGGGATGGGTGATCCTCCTCAACTAACAGTCCTCTGCCTCACTTCCAGAGTTCAGGAGTCTATGTGCTATCTTTCCCAACCAACCATATCCATAGAGCAGTGGTTCTCAACCTTCCTAATGCTACTCGTATGTGGGCTTATCTGCATGTGGGCAGACCCTCCTGGAGATGGATAGAGGAGCGGTGTCTCGATTCCTAAGACCATCAGTAATATGTGTTTTCCAGTGGTCTTAGGCGACCCCTGTGAAAGGGTTGTTCGACCCCCAAAGGGGTCGCGACCCACAGGTTGAGAACCACTGCCATAGAGGAACCACTGAAAGTACTAGGGATGCTTAGCTTAAAGAAAAGAAAATTTACCCAGGGCCATGCAGGGGTGGGGGAGGGGGAACCATGGTCACTGTGAGCATGCAAAGGCTGCCACCAGGAAGAGGAAGCTGACTTAGTCTAAGTAGGTCCAGAGGGCAAAACTAAGTAGACATTATAAGGAGGCAGACTTGGGCTCAACGTGAGGAAAATGTCCTGCCAAGTCGAGCCATACAAAGATGTCATGGCTTGCCACAGGAGACAGTGAATTGTTCCCTGTCACTGGAGGTGTTCAAGCAGAGGTTGGGTGGTGGCCATTTATTAGAGATATTGCAGAGGGGAAATTATGCTTCAAGTAGGCACTGGCCTGGACAGCTAGTAGTCTAAGGTATCATCCAGTGTTGAGACTCTGTGATTCTGTTGTGAGCCTTTCAGGGGACCATCTCCACTTGAATATTCTGCTGACATCTGAAACTTAACTTGTTGGAAACTCTGCTTCTCCTCCTCGCTGGCCCTCCTTCCCACCTTCTTTATCATACTCAGTAACACTGACATCATTTTGGTTCTCTCCGGCCAGAGGTGTGCTGGGAAATGTTGACCAAGTCTCTCTGCAAAGATGTATGCAGGACACACTGTATTACAGCACCAATCTAAGCCCTGCGGTATCCCCTTTCTCTTTCACCACTCTTTACTAGTCCCCCTATTCTGATCATTCTTTTTTATGGAATTTCCTTCTTTCATCTCCTGTCTGGGTTTTGCAGAGGCCAAGCTGCCTCACTGTGTCAGCAGAGTGGCAGGGTGGGCTAGAACAGGGAGGGCCAGGCCTAGAGGGCAGACATAGCCCATGGGGAGCAGGGTAGGTTCTACCCAGAGGTCTCAGCCTTGGGTATCCTCAGAAAAAGTTGGGGTTGGTGAGGAGGCTGCCCTGGAGGTTTAGTAGCAGATGCCACGAAGGCAGGCAGCATCTGGCTGGTGATGGGCAGCAGGTGACTGTCTCAGTGAGCAGGCCAAGAAGAGCGATGTGATGGTGGGCTTGTAGGCAGAGGTGTGGGCAGGCAAGCAGTTGGCATAATGAGGTCTGGGGGGGAGGGGAGGCAATTATGTGTGGGCTCCATTGCCCAAGAAAACTTGTGAGAGTAAGGCAGGGCCCCAACACCAGAAGATCTGGACTACTAGACAGGGGCTCAGGCAGAGGGGCACAAGAAAGCACCCCAGTGGTGGTGATTTGGGTACAGTGGCAGTGTAAAGGATCCTATATTTGGAGTCAGAGAATGTGAGTTTGAATTCTGGTTCTGCCACTTAGTTACTGTGTGTGACTTTGGGCAGCAGTCTGTCTGGGCCTCGTTTTCTACCTCTGGAAAATGAAAGAATTGAAATAAATAACTTCTACCTCTCCTTCTAGCTCTGAGGCTGTGATTCTCCTTTTCACCTTTTCATTCTCCCCTTTTTCTACATGCTCTGTGTTCCAGTCCCATTGAGTCATTGGCTTCTCTCCAGCCTTGTCCAGTTCTCTTCTATCTGGGTATTCACGTGTGTCACCTCCCTCTGCCCCAGACCTGGCACACATTCCCATAATCCTCTGCTCCCCTCAGGGCTCAGGGTCTATGCCACATCCTCTGAGAAGCAGCTTTACCAGATTCCCTCTTACCTCTAAGCAATGTGAGACAGGCTCCTAGGGCCCTGGGTTGGGATCTTTCCTTTGCCGCATCACACTCTCCCCTGCATTATTCTTAGGAAGGCTCTGTTCCCCTCTCCCCCAAATAGACTGTAAGGGCCTTGAGGGTAGGTACTCTGTCCTTTCTGTCCCCAGCACTGGACAAGGGTGTCTGCCTGTAGGAGAACTTGAATAAATGTCCGTTGACTCGAGATGGTCAGAGAAGACAGCATCAGCATCATCAAGGTTATGCCAACAATTGTAGCTCCCTGGGAGGTTTTGCAGAATGCTTTACATGGGCTGTTTCATTTCATCCCATTGATGCTATTATTATTCTCATTTTACAGATAAAGAAATGGAAGCAAAAAGAGGTTCAGTGACTTGCCCAGAGTCACACAGCTAGGAAATATCAGAGTTGAGATTTGAACTCAGGTCTTTCTGACTAGCCACCATATCACCTAGCTCTCTAGAACCTAGGCAAAAGCCTAATTACAGGAAACAGTGGGGTCAGGGTTGGGAGGGACCCAGAGCAAACTTGTCTTGCTTTTGAGCTGCCCAGGATCAGGCTATTTCTTTGGTCTGGGGCCAGCCTGGGGCTGGATTTGGCTGCCAGTAGCTAGCCCCTCTCTACTGGCCTAGGACCCAGGCAGTTCCTTTTGTTGCCCTCCAGGAAAGGAGGGAAGAGTGGTAACTATAGTTCTGCTACCAGGATGGATTTCTTTTAATGTTTTGAAAGAGGATTGAAAACTCATGGAAAGATACCTTTGTTTTGGTTTGTTTCAGAAATTCTAGTGTATTAAGCTAGTTAAAAGAGCCACCATATACACTCCAGAGAACTGGAGAGGTTTAAGGGATTGGGAGAACAGGGCAGCCTGGTTGGCCATCTTACCCCATTCCAACCCCTGTTCCAACCCCCATCCAACCAATGGCTGCCAGAGTGACCTTTCTCAAGCACCGGCTCTATCCTACCACTACCAATTCAGTCTGGTTTGCCAAGCTCCCGTAGCAAGTCAGTGGCAAGGGTAAGACTAGGCCACGGTTCTTCCCTCTACCAGCCCTCCCAATGACACAGCTGACAGTATCCCTTTACAATGGTGATAGCATTATGAAGGAAGAACAGCACATTTATTTTCAAGTTTTCAATCTTTTCCTTTTCTAAGCATTGGGGGTACCTTGGTAGGAACAGCTTATGTCCTCAGCTCCCTCACTGTCCCAGTGATGACATCAGGCCTTGTCTCTCTTTGGGGAAGTTCTACTTTTGATCTCATCCTGATTGACTTTCTGGTGACAGAAGCACTCTGACGTTTTCCAAAGACCCTTCTGCCAGGACCTCACACACTTTCGCCTTTCTAGGGCTCCATAATGCCAGTGTTGCTTGAAATTCTGTTGGTTAGACTGGTCGAAATTAGGATAATAGCCCTCAAATTGGACTTCTTTTTTTTTAAACTGACTTGTTTACTTACTTTTAGTTTACGAGATTCAGTTCCACAATCCCTTGAGTTTCAGATTTTCTCCCCTCCCTCCCCCCTCTCTCCCCCACCATGGCGGCATGCAATCAAGTATAGGATCTGCAAATACTTTCACATTGGACATTAGTCCGGTTGTATAGAAGGGTTGTAACCACTGGAGTGAACAATGGGAAAGAGGAAACAAAACCAAACATGGAAAAGAGCGATAGCATGTAGACTGCTTCAGTCTCCATTTAAACTCTGGTCTTTCTGGATCCTTCTCTGAAAGACGCCTCCTTCCATCCTGAGAAGAGTCCAGTTTATCAAAGTTGGTCATCATATGTACAATGTGTCTGTGACTGTGTACAAATTTCTCCTGGTTCTGCTCTTCTCACTCAGCATCAGTTTGTATAAGCGTCTCCAGGTAACTATGAAGACCATCTCCTCCCCATTTCTTATAGCACAGTAGTATTCCATTACATTCGTATACCACAACTTGTTTAGCCATTCCCCAATGGATGGGCATCTCCCTAATTTCCCCAAATTGGACTTCTTAATGGCCCATCTGCAGATGTGCTGATGGGACCAGCCCAAGTGTAAAGGAACATTTGATTGGACACCAATGAAAATAACAGAAATTCAAGTTCAAAAATAGTTCTCAAAGGTGGGGTTTTTTGTTAATTTCATAATGTAGGAACTGGTCTCTCAGTCAGTGTGTTGTTTTCCTTCAAATCAACTGTCCTGTTAAAACCTTTATGTCAGACTCATCTTTGCATTTGAAAAGGTCCTATCACCCTACTTGCAAATTGTCTATAGCCTAAGAGGCTCCTAGTGAGTTGCCAATAGGTCTCAATGGCCTTTAGCACCTGAGGGATCCAAGTTGTTTGCATTATATATTATGTATACCTTCTCTCAGCAAGGATATTGACTTTGTATCCTTGATAAAGATTCTTTATTTCCTCATCTTACCCACCCACTTCTTGTGCACATTGTCATTTAAAGACCTGAATAGAATTATTTATAGGCATAATCTTTTTACTTTTGTGCTGTTTCGGGTCCTGAAGTATCTACCTACGCCTCCATTCAAGGAAGGCCTCCCCCAGAGAGCATTCATTCATTCATTTCAATTGACCAACGCTTCCACATCAAGTATTTGCCAGCCCTGGGCTAGGTGCTGAGAAGAGATGACAAAGGTTAGAAAGGAATGTCCTCTGGCCTTGTAGAATTTCTGATGTGATTGTGTGATATACACGCAAATAACTCGGTGAGCCAGTGATCTCACTGATATGGTATATTCCCTTTGTGGGTTGTCATGGCCAAAGAGTTCTTCCTCTGGTGGTGTCCTGCATTGATGATCCCTCTTCACTAGCTAGGCTGCTCCTCAGAAAGCTGAGTCTGCTGCCTAGGAGACAAGGTCATTGTTTTCCCCTCCTTGGACCGACATTCCTACTTTTATTATGTATATCTGGCAGCATTACCGCCCCCACTCCCCACTTTGTTACTGGAGCCTGGTACTGGCCCCTGGAATTCATCTTTGGGCAGAGTAGCACAGAGGCTGGCTGGGTTTGTGGTCTGGTACCTGAAGGTCCCCACTTCTGAGGTATTATCTTCATTTTTCTGCTTCTCTGAGATTTGGGGTGTCACACTGGGGTGAAGGCAAAAAGAGGGGCTGGCTTAGTGTGTAGCTAACCTTGCAAGTCATTATAGATATCACATATATGGGGGGGGGTAGCCAAGCTCACCTGGCCTTGCAAGGTCACCGTTATCTTATGCCACAGAATGTGTGTGTCCGGAGGGTGGCTTTTATACAGTAATGGCTCTTACAAAATTCAGTGAACCAACAGAAGTGTCACTGTGCGTATGGATGTATTTGTGTATATGGATGTATTTGTGTATATACACCTATACACACATAGATACTTAGGTGTAACTAATCTTGCCGGCCTCCCAGCGTTGTTGGGAGGACCTCGTGCGATCTCCTTTGCAAAGTACTTAGCACGTGATAGGTGTTAAGAGCAATTCTGGCTGTTGTTGTTATTACAGAAGCAAGCAAAAGGGTTCCCCCCACACACAGACATGCTATTTAACTCAGACTTCTCTGTCTTCTCCAAAATGTGCGTGACTTGCATAGCTAGGCCACCTACATTTGATCCAAACTCATCCTTGACTTTGTCCCATTCTGCAGATTCACCATCAAGGAAGCAGATGTTTATAGATGTTTGACTGAAAAAGAAGATGGGCTGATCACATGGTAAGAGCAGGGGATAACCAGTGGCCACCCCTATGTGTTCCACTTGTGTCCTTGGGATGTTTGGAGAATATGAGGAAGGCTCCCAGCACATTGAGTGGACTTCACATGGTGACCTTGTAGGAGGGCACAGACAAAAGTGGCACCAGATGGTTGGGTATGGATGGGGTGCTATCTGTGTTTTTGGAGGGGCCATCTACATCAGTGAAATCACAGAATCCATTTGAATAATTGAGAATTTAACTATTTGACCGGCACCAGCCCAGACCTATTCTTCTTTCCTCTTGCTATATTTCCTGCCTACCTGTTCTTCCAGTTACACATGTTCCTGGTGTCTTTTATGCTATTTCTCAGAGACAATTCATCATTGGTAATGCACCGTAGCTCTCTCTACCCACCATTCATCCTACGTTTCCTTTCAGGTCACCTTCAGGTTTGCTTCTTCTGAGACAATAGTGTTCCATAATTTGTAGCCGGATAGCATTGCTGAAAGAATGTTTCTAAGGGTGGGCTGTGTGGGAGTGAGCAGCCAGGAGTCCTTGAAGGCATTGTATTTTCTCCAGATATGATCTAGCCTGCTTTCTTCCTCCTATGTAATTCTGAGCTCAGGTTATTGTCCTTCTGTAGATATATGATGTTGAATGAATGAGTAAACTCAATGGGCTACATGCCATCCTCTGGGAAGTATATGTCTTTTCATCGGCTGTACTTTTTCTCTTTCTATGGCTAGGCCAATCTCTTTTGAATGAATATAGATTCCATTGAGGAAACGTTTCAATTGCTCCAGGATTCAAGGTCATGCTGTATGTGCAATGTCTACATTGGATGCAGCTTTAAGAAACTTATGTGTCTTCTTACTGTTTTTAAAAAGAGTTATACTTTTAATAGAAAAAAGCATAATTTATCAGGTTGTATGGGTGAGCCATGCCCTCAGCTTACCCTAGGGAAAGCCTGGCCAGCTAGACTGAGCAGCCCAAGTCAGGCACCACTATCCACCTGGTGGCAAGTATAAGGATTGCGGTCACGGTGGCTGGGAGGCTGTAAGCTCTGGTGTGCCCCCAAACCTGTTAGAGACTGGGCATTCAGAAAGAGCCTTCTGGGCACTGTCTCGTTAAAAGGCAGCATGAGATGGTGGAAAGATTATTGAATTTAGAGTCGGGAGAGGCTGAGTCCAAATCCTGCTTCTGATGGTTACTAGCCGTATGGCCCTGGGCAAGTCCCTCACCCTCTCTGAGCCTCATTTTCCTTGTATGTAAAATAGAGCTAATATCTGTAGTAATTGCTTTAACAGTTCTAAGGCTTGTGGTTTTTTTTTTTTGTCTTTTTGGAGAAGGGAAGGCAGGGCAATTGGAGTTAAGTGACTTGCCCAAGGTCACACAACTAGTAAGTGTTAAATGTCTGAGGTCAAATTTGAGCTCAGGTCCTCTTGAATCCAGGGCGGGTGCTCTATTCACTGTGCCACCTAGCTGCCCCTGTAAGGCTTGTTATAAGGAGTAAATGTAGTATATAGAGTTTGCAGACCTTAAAGTGCTATAGAGATCTCTGTTATTATTAGCAAGGTTAGCAAGGTTATAAATGAGTTCTTTTTCTGACATTGATGATGCCTCCTTATACAAGGAGTAAGTATTTCCATTGACTCCATGTGGACGACACTCTTGGACTAGGGTAGCTGCAGAAACAGAACTGAGATGGCCAGAGATGGTCCTGGAAAGAAAACCATATGGTCTTTCCAGAAAACCGTGTAGGTCAGGGAACTGCAGAGTCCTAGCAGAGAGAGGGCTGCATGTGGCTGGAGAGATAGCAGTGGACAGAGGCAGTTGTTGAGTGGAATAGAGTTCCTTGGCCAAGCCAAGAGTGACAGGAATGTGAGCTGGTAGCAGTGAAGGGGCAATGGTGTAGCAATAAAGGAATTCCTGGACAAATGAAGGAATTCTGGGGCCATTCCTTTTGGATCAGAGGAGTTCCTAGACTAAGTGGCAAACTTCCTGAGCAAAGGAGGCACCAGATATCATCTGCAGTGCCTTTCATTGATACCGTGAGCCCTTTGGACTGTGCAGGTGTCAGGGAATACAGTTGACTCTACATTAGCTCTAAGTTCTTTTTTGCAGGTGCCTTGGTTGACCCAACACTCTACGTCTTGAGGCAACCATAGAAATTCTTGGGAAGCTGAGACTCAACTTAGGAGAGGGTCAACTCCAGTGAATCCACAGACTTTCCCTTTATGGGGTGAGGAGAGCAACCCCAGGGTAGTACTATAAGTCTCTACCACCAGGAACCTATACAAGTGACTATATATGTATGTCCCTTGGAAGGCAGAACTCAAGATATCCATAAAAATAGACCTTAACGGAGAGATAAAAGTTGTTGTTGTTACCGTTGGCCATTGGGTTAGATAAATCTTGTTCTATATTTTAGGTATTGTTATCCTGAGTGCTTACATGCAAACTTGTTTTTTTAACACTTTTTCTGTAGCGATGTAGACATGAGCCAAATTTTGATGATCCCAAGGAAAACCCCGAGTGGGGGCTTGAGTCAGAGAGTGATTTGTGGGAAGCCCCCAAGACTGAACCTTGTCTGTGTAAATCTAGAGCTTTGGTTCTGTGCCATGAGTTACACTATGAAGTGTTGGAAACCATTACACCAGTGTAGGCCAAAAGAGGTCTAAAATTGGAGCCAAGAGGTTTAGCATTGTTTTGAACAGGGCTGAAGTAGCCCCCCTCCTGTTTCTTTTCCCTGTCCACTGACCCTACTGAAGGAGATTCTCCACTGCTAACTTCAATGGGTAGTGAACTAACACCTCTCTTGGTCGATCACAGGTCTCTTTTGACTGAGCCTGAAGGATTATTCTTTTTAGGTCCCTCTTTCTCTCTGTTGGGACCTCTCTGCCAGGTACCTGGTCCATGTTCCATTTCCATAGAGCCTTACCCCAAGATAGCATACTATCCCTGTTAGCTAATAAAGACTTAAGGTGCTTCACCTTTAAGGAGTATCAGAATTTTCATAGTGGATTCTATGCTACCCAAAACTCCTCTAAGACCCAAAAGAAGAGATTTTTGATAGGGGAACTTCGGGTGCTCTGATGGGCCGAGATACTTAGGGTCAAGACAACCTTCTCAAAGGCCTGCCAAGCACGTCATGTAGGTGGCCACCTACTCTGCCTTTGCTTAAGGCCACTCCTCTGTTGGGGAGGTTGACAGCTCTCGGGCTCCTGAGGGGCCTTCCCTTGAGGACACCCGCCTCCTTCAATGAGTCATCTGAAGGGTCTGGGACCAAAGCCAGGCAATTAACCTTTACTAATTGGAGTCAGAAGACGCCCAGCGTGTGAGCGAGATAAGTAGCTGGTGTTCGGTTTCCGGAGCTAATTTTAACACCAGCAGATGGTGCTAAAATGTCCAGTTTCTCCCTTTTAAAACAAACATCTCAAATTTCCTTAAAATCATATACTGTCAGAGAAAGATAAATGGAGACACATTCACTAATTGCTCCAGAGAGTTCAGAGCAGGGTGATTGTCGTCAGTGTTTAATTTCGTGGAGTAGACTCTGTCCTGGGACATGGGGAGCCTTTCTCCTCCTGTCCTCCCCCTACCCCCAGCTGCTTTCCAGCAGATCAGCTTTCCTCTAGCCAGCTCCTCACTTTGAGGAAGGTAATTAACGCTCTTTCCAAATGTATTTTCACCTCTCGCTTCATGGGGGAGATGAAGCCCAGGAGCCCCAGCATCCCCACAGAGTTCAGTGAAAGATGAATGCTTTCTGCTTCTAGCATTTTTCCCTTCACTCTTTGGCAGAGGGTGTGACTCAGACACCTGGGGACCCTTCTCCATCCCATCATTGTTGGAGGAGAGGCAAAGGAGCTCTGTCCTTTAGGAAGAAGGACTGGCTGGTTTCCAGGGTGCCCTTCCCAGTGATCATGAGGGTATTCTCCCAAAGAAGTATAAAATAGGGCTCAACAACAGGCATAGATTAGAATTCCTAGAGCTTTGGTTCTGTGCCATGGGATATATGGGCCAATTCAGCAAATCATTGAATTCAGGGAATCAAGCATGCTCAAGGTCCTAGAAGGTCAAGGCTAGGGCTCTTGAGTTGATGGCTAGAGCTCAGAGGAGTGTAGGATCCAGTCAAGGGGAGGTCTCTTGGCCCAGTCCCCAAGAGGGAGCTGAATCCCTGGGAAGCTGCTATGGTCAGCAAGGCCAAGGGGCCTCAGGTGGATCTTCTCCAGGAGGCTCCCAGGCAAGCCCTCTGCTTTCAGCTTCAGATCCACCAGATGACTTTCTCCTTGACAGGAAGCCCAACAACCTGTGGTAGTGGGGGCTCCTGGAAGACAGGAAAGCAGCTCTTAAAGGCACTCAGAAATTGGAGGAGGCACTGAAGACACACTTGACCAGCCTCACCACAGAAGTGTTAGTCCAACTTATACACAACATTCCAGACCAGTGGTCATCCAAGCTCTGTTTTGAGACCTCCGGGTAACTCACTGTGTGTTGTTGTGGCCTGTTCAATTTGTGGAGAGCTCTAGTCATTAGGAAGACTTTCCTTAGATCACACCAAAATTTGCTCTTAGTTTTGTCCTCTGGAGTCAAAGCCCGTCGGTAGACAGGCAGGGAAATGGGGGCATCTCATGGGATACTAGGCAGTTGCTTGGTGTGCTCCACTCTTCTCTGGGCTATTGTCTGGTTAACTCCTTGACAGCAGTAACTATTCCCATGCCCAGGACTGTGGCCATGGCCCCTATCCTTGCTGACTGATAGAATGTAAACTGAGGGCAAGGACTATTTTATTTATTCTTTTGTGTCCCTAGTGCCTAGCACAGGGCCTGGCACTTTGTCAGTGTTTTAAGAAATGCTTGTTGGATCATTCCCAGATGCATATATTCTTTTTTTTTTTGAGGGGGGAATGTAAGGCAGTTGGGGTTAAGTGACTTGCCCAAGGTCACACGGCTAATAAGTGTTAAGTGTCTGAGGCTGGATTTGAACTCAGATCCTCCTGACTCCAGGGCTGGTACTCTATTTACTGCACCACCTAGCCGCCCCTCCTCATCTGCTCTTTTTTTTTTTTTCTCTTCTATTCTTAATGATGGCGTTTCAAGCCACTCTTTGAAAAGGGAATATTTTTAGGTTAGGGACTCTTCCTCCTGTTTCTTATATGACATCAATTTGTAGCCACCTTTCTCAACACAGTATAAGGCCAACTATAATCTGATTCTATAACACCAATGTGACTCCACTACCTAGAAACTTTCAGCAGTAGATAGATGCCTGTGGTGGGAAGGAACCAGTTGGTGTGGGCATGTGAAAGACTATATTTTAGTATGGCCTGTTTTCAAAGAGCCCTTTGGATGGACTACCACATCCTTATATGGGGTTGGTTGCTACATTGGCAAGAACATCACCAAAAGCATCAAGGAGTTGGAAATGTATCAGTCCGTCAAAAAATATTTATTAAGTGTAGGTGTGAGGCATTGTGTGGTGGAAAGAATAATGGATTTCAGGGAGAACTGAGTTCTGTACTGGACCTGCCACTTACTAGCTGGGACCCTGGGTAATTCCTATAACTTCTGGATCTCCATTTTCTCATCCATAAAATGGAGATTAAAATGCTTCTATTACCTACCTCACAGGGTTATTATAAGGTTCAGATGAGATCATCTGGATAAAGTGTCTTGTAACTATGAGCTGTTATTATTATAATAAATCTGGACATGGAATGTCAGAGCTGGGAGGTACCTTAGAACATGGAATGTTGGAGCTGGGAAGGGAACCTTAAGAACATGGAATGCCAGAATTGGGAAGGGACCTTAGAACTGAGAATGTCAGAACTGGGAGGAATCTTAGAATATGGAATATCAGAGCTGGAAGGGAACTCAGAGTTCATAAAAGCCCAGGCCTCTCATGGTATCAGTAAATTGGCCAGAGATGGGAAGTGACTGGCCCCAAATCACATGGGGATTTGTTGAGTCTTGAGCCCAAACTTCCTGCTTTCCCATCCAGTGTACTACAGCTGCTTCCCACAAACCTGTAAGACATACCCCGCAACCTTCTAGTACGTAACTGAGTATATGCATTCAAACAGTGAAGAAGGGCGAGTTGTAGAGCGCAGCATAACTGGAGTTGGCAGGGATGTGTTATGAGTCAAGGAGAGCCTGGAAAACCATCAGGGTCCTCAGACTGATTTAGGAAGGCTTCATGGAAGAAGTGGGTTTTCCAGGATTAGTTTATGAATGATGGAGCATTTAAAATACATTGAACCAATCAGTATCAGGATATTGGAGAATTTCTTTGGTCTATCTTCCGTTCCTCAGCTACACTTGGGACCACCCTTAGGTCTAGAGGAGAAAACCTGAATCCCTGGGGATTTATTTTTCAAAGTCAGCTCTGAGTACCCATGATAACTTAAAAATAGTGAAATAACGTACTGAAGCAGGCTTTTGGGCCCAGCTTCCAGCCTCACTCACTCGAAGGAATATCATTTAGGTGACATCATTAAAAACAACATTCTTTTTGTGAGTGGATGTCGATTTCAAGGAAAATGGTCACGTGCCTAAGCCTTAGAGCATGGAAGGAATGGTACTAAATCTGGCACTTAAAAATGGTTCTGTAAATGTTTGGTGCTTACCCAAGTGACCGGGTAAGGTCAACAACAGTGCATCATGAGCATCCAAGGCTCCCACTGCCAATCTCTCCCCAGTATCTAAAAATTGCATTGCATAGTGCATCATACAGTAGTTAGAGTATGGGACTTGGAGTCAGAAAGATATGAGTTTGACTCCAAGCTCAGATGCTTTCTGGCTGTGTGACCCTGGGCAAGTCACTTAACCTCTTGGTGCCTCAGTTTCTTCATCTGTAAAATGGGGATAACATTATGCATGTTATGCATATAACATTATGCATATAATAACATATAATAATAATAATGATGATGCATAACATATAACATTATGCACCCTTACAGGGTCATTGTGAAGATCTACTGAGAGAAAGTATGTCAAGTGCTTTGTAAACCTTAGGGCTTGATGTTTTTGGTCCAGGCCTGTGATTTCATTGGAGGACAGGCCCTATGTGGATTAGAATCCTAGAAAATTTCAGGGAAGGTGGGGCTCTGAGATGGTTGGCTAGCTCTGAGTCTCACAGACAGTGTGATGGAAGGAGAACCTGAACCCAGATCTTCTGACTTGAAATCTAATGCTCTCTTCTCTCTGCTATATTTGTTCCTCAAGACTGTATATAAATGTTAGTGATCCCCATCACCATCCCTACCACCATCATCCACTGTAGTTGTATCATGCATTTTACAAAGTGCTTTCACATTCAGGGTTTTATTCGATTCCCCTCAGTAACCCTGTGAAGTAGGCACATGGGGAAGCAGTCCCTTAGGGATAGCTAGTAAGGAGGGCCAGGGTCAGAGTTCCAACCTGTGGCCTCCCAATCTAGTGCTTTTGCTGCTGTGCTTCTAATCCCATGATAGGACTGAGAACTCTCAGCAAGATTTTACTGTTTTTGTTTTACTTTAAGGATAGAATATTGAATGCACAGATCAGGAGGACCCTCAGGAAGTTATACACAAACCATTAGAGGTGAAAGGAATCTCAGAACCTAGATTCTAGAATGTCAGGTCTGAAAAGGACCCTAGAACATAAAAGAGATCATTACAACTGGAAGGAATTTTAGAGAATTAGAATGTCAGAGTTGGAAGGGACTTTTGATTACAGAACATAGAATGTTAGAACCAGAAAAGTCTTAAAACAGAAAATGTCAGAATTGGAATGAATTTTAGGATACAGGGTGTTAGAACCTGTGACAATATTAGAGCTACTTCCAACTGGACATTAGAAATTAGGAAATTGAATGTTAGGACTTCATGGGACTTTAAAATATAGACTATTATAGCTCCTTTAATTCACGCGCCCCCCATCTTCCAGTGGAATAAACCAATCCCAGGGAGGCAAAGTAGGGTCACATAACAAATGATTGGTGCCGTCAGGACTAGAACCCAGATCTCCCAACACTCAGGCCAGCACTCTTTCCACTATATCACAATGTGCTTTAGGAGTTTCAAGTAAAACATTTAGAAATGGGAGGACATTTTTTGAGGGAGGGGGTAGGGGACCTAAGTGGTAGTGACTAGCAAAGGCTTGGAAGTGGGAATATGTATGATAAGGGTGAGGGCAAAGAGTGGGGAGAATAGCATGGCTGGAGACAGAATTCAAATCAGTATCCCCCCATGCACAGGGCTTACAGAATCCCTGGAAAAAGTCAATGTGGAGATGGTAACCTGAAATCACATTCCTGGAAACCTGAGATCCCACTTTTTATTCTTGATTCCTTATTCTGATAGGTAGAAGAGGTTTCTGCTGTTATTCTCTCTCTGTCTCTGGCTGTCTCTCTGTTTCTCTCTCTCTGTCTTTCTCTCTGTCTCCCTCCCTCTCTCTCCCTGTCCCTCTCCTTCTCTCTTTCCTTCTCCCTCCCTCTCTCTCTCTTTCTCTCTCCCTCTCCTTCTGTCTCTGTCTCTGTCTCTCTCTCCTTCCTCTTTTCTCTTCTTTGGAGCTTCCAAGATGCCTTGCTCCAGCCGGGCCCCATTTTTCTAGAGGATGTCTCTAGAGGTAATAAATGAGCACTTTGGGCACGACATGAAAGGGATTTTGCAAATTGCAGGGTGTTTGCCAGGGTGAGAGATGACCTGTCAGATGGGCTGGCGGCAGGGACCTGCTGTGCCTCTCCAGGGTCAGGAGGGTTTCTGGGGGCACTAGGGAAACGGGCCCCACCCCCTTCAAAGGGTGTTCTCAGCATCCTAATGGGCTACCTCTGCTTTCTGGGGAGACTCCATCACATTGTTTGGGATCACAGGGTTTTTTCCCAGTGAATATGAAGATTTGCATGATAATTTATGTGACAGAGTAGAGGCAGCATGGTGGAATGGATTGGAAAGAGGCCTGGATTTGGAGTCACAAAACCTGGGTTCGAATCCCAACTCTGCTACTTAGTAGCAGGGTGAACTTGGGCAAATTGCTTTACCTCCCCTGGGCTTTGTTGTTGTTCAGTTGTTTTTCAGTCATGTGCTCACTCTTCATGATCCCATTTGGGTTCTCTTGGCAAAGATCCTGGAGTGGTTTGCCATTTCCTTCTCCAGCTTATTTTACAGATGAGAAAACTGAGGCAGAGTTAAGTGACTTGCCCAGGGTCACACAGCAAATAAGTGTCTGAGACCAGATTTGAACTCAGGAAGATGAGTCTTCCTGACTTCAGAACTGACACCTGACTTCCTGACTCCACTGCAGCACCACCTGGCCGCTCTGGGCTTTAGCTTCCCCATAAATAAAATGAGGAATCTGGATTAGATGAATTCCAAGGCTCTAGCTCCTATAATATAGAGATCAACCTAATGCAGGCTGAAGAGGGGTAAGAGCTTGGTTCCACTTTGAATCATTGAGTATGATAATAATGGCTTGTGTGAATATGCACAAATATTCAAGTGGATCTGTCATCTCCTCCATGTGTATGCTCCCTCCAGTGAGGTAAGCTGAAATCCACCCATGCCTGCCCATCCTGGGAGACTTAGCCATGTCTACTGGTCCACCCAATGCTTCCGAGACTTTCCATTATTTCCCAACTAACATTGTAGCACAGGAGCCGTCCACTGGTTATCTCTTGCTTTCATCCTGTGACAAGCTCATTTTCTTTTTTGAGCACACATTTCTTTGATGACATCCTTTATTCAAATTTATAAGAATCTGCAAAGTTCCTCATTCATTACATATTGCAGCCCACTCACACCCACTGTTCCCTTCCCTATTGACCTCTGTTGGATGCCTAGTTTGCAATCTTTTGAAAAGCATAGTGTGCTGTGACTTCACAGCCATGCAACAACACTGGTAGAAAATTGGTGTTACAATGACGGGCCTTTGTTTCTGGAAGAAGCTTGGGGTCTTTAAAGGAGATTTGTAATTTCCTCAAAGTGATCCAGCCTACTGTCATCCTCCTATTTAATTCTGGAGCCAACTCATTCACTTGTACTGTCTGTTGATGTGTGTGTGTGTGTGTGTGTGTGTGTATACATATATATGTATACACACACACACACACACACACACACACACACACACACACACACACACACACACACACACACACACACACACACACACACACACACACACACACACACACCCCTAGTCATATCTATGAACAAGCTCTATAAATTATCCATCCAACTCAGGGGTTCTCTTCACCTTTTTGTGTCCTAGATACCTTTGGCAGTCTGGGGAATCCTGTGGATCCCTTCTCACAATCATGTTTTTAAATGCCTAAAATAAAGTACATAGAATTAAAAAATAAAACCAATTATATTGAAATAGTTAACAAAATATTTAAAAACAAGTTAACAGATTGCAGTTTAAGAGGCCTGGATCTAACTGAATGTTAAAGTGTGGGCATCAGACACCGACTACTACTTGTGTCTGGAGATTCACAGGGGCCAGCAGGAATCAGGCAAACACTGCTAAGGACTCCAGAGTCCAGGGTAAGAGCTTGGAGACCTTAGGGGCACAGGTGGTGTTATCATCAAAGTTGCTGATTGAAAGCAAAGGCTCTGGAAAAGAAAGACAGATTTGGGAAATGAATAGCTGGTTAAGAAAATGGTGTCTGAGAATGTAATTTAGATTTCTGAATTGGCTCCTGGCCAGGGATGGTGTGCACCTAAAATGGCTGAGAAACATGAATTCACCTGTGTTCTTACAAATCGAATGGCACAACTGCCCCAGAAACAGTGAGGTCTGAAGAGTAGAGAGCCCTGGGCTCAGAGGCAGGAAAACCTGAATTCCAGTCTCACTTCAGGCATTTCTAGCTGTGTGACTGTGGGCAGCCAAGCTAGCCTTGTCTGTTTTCTCGTCTGCACGATGAGGCTAATGATACCTGTGAGCACCTACCCCACAGAATTCTGGTGAGGATCAGCCGAGATCATGCATATGCAGAGCTTTGAAAACCTTCAAGTGCTTATATAAGTGTGAGCTATCATCATCATCATCATCATCACATCTCTATCTGAGGGGATTCGGTTTTTTAAAATAGACTTTGGAATGAAAAGAAAAGGGAAGAGAGAAACCTGCCTATATATTGCACTACACTAGGAATGCCAGGAAGAATAAACCGTGGAGACGCCCAAAAATTCACAGGAGACAAAATCCAAAGGAGCCAGGAAAAATAATAGTAACAGACATTCGTGTAGTGCTCTTATTGCCTTCCCTTTGAGATTATCTTCTAGTGACTCTGCATATATCTTGTATGTATGTAATTTCTTGCATGTTTTATTCCCCCATTAGAGTGTGAGCTCCTTGAGGCCAGAAACTGTGTTTTTATCTTTCTGTGTATCCCCTGTGGTTAGCACAATGCTAGGCACAGAATAAGTGATTAATAAATGCTTATTGACTGCTTTTAGGTTTGTAAAACACTTGCTGGACCTTATCTCATTTGAACCTCACAATAACTCTGTGGTATTGGGACTACTGGTATATAATACTAAATTCCAATTTTACATTTGAGTAAACTGAAGCTCAGAATAGTCACATGACTAGGAAGTATCAGAGCTGGAATTTCATCCCAGATCTTTGCAATTCTAATTTGCAATGCTCTAGCCACCATTCCATATTACCTTCCAAAAACTCACAGACTAAGGTATTTGTGGATACCTGTGTAGAGTGTGTGTAATAAGCAAGATAAGCCAGAGATCCTGATGTAGGGAGGAAAATTTGCTGTCAGAGATATCATTGAGATGTGCTGATACAGGGCTATAAGAGAATATGCACTCATATGAGGAAAATCTATACATTAGAAAGGGGAAGCATGTTGGAGAGTATTTGTATCAAGCACTGGATACAACAGAAGCAGTATTATCAGACTATATTATAAACTACCTGGATAGTCGGAAGAAGAAATAGATGAGGATTTCAGAAACAGACCACAATCCTGGCACAGAGACATGATGCTATTGATGGGTGGGGGGAGACTTCAATTATTTGTACATCTGGTAGAGCTTTCTTTCTTTGACAAAAGCAGATCAGCTAATAATTTGTTTTCTCTTGGTAATTTCATCCTTTGAAAAGTAGATGAAGCTGCTATTCTGTATCTGATGTTCACCAACAAGGAGGAACTGGTTGCCAGGGGAGAAATGATGGAAATTTTCAGGGGTGTGAAGGAGAGATGTAGTCATTGAGTTTTAGTTTGATAGAGGAGAGAAAAGAGAGAAAATCTTGGCCTGATATGATATGCACCCACAATTTGGGGAGAAGGAAGGATTTCATGGCCTCAAATTCTACAGGTAATGTCAGCTCAGGAATGATGGGAAGCTCTCAAGAATAAAATTCTGCAGACACGAAAACAATTCCAATGAAGAAAAAGGAATTATCTAAAGATTTTGACTAACCAACTTTTATCTTAAAAAGATATTGGGGGCAGGCAGAAGGAAGAGAACATGCTCAAGTTAAAGATAATAATTTCAAATATTTCAAATACTTAATATTAAATAAGTTTTAATAATTTTAAAAAGGCAAACTGAACATGGAATTAAGGGCAGGTAATAGAGGTTAATACAAAAGTATGGCATGCTTTTTCAAAATCAATTTAATCCAACAAACATTTAAGTGTTTTCTATGTGCAAGGCACTATATACTAGGTACTGGAGGTCCAAAGACAAAAAGGAAGCAGTCCCAGGTCTGAAGAAATGTTTATTCTACTGGAAAGATATGACAGGTATGCAAGTAAATAAATACAAAATATATTCATAGGAGGGATCTTACAAAGAACCTTCCTCTTCTAAGATGCATTAATCAATAAGAATTTATCAGCACCTGCTACTGTGCTGGGCTCTCAAGATGCGATGCAGAGACCAAAATAAAAGTCCTTGTCCTCTGGGAGCTAACAGTATTTTGGGGCTGACAACATATACATAATTATATACAGAATATATATCAATAGTTTTAGATTGTGGCATGGGGTACTGCAAATTTAAATGATTGACCTACAGTTGTAAAGCTGGCATATGTCACGGGGAACTTGAACCCGAGTCATTCTCGCAAGCCAGTTCCATATTCCTTGCTATATCTTATATGCAAATTAACACAAAGTAATTTCAAATGAAAGAGCGCTAATAAACGGATCATAAAAAGATAACATCCGGAGCATTTAAATTCAGAGAAAGTTGAGTTGGCTATAGAAAGCTCAAGACAGAAAAGGGGTTTTCTTAAAAAAAGATGTATTGTGGAAAATAGGAGGTTCAAAGAATATGTAAGAATGTTGCTTGGGGGTAGGTGGGGTGATGGTAACAGACAACACAGAGAAGGCAGATTTTTTTTTTTGGCTTCTATTTTCTCTTCTAAGGAGAATGATCTTTGGACTGCAAAGACCAGGACAAATGTGGTTAAGCACGGAGCTATCTGCTAAGTTCAAATCATGAGACACTGAAGAACCACACGGTGGGGATGACGGAGTGGAGAAGGCTTTGTTGAAACCCTGGAAGTGATTTCAGAAAGCTCACGGAGAGACTTCTTGACTAACAAAACGGTAAATTAGCCCTCTCCGCAAAAGTCTTCCTCCGATCTCCAAAATAAACGTAGGCATTGTACCCCGGAAGTAGAATGCTTAGAGTGAAATCGGGAACCTTAAGATTTCACACTGGAGAACTGTAATATTTATTGTGCTCACTCGGCAAGCGGGGCTCAAGGGACATTCTAGGTGACGGGGCCACTAATTCCCAACATCTGCACGGCCTCCCCAGGCCGCAATCGGTTCCGCCACGGGAAAAAAACTCGGCGAGCAGGAGCGGAAATCGGGAAGCTGACAGTGCGCTTGCGCAGGGTATTTCTAAGGCTTATGGGAAATGAACCGGAAGCCGAACTGGAACAAAGCCTGATCCGGAAGTTGCTCTGTTCAAGGATACCCGGCTCTCCCGTGATTCCTTGTGACTCGGTTCAAACGTCACCCAAACGGGAAGTGATGTTATTTCTGCCCGGTCACGTGAAGGCAGGAAGACAATGCGGAAGTAGGCAAAATTATTACGGACCTGCAGAAGTTCGCCGTTTATTTTCTAATGAAAAGGGGAGCTGGTTGGGAGCAGAGCTGATATTCCCCCTTCCCAGATATCTTACAGGACCTGGCTGAGGCAGCCCTGTAGCCGGGGAGGCACGATCTCGGAGGCTGTAAGGAGGGTCCGGAAGACTTGTGGGAAATGCCCTAGCTTTCGAGAAGAAAAAAGCCCACGGCACAAAGAGATAAGCCCCTCAGGAAGATCCTAACAGTCAGAAGGAGTTTCTAGCAAAACTGCGAAGAGAAACCTATATTAGCAAATATAATACAAAGAAAGTGAACTGCTAGTGTCTGATGAAAGACAGGCTCCTTTACTGCAGGGGTTCTTAACCTTTCTTGTGTCCTGTACCTCTTTGGCATTGTAGTGAAATCTCTGGACTCCTTCCCACTATAATGTTTTAAAATGACAAAGTAAAACACATAGGATTGCAATAGAAATGAGTTATATTGAACTATATCAAAATATAGAAAAATCTAGTTTCTGGGCCCACGTTAAGGCACTGCTTTGGACGGACCCCAGAAGTTATGGAACAACAATTTGAAATCTCAGAAGGACTCAGAGAAACAAAATTTACAAAGGAAAGAATTAGAAAGGAATTTGGGTCAAATTAAAGCCCTCAAGCAGAGCATTTATCACAGATTTTTAAAACAATTTGCAGACTAGGAAAAATAGAATCTATTATGGAGAATTTTCCTAAAGAAGTGAAAGAGAGATTAACAGATTTAGAACACAAAATACTGAAGTGGAGGAAAATTTGGCAGAAGAGAGGCAAAGGGCAATAATTTTAAAAGAACACATAAATTCTATATAAACCAAAGTAACTGACCTTGAAGGCAGGATGTGCAGAGAGAACTTAAGGATTATGGGTCTCTCAAAAGAACATGATAAATCAAAAACCCTGAATACCACAATGCAAGAACTAATATAAGAATATTGTCCAGAACTTCTGAATATAGGCAGCAAAGCATCAATTCAAAGAATCCACAAACTACTGCCAGAAGGGAAAAAAACCAAAACCAGAAAACCCATGCTTCAGACTAGTACATACTGTGGTTAAATTTAACAATTTCAATGTCAAATTTTGCAAGTAGAGAGGAGAAAGACCTTCAAATATGAAGGAAAGGCAAGCTGAATAACTGTTGTTCTGAATTTACAAGAAATCAGAGAAGGAAAGGGACCAACATATTTCACAAGGTAGTTGAGCTCAAGCTGCAACCCAAAATTACATACCCTTAAAACTTTTAATCAGAGTGGCTAGGTGGCGCAATGAGTAGAGCACTGGCCCTGGAGTCAGGAGGACATGAGTTCGAATCTGCCCTTGGACACTTAACACAAAGCTAGCCATGTGACCTTGGGCAAGTCACTTAACCCCAATTGCCCTACCTTCCCCACTCCAAAAAGCAAAAAAAAAAACCCCAAACCCAAAAAACCTTTAATCTTATCAAGAAAAGATGGAACATTCAAATCAGCAAGAAGAGGCAGTTGGGTCATTTCTTCAAAAAACCAAACCAAGACAACCCCAAAGTGAGCAGATTTGATTTGCAACCACCTTAAATGTAAGTATAAGAAAAGGAACTAAGTACTACTACTTAGAAAAGACTAGGTAATGAAAGTACTTATTTTCGGTTTATAATTTGTTGTTTATATGGAAAAAAGAAAAGATTGTTTTTGTCTGAAAAAAGCACAGAGAACTCATCAAAGGAAGAAAAAGACCTAAGGGACTAAATATTTCCAGGGAATTTAAAGGAAGAGATTAATCAAATTGAAAATGAAGCAACCATTGAATTGATAAAACTAGGAGTGATTTAACAAAAGGAATCAAATAGCTAATCTGATTTTTAAAAAGAATAAATAAAACCAAATTGCATAAAAAATGCAATCACAACAATTGAAAAGGAAATTATCAGCCATTATTTTTCCCAGTTATATGCTAACAAAACTGATAACTCAGAAGAAATAGATACATTAAAAAATAGAAGCTACCCAGATTATCAAAAGAAAAAAATAGGCTATTTCCATAACCGAGTATCAGAAGAAAAAAATTGAACAGCCGCAAGTGAACTAAGGAAAAACATCTTTCAGGACTAGATAAGTTTGCAAGTAAATTCTAGCAGACAGTCAAAAACAAGTAATTCCAATGCTACATAAACTTTTTAATAGGAAAAGAAGGCTCTCTTCTAATCCTTTTCTGTGAATGAAACAAGGTCTTGATACCCAAGCCAAGGAGAGACAAAGCAGAGACAGAAAACCTTAGATCACTGTCCCTGATGAGTATTAGTGCAAACATATTAAATAAACTATTAACAAGTAGGGTATAACAACCTATTAGAGAAATTATACCCTGTGACCAAATTGGATTTATGCCAGAATTGCAGCATTAATTCAGCATAAGGAAGATTATAAATTTAATAAAACATTTAAATAATATTAAATTAATATTAATAAACCATTATATATTAATAATTATTAATAAAATAATGTTAAATTAATATTAATAAAATAATAACATTAAATTAACCATTAAATAATATAATAAAACCCATGTGATTATATCAATGGGTGCTGAAAAGGCTTTTGACAAAATCCAGTACAACTTGTATGAAAAAAAACCCCAGAAATCATAAGAATTAATGAACCTTTCCTTAAGAGCAAACATTATTTGTAATGGAGAAAAATTAGAGACCTTTTCAGTAAGACTAGGGCTAAGGCAGAGATGCCCATTATAACCTCTGATATTTCACATAGTTATAAAGGTGCTAACAATTGCAATAAAACAAGTAAAATAAATTGAGGGGATAAGCATAGGAAAAAAAATCTTGGTTTTTGCAGATGATATGGTGGGGTACTTAGAGAACCTTAGTCAAATTGCAGGATGAAAATATACATAAATCATTAGAATTCACATATATATATATATATATATATATATATATATATATATATATGTATAGCCAATAAAACTGAGCAGGAAGTGCTAGAAGGAGAAATTCCATTCAAAGTAACTACAGAAGCTATGAAATATTTGAGATCCACCTAGAGATTATAGGAAAATGCCCTTTGCAGAAATAAAGCCATACCTAAATAATTGGAGATACATTAATTGCTCATCAGTAGGTTGGGCCAATGTAACATAAATAACAGTACTACCTAAATCAACTTACTTATTTAAAACTGTGCTAAATTACAAAGGAATATTTTGTAGAGCTAGAAAAAATAGTAATGAAATTCCTATGGAGGAACAAAAGGTTAAGAATCTCAAGAGTAATAATCATAATTCTGAGAACATACACTAACAAAATAGGAAAAGAGAAGATTAATGAACTGAACGTGCAAAAAACATTCACTATGCTTAGTTGAATTTTTTTTTTACCAAGCATTCAAAGATGGTTCCACATTAGGAAAATAATAAAATGTGATATAATATAATGCGATATAACATTTTTAAAATCCCCAAATTACATTATTATATATTAATCAGCAAGCATTTATGAAGTACTTACTAGGACAAAAAGAAAAGGAAAAAAATTGGTCTCTGCCCTGTGACAGCTTACATTCTCATGGAGATGATAACACATATACAAATGTCTACATACAAAATGAAGATTGAATGGAAGGTAGGCTTAGAGTGGAAGGCACTAACAGTTGTGGGGGGCCTGGAAAGGCCTTCTGGAGCAGGTAGTGCTTGAGCTGAGTCTTTTTTAAAATTACATTTTATTTTTTTCAATGAATAAATGTTTATTTTCTTTCCCTCTTACCTCCCATAATTCAGCCATTCCTCAGTTGATGGACACCTCCTTAGTTTCTAGTTCTTTGCCTCCTCAAAAAGAGCTGCTATAAATATTTTTGTACATATGGGTCTTTTCCCCTCTTTTCTTTGATTTCTTTAGTGTATAGGCTCAGTAGTGGTATTACTGGGTCAGAAGGTTCCCACAATTTACTAACTTTTTTGACATAGTTCCAAATTACTTTCCAGAACAACTAGACTAGTTCACAGCTCCACTAACAATGCATTAGTGTACCTGTTTTCCTGAAGCCCTCACCATCATTTGTTATTTTCCTCTTTTGTGATCTTTGCCAGTCATATGGTATGAGGTAGAACCTTAGTGTTGCTATAACTTGGATTTCTCTAACTATTAGGGATTTGGAATTTTTTTCCATATAGTTGTTGATACTTTAAAATATCTTTCTTTGAAAACTGTTGACCATTTATCTTGGGCAATGTCTCTTATTCTAATAAATTTGAACCAGTTCCTTAGATATCTTGGGTAGTAATAACTAGCACTTATATAGTACTTTAAAGTTTGCAAAGGACTTTACAAATATATCTCATTTTATGCTAACAACAGCTCTAGGAGGTACCCCCATTTTACAGATGAGGAAAGCGAGGCAGAGATTAAGTGACTTGCCATGGGTCACACAGCTAGCAAGTGTCTAAGACTGAATTTGTTGTGTTTTTTTTTTTTTGCTTTTTTTTGGAGGAGGGAGGGCAGGGCAATTGGGGTTAAATAATTTGCCCAAGGTCACACTGCTTGTAAGTGTGTCAAATGTTTGAGGCTGATTTGAACTCAGGTCCTCTTGACTCCAGCACCAGTGCTCTATTCACCTCACCTAACAACCCCTGAGACTGAATTTGAACTCAAGTCTTCCTGACTCTAGGTCATGCAGTCTAGTCATCATTCCTCCTACCTGCCTCCAGGAAAGGGTATCGGCCCTTTATCAGAAAAACTTGCTGTAAAGCTTTTTTCCTCTCAGCTAATTGTTCCCTTTCTGGGAAAAGAGAAAGAGGCAGTGACAAGTGGGAGGGTGAATTAATGAATGCAGTTGTCAGAAGCATAGCAGACTTTTGAGGTGGGACAGAGAGAGAATTATTTGCCTTCTAGTATTAGCTATATTGGCTTTTGTTTGTGTAGACTTTATACAATCAAAATTGTCTGTTGTATCTTTTGATCTTTCTGTCTCTTGTTTGGTTGTGAATCCTTCCCCTCTCCGTAGTTCTGAAAGGTAATTTCCTTCTTCCTCCAATTTGTCTATGATGTGATGTTTTATACATGTCATGTATGCATTTAATGCATAACTTTCTATATGGTGTGAGGTGTTGACTTGAGCCTAATTTCTCCCACACTGTTTTCCAATTTTCCCAGAAGTTTTTGTCCACTGAGTCCTTCTCTCCGTGCCTGAGCTGTCTTTAAGGAAGCCAACTTAGTGGGCTAGCCATTGCAGAGCCATAGAGGGGAGAGATGGAGTGTCATTTGAGAAACAGCAGTAGCTGGAGTGTAGTGTGTTAAAAGACTGGAAGGGGCCAGGTTGGAAAGAACTTTAAATGTCAAAGAGAGGAGTTTTCTGTTGGGGCCTAGAGGCAATAGAGAGTGGTTGGAGCTTATCAGTAGATACAGAAAAAGCCTTTGACATACTGCAACATAAATTTATGCTAAAAAAAACCCCAACCCTACAAAGCTTAGGCATAGCAGACCATTTAATAATATGGGTAAAACTATCTTTCTCAAACCAATGGCTAGACTCATAGATCAGGGAAAGGTAGATACAATTTACTTAGATTTTAGCTAATCATCTGACAATGTCTTTCATGCTGTTCTTGTGGACCAAAGGGTGTGTTCCAAATGATTAGTTGGGTTCTGAACTGGTTGAATGGCCAAGTTCAAAGAACAATCATTGCTTGTTAAATTTTGGCTTGGACAGATGTCTCAAATGAAGTCCCTCGGGTAATCTGTGTTTGGCCCTGTGCTGCTACATAATATTTATATCAGTGATTTGGATAAGGTGTCAGTGGCATGATTGTCAGATTTTCAGGTAACACTGATCTTGGAGGGGTGACTGTCATGCTAATGATAACAGTGCATAGAGTACAGGGCTTGGAGTTAGGAAGCTCCAAGTTTGAGTCCTGCCTCAGACATATACTAGCTCTGAGACCTTGGGCAAGTCACTTAACCTTTCTCTGCCTCAGTTCCCTCATCTGTAAAATGACAATAATAGTAGCACCTACTTCACAGAGTTTTTGTGAGGCCCACATGAATTAACATAGATAAAGTACTTTGCAAACCTTCAAACACTACAGGAATGCTAGCTGTTTGGCTTACAGCTATGATTAGAGCCAGGCTACAAAGAGAACCTGACAGATTGGAACCTAATACAAAACTTAAATCTGATCAAATTTGACAAGTGCAGAAATGCATGCACAAACACAACAACTTCACAGGTACATGATGGGGTGGTACAGCAGTTTGTCTGAACAAAATATAGGGACTTCAGTGGGCCATATTATGAGTGAGCAGTGTGATATGGCTGCCCTCAAAGTGAATGAGAACCTCAGCTGCTTTGAGGGATAAATGATAACCCTCTAGTACTATGCCCTGGTCAGCTCATACATTTAGCACTGTAACTAAACGTACAGAAGAATCCTTGCTAATGAATGTTGTCTAGAAGTGGAATGGGCTAGCTTGGGAAGCCATAGGATTGTAGACAATGAGCTGAGAAGGATGGGAGAGGTCGCTAGAGAGGGTCAGTGACTTGCCCAGGGTCACACAGGGCATAAGAAGCCTAGCCAGGGATTGAAGCCAGGTTTTCCCACTTTAAATTCAGCACCCTTTCCACTGTGCTGCCTAAAGGGATGCAAAGAGGCAGGATGACCACTTTGGGGGTGTTTTAGAAGTAATTCTCGTTCAAGGACATGTTGGGCTAGAATGCAGGGGTGGGGAACCTGTGGCCTTGAGACACATGTGGCCCTTTAGATTCTCAAGTTTGGCCCTTTGACTTCACAGGACTTGACATTTGGATTCAAAGGGTTGTCCTTGAGGACCTAGAGGACCATGTGACCTTGAAGCCACAGGTTGCCCACCCTTGGGCTAGATGTTTCTGGGGTTGAATGAGTCTGTGGTCCATCTTTTCTCTCTCTACAGGAAATCCCTTCTATAATGTACATCCCTGACAAGTGATCAGTCAGACTGTGCCTGAACAACTCCATTAAGAGGCTGCTCACTACCCTTGAGGTAGCATGTTCTATAACAGCCCTGCTTGTTTGAAAGTTCTTCCCCTTCCCCTCCAGTTCTGGCCTTTGCAGCCCTCTAGGATGTACCCCTCTAGGATGCACCCATATCATCTTCTCTTTGGGTGTGCGATGGAGCCCACCTGTCTGAGAGCTGAGAGCTGCCTGGCCCCTCTCCTGCCCTCCCCACAGATGCACCCAGGCTGGATGGGGCAAAGTACTGGCTGGCTGTCTCAACCAGATGCTCTCACTATGCAGTGTGCAGAACGAAGCTGGGGAATTGTTCTCAGAGAGGAATTTGACCAATGCAATAAAAAGGCTGCAATGAAAGTGTGCTAATGGGAGCTGTCAGCAACAAGGGGCTGGCCTTGGTTCCCAAGGGAATTCCAAGGACCTAATGAGCCTGTTAGCTAGGAGGGGAAAGGGAAGAAGGACAATTATTCTAACATATGAGAGCTTTCCTCCTTCTCTGGTACTATCTGGCTACCATAGGGCCTCTTGCTGGCTGCTTATAAATTACAGCCTAGTTGGGCTCCTGTGGGGGGCCTGTGATACACACTTGGACCTGGGTTCCCTCTCTGGCAGGCCAGGTTGGTGTGGCCAAATCTGGGATCTCTTTGATAATGAACACCTCCTCTCACCCCCAGTCAGGCTCAGATGCAGTCCAGCTGTCCCACACATTTGTGAGGAAGCCAAAGGCTTCCTCTGTCTTTCTCTGATCTGAATGAGAGAACCAATTCAGTACCCTCCTCCTCTTCTTTCCACCTGAGAAGTTAGCAGACCTGACCTCAGCCAGGTGTTATTGAGGGAAACTCTTACCAGATCTGTTCACCCTAAGATATAAATGGCTGATATTGGCTTACCAGGTCAGCTCTTTGGTGGAGGACCATGGCTTTAGGTCTCAGCCCTGCCCATTTGGGTGACTTTAAGCAACTCCCTTTACTGCTCTGGGTCTGAGTTTCTTCAGTGTTAATGATGGAGTTGAAAAGCTAATGCTATTTTAGGCTATTTTAATATCAGTCTAGTGACTGATCTAGGAACACCTAGGGTGTATTGTCCCCATGTATGGTAGTCCTACCGCAGCTGACTAATTGTGTCCAGTTGTGGGCACTCTGTTTTAATAAGAGCCTTGGCAAGCTGGTGAGTGTCCAGAGGAGGAGGAGCAGGATGCTGAAGGAACTGGGAGGTTTAGCTTGAAGATAAGACTCGGGGAATGCAGTACTTAAAGGCTTATCATGTGAAAGAAGGACTGCCTTATTCTGCCAGATGGGGGTAGGGGTTACTATAGAGAACCTACTGGGATACAGCTTTCAGCTCAATATTAATGCAGATTTCCTAGCAATTAGAGCTTCTTAGAGAACAAACAGGCAGCTAGGTGATGCCACAGTGGATAGATGCTGGGCTTGGAGTCAAGAAGACTCATCTTCCTGAGTTCAAATTTGGCCTCAGACACTTACTAGCTGTGTGACTCTGGGCAAATCACTTCACCCTGTTTGCCTCAGTTTCCTCATCTGTAAAATGAACTGGAGAAGGAAATGGCAAACCACTACAGTATCTTTGCCAAGAAAACCCCAAATGGGGTCATGAAGAGTGGGACACAACTGAAAAATGACTGAACAGCAACAAAGACAACATTTATTAAGCTGAGAGTCTAGTCAGGGCATCTGCCCTGCCAGTGACTGCTGTTTACTACTTGTATGACCTTAAGCAAGTCACTTCCCTTCCCTATCCTTTGGTTTCTTCCTCTATAAAACGAGGGGGGTTAGATGATAGGATTTTGGAGGTCCCTTCAAACTCTAAATCTATGTTCTTACTATGCTCAGAGCTGTGTGTTGGATCCCAGAAGCAGAGAAGCATTTGGTAAATACCTGCTGTGTACAGATAGCCCTATACTGAGGCTAGGAAGGAAGGAAACAAGCATTTATTAAGCACCAACTGTTAACAGAGCCCTGTGCTAGGGCTAGGAGAGCTAAGGAGCTTGCATTTTACTGGATGATGGGGGTGAGGTTTAAGAAACACACAGATCACAGATCAGTATGGGTCATTCATAGCAGTCAGTAAGCCAAGTAGCATTTAGTAAGTGTTTACTGTGTGCCAGGCACTGTGCTAAGCACTGGGGATACAAAGATCTCTGAGAGCTCAGTCTGAGGGGGAGACAACATACAAACAATTATGGACAGACAAAACTATGCACAATGTGAATTAGAAATAATCAGTGGAGTTGAGGGAGATTAGGAAAGGCTTCTTGTAGAAGGTGGAATTTTAGGTAGGACTTAAAGGAAGCTGGGAGGGCAGGAAGCCAAGATGAGGGAGTTCCAGGCATGGGAGACATTGAGGTGGGAGATGGAATGTCTTGTCCAAGAAACAGCAAGGAAGCCTGTATCCCTGGATCCCAGAGTACAGGGGGTAGGGGAGTGGGGAAGGTGTAAGAAGACTGGAAAGGCAAGAAAGGCCAGGTTATAGTGAGCTTTATAAGCCAAATAGAGGGTTTTCAGTTTGATTTTGAAGGCACTAGAATTGATTGAATGATTAAATTTGTGTTTTGGGAAGATCAATTTGAGAGCTAAATGGAAGATGGACTGGAGTGGGGAGACACCAGAGGTAGGCTAGATCAGTCATCCCAGTGTGAGGTGATAAGGGCTTGTACCCAGGGTGGTGGCAGTGTCAGGAGAGAGAAGGGGCCCCCATGGGAGATGTTGGGAAAGTAGAATGGACAAAGCAGCAGGTTGGCTTTGGGGGGGGTGAGAGGAAATGAGGAGTCAAGGCTGCCACCCAGGTTGCGAGCCTGAGTGATTGGCAGGATGGTTGTGAAAGAAGAAGGGGCGGGGGTGAAGTTCTGTTTGGGAGACCTCAACCTAAGATGGCCAAGAGACTTGATTGAGTCAACGAAGGACTCCAGTCCAATCTGAGACCCTGTTATGTGGAGGGTCTGTTTTCCTGGGGGAGGGGGGTGTGCATAGATTTCAGTGGATCTATGAACTTGCTTGGGAACAAATTACATCTTTATTTTTATTAATGTTTAATTGAAATTTAGCATTTATTTCAATTATAAATTTAAAAAATATTGAAAAGGGATCCTTGGACTTCACCAGATTGCCAAAGGGGTCCAGGGCACAAGGGGTTAAGAATCCCTGGCTTAGAGTATATCTGAGGCCCCTTGCAACTTTGACATTCCATGAACTTCTGAAAGGGAATATCCTTTGTCAGACCACATGTCCCAATTTTTGGTTTGGAAAATCTGGCCCACCACTGGAATCTGAAAAGAGGCATCTGTGTGCCTTAGGCCATTTTGGAAAAATGCTTGAGACCCCTGCACCCATCAGAGCCTTTTAGCCTTCTCTGTAACACTTGCCAGTGGACTTGGCAGCACCAAATTAATCCTGCAGGGCCATGGAGAAGGGAACATTCTATCACTGAAAATACATATGTAGCACAAACTCTGGGCTCAGTTTCCAAACTTCTACTTGGATTAGCAGTTTGGGTCCCTAGGGAGCAGATACTGCTTCTCTCCTCTGGGTTTTCAGGGTAACCCCAAGGAGTTGTGGCCTTTAATATCACTCATGAACCCCTTATCCAGTGTGCTCCAGTATCATCTAACTAGTTGATGTCCCCTCAATATCATTGAACTGGAATGTCAGTCAGCTTTTACAAAGGGATATTTAGTGAGAAGTTCTTTCTAGGACCAAACTGGGGGGTGCACTTTTCTCTCCACATTCCCACTTAGTCTCTGGGGAAAGCAGACTCAAACTTAAAGTGGTTGCTAGCTCTTTTTGTGGTGGACAAGAATTGGAAATTGAGGGGGTGCCCATCAATTGGGGAATGGCTGAACAAGTTATGGTATATGATTGTAATGGAATACCATTGTGCATTAAGAAATGATGGGAGGGTGGTTTCAGAAAAATCTGGGAAGACTTACATGAACTGATGCAAAGTGAAGTGAGTAGAACCAGGACAACAATTTATACAGTAACAAATATTGTAAAGATTATCAACTTTGAAAGACTTAGGAACTCTGATCAACATAATGACCGACCATGCTACCCTTCTCCAGATTGGGAACTCAGGTATTCACAGGGCAGACTGAAGCATATTTTCTTCTATTTCTTTTTTTTAAAATATGGCAAATGTGGAAATTTGTTTTGTATGACTTATACATGTTTGTAGTGGGTTTTATTTATTTTTTTTCACTTTCTCAAGGAGTAGGAGAGGGGGAAGGGAAAGGAGGAGAATATAAAAATAAATTTTAAATTAAATTATTTTTAAAAGTGATTGCTACAACTCTCCCCCACCCTCCAAACCTGGAGGGAGGTTCTATTTCCTGCCCCTAGGAGTACTTTTCTCTCTCTTCAGAATCCCCATCAAGTTCACACTTGGGTGTGACATAGCCAATCAGCAGATCTGTTCATGTCTCCACTTAGCAGGGCTGGCTCCTTGCTGGGCTGGGTCGCTGCTGTGACTGCCAGCTTCACTTGCTGGGCTTGTAATGATTTTTCTGATCTTCTGAAGTTCACAAGGCCTTAAATCAGTTTGATATGTCTCTCTATACTCATTCATCTAAGAGCAAGGAAAAAGTCAACACAAGAGACAAAAGAAACATGGGCAGCCTATGTGTACAGCTAGGTGGAGAGGTCAGTCGCTCATGGACATGACCTCTCCCCTCCCCTGGAGGTCTATAGCACTTCTTGCTCATCCCTTGAAAGGTTCCCTGCTGGAACCTTTGTTCTGAACCTACTTTGCTTGGAAGTTGGGGGAAGTCCACGCCAAGCTTCCACGTGGTACCAGGCAGTACATGCTGTGCACATGCTAAGGACTGGGCCTTCATTGCTCAGGTCCCCCCTTTCACACCAGGGTCTTCCCTGGGCCCCTAGCATGTTGAATATTGTAGATAGCTGCCGACCTTGCCTCTGCCAAGTGGAAAGAGATGGATTTGGCCATGACAATGATGGTAATTACATTTACATGATGTTTTATATACGTGATGCTATTGGAATCTCAGAACAATTCTATGGAATAAGCCTTATCATCTGCATTTTACTGGAACTGAAGGAGATTTAAGGAATTTAAGGAAACTGAAACTTCAGAGATTTAAAGCTGGAGGAGACCTCAGAGGTGATCTAGGTCAACTTACAGATGAGAAAATGCCCTTGTTTGTGTAGGGGCTGGATTTGAACTCAGGGCCTCTGATTCCCATTCCATTGCCATCCTGCCTCCCTACTTAATTTAAGTGACTTGTGGTGAAACTCCTAGCAGTATTTGAATCCACATCTCTCCTGACTCCAACTTCAGAGCTCTCTGCTCTATACCCTGCTTATTTTAAGTCCCTTACTCTCTCTGACCCTGAGTTTCCTCTTCAGCAAAATGAAGGGGTTGCACTAAACCTTGACGATCCTTCTGAGTCTCCAGCCCTCTGACCTGTGCCTGCCATGAAAGTTTGCCCATCCCCTGTCCCTTAATGAACTAATTTGTGAGAAGGAGCTAAGGAATAAAAGGAATAAGAATGGGTTCATTAGCACTTCCCTGCTTGGGCAGCATATTTACAATTGACTGTAAAAGAAATTAGACTGATTCAGAGGATCAGAATTCCAGCCCGTACCTGCCCCAGAGGCCCTGCTCTGTACATGCCAATGGGGGCCAGGTGGTCTCTGCTTAAAGGCCCTGCCCCGCCCAGGCAGCCTGCTCCACTTTGGGTTAACTCTTCTTGTTACTAAGCTTCAGCTATTAGGAGATACTCTAGTGGTGCCGCTTTGGGCACTTGGGAAGCCCCTAGTCCTGGGCAGGAGGGAGACGATCTTTTTGGGTAGGGGGCCAGTCAGAGGCAGTGGCCACCATGGAGTCAAACCCTCCTTGCTGCCTTTATCATGACTTTTCTGATTTTCTTTCCTGATGAGCAAAACCAGGAGAAAGTTAGATGGCACATGAAAAGTTGTTGATGCCAAGGGGTGTTTGGGGTTGGGGGGCGAGAAAACTGCATGCCATATGTTTTTGGAGAAAGAGAGAAAGTATCAGGTGAAGTAAGTGTTTGACAAGAATGTACAGGAAGAAGATCAATCACCATTTCAGTGTTCCATGTCCATGGTGACAGCTTGGGTCTGATTTTAAGGATTACACAAACTATCATTCCCATTAAGTCCAGCCGTGGGGCAGCCCTGAGTTCCCTACAGAATGGGCACTAATGTAAGGCAGATGGGAAGGGCCAAGGTTCCTTAAAAAGAAAAAGAGTGGAGCTGATAGCGAACCTCTTAAAGATGAGAATATAAATGGTCTGGCTGCAAACTGCCAAACTCTGCTATTAGGATATGCTGTTGGGGATTACAGAGTCACACCACCCTTTGGGTCAAAGAGCAGAGTGCTGAAATGGCAAAGAAAACCCGTCCTCCAAACCTTCACCTCCAAGACCTTCCGTGGCTCCCCAGTGCCTATAGAATAAAGTCTAGGGGGCGGAGCCAAGATGGCGGCGTAGCAGCAGCAACATATCGCAGCTCTCACTTAGCCACCCCAAAATACCCATAAAACAGGACTCTAAACCAATCCTAGAACTCCAAAATGCACACAAAGATACTTCCCACTAAAGTCAGCTAGGCTACGAGGAACCATATCAGCACTGCAAACCGAAACCAGCCTGCCCTGAAGCCCCGTCTGTGCCCCGGGGGGCTGCTGGA
>CM053582.1:39339897-39416014 GCA_028627135.1 Pseudochirops cupreus | reverse complement strand
CTTCAGTTCTAAATCTTTTGCCATCCGGCTTCTGATCTCATCATTTAACTGAGACTGTTCTCTCTGAAGTTAACAGTGATCTCCTCATTAACAAATCTGATTGTCTTTTCCTTCTTGACCTTTCTGCAATTTTTGACACTATCAGCTGCCCTCTTCTCCTGATTACTCTCTCCTCTCTAGGTTTTCATGTCACTGCTTTGAGATGATATTTGTTAATCACTAAGTACAGTGCCTGGCATATAATGGGTGCTATATAAACTTTAGCTATCATCATTATTATTCTTTGTAGCATTACTAGGTTGATGACCTTGGGCAAGTCACATCCCCTCTCTGACTTCAGTTTCTTCATCTGTCAAATGAAAGGGTTGGACTTCATGTTCTCCATGGTCCCTTACGGATGTAAGTCAATGTGGTTTTGCTCCTTCTAGCCTTCACTGATAGATCTCTGCTTTTTCCAGTTCTTCTCATGATTTATGTCTAGGGTCTTCCCAAAGGGGAGAGTAGAAAGGCTACAACATATAATGTAAGTCATGTATGGGATGGCTATTTATTTTCTCCTTGCATGCACACATTGACAGAGGCTCAAAACAGGATATAATAACTTATAACTACTATTATACTCTCCCAGGAGGATAAGCTTTAAACATCAGAACACAAAAATAGTTTGCAGTACTGCTGAATAGGCATTTTACATCTCACCTCACTCTACACTGTCCAGACAGTTCCTTCTAGGTACATATCTTTATCTTCTCAGATGCAGAAACTCCCTCTGCTGCCATTCACCTCTGACCAATGGATCCAGGGTATCCAGACCTCTTGAACTCCAAAGGTCACCTCTGAGACTGGATATGTTCATTTGAGGATTACAGTTTGATCACATATGCTTAGGGAAAGAACCTTGAAGAGAAGCAGTAGCCTCAAGCTCATCTAGGTCAGCATATGTGCTGGCTGCCATGCTCAGCTAGAGCAAGAGAATGAGCTGTCTCTCCTTTTGAAAGCTGATATGGTCCCTTCCCCCGCTGCCATCATGGGGCTTCTCATCCCAAAGCACTGAGACAGTAGATGTGGTCAGTTGGAAGCAGAGAGGCTGTAATGCTTTATGAGGTGAAATCCTTGTTACATATAGTTAAGTCGATATAAAACCCATACAGAGCCAATACCAAGAGATTTAGTGTCAGGGCATTAGCAATTGCAGGGATTTCAATGGGCCCTATAAACAGGAGGTCAGTGGCTGAGGCCTGAGAGAAACTCAGCTAGGGGTTTTAAGAGGTAGAGAGCATCCCAGGCATTGAAGACCTAGGTGTGGAGGCAGGAGATGGGCTAGTTCAGGTACCCCATAGAGTACATGAAGAGAAACACAATAATGTATAAGCCTGGAAATGTTGGCTGGGGCCAGGATAGCCTGGGAAGGATCTTAAATGCAAAACAGATGTGTTTGATGCCAGAGGCAATAGGGAGCCACAGGCGCTTTTTGTATAGGGGAGTGACCTACACTTTAGGAATATCATTTTGGCAGCTGTGTGGAGGATGGATTAGAGAAGGGAGAGACTGCAATCAACCAATATGGAGGCGAGAGGTGATGATAGCCTGAACTAGGGTGTTCTCTCTTCTAATATCGCTTCTGGTTTTGGCATTCTGTGTTCTCTGCTCTAAGGTCTATTATTCTATGATCTTTACCTCCTCTACACATGGGTGGGTCACAGAATCACAGAGTTTCCAGATGACATAAAACTGGGAGGCATAAGTAACACCAGATGAATTTCTCAAATCTTGACCAACTGGAGTGGCAAGCTAAATCTAATAAAAATAAAGTTCAAATCTTACACTTGAGTTCCAAAAAGTAAACTTCACAAATACAAAATGGCTAGATAGTAGTTTACCTGAAAAAAGATTTCTTTGTCTTAGTGGACTACAAGCTTAAAACAGGTCAGCATTATGCTATGGAAACCAAAAAAGGAAGCTAATGCAGTATTCGTCTACATTAGGAGAAGCAGAGTACACAGAATAAGAAGGTGAAGAGCTGTAACCAGCTTGAGGCATTGCAACTTTGTCCCCAAGCTGGAGAATGTAAAGCTTGTGCTACTTCAGCAGGCTAAAAGGCAGTAGGGAGAGCAGGGAGGGAGATCTATGGGTACATTTCATGGTGCTTGCCCTGGGGGCCAAAATTGTTAGTTAAGGACTGGGGAAGACTCTTTGTACTCTACCTTGGCCAGATCATCTCTGGAATATTATGTTTTGGGTGCCACCTTTTAGGAAGGACATTGATGGAGGACCCAGGAGGGAAAATGGGATGGTGAAGGCCTCAAGATAATGCCACACAAGGATCAGTTGAAGGAAATGGGGATGTTTAACCTGAAGAAGAGAAGATTTGGGGAAGGGGTGGTGGAATTAGGCAGCATATGAAGGGCTGTTTTGTGCAAGTGGGAGTGATTTATTCTACTTGGCCCTTTTGAGAAGAATTAAATAATGGGTTGAAAGCACAGAATGTCCAGAGAGGCAGATGGATTGAGACTTCATGAAAGAAAAACCTTCCTAATAATTAGAACTGCCCTAAAGTACACTGGGCTGCCTGGGAAGCTAATGGGTTCCCCTTCACTGGAGGGCTTCAAGCAAAGGCTGGATGACTCCTTCAGGGATGTTGTTATGGAGGGGATTCTTCACAGAAAGTCAGAGTTAAAAGGGACCCCAGAGGCCACCTAGCCCAACCCACACCCAATCAAGAATGAAGCGAGAGAATCAGAGAATGTCAGAGCTGGAAGAGATTCTGGAACACGTCTAGTCCAACGTTTTTATCTTATGGAGGAGGACATTGAGGCCTAGAGAGGGGCAGGGACTTGCCCAAGGTCACGCAGCTGCTCAGTGGACCATGAAGAACAAGGATCATAAAGGAGTTTGGGGCTCTGAGGAGCTTTGAAATCCTGGATCCTGATGAAGGAGATGGACTGTGTCAATATCCCAGGTCCATAACAGCATCTTGTGCAGACTGGCAGGATTCCCAAAGCTTGGCTAGATTTAGGGAAGGGTCATTTTGTGAATGATATTTACATGCATTTTGGAGTTCCTGGGCTGTTCCAAATGAGTGCTAGTGACGTGTTTGTGGGGGTTTTATTTCCTCAGTTTTGATGAAGTCAGAATTCCCTTTCTCTTGAATGGCTCCAAATGTTCGTTAGTGCCAGACTTGGGGGGAGGGATGGGAAGAGCCAGCCAATTATGCTTCCAAGAAAAGGGGGACCTACGCCTTTTCCAGATGCACGGGGGACAAGGGAAGAACAAGTGATTCCAGAAGGCAGGAGATTTCAGTTTCTCCTATACATGTCTTTTCAGCTTTATCTTTTGAGGACCGAAAAATGCCCACCGCATTACCTACTTGAGTACTTTAGGGATTTCATCCATGTGGGTGTTTTCTTCATTTGTCGTGGATTACAACCCCTTGCTGCCTTAGTAAAAGGTCTTTGTGAGCTCTCATGGTGAAAAAAAAAACTCATCTCCTAATGGACAACTTTTTTGGTGATGAACCTCTCTGAGCTCAGCTAGGGTGGGCCTCAGATGACAGGTATATAGCTTGTGGCCAGGCCCAGACCCAAAGTCTTTCCAGCTTGACAGGATATGTTGGAGCTCATGACCTACTAGCCAAGCCTTTGACAGCCCAGGGTTGACTTTGTGTGCTGATGAAGCTGTGGATGAGGATTTTGGTAGGATCCCCACCCCCTCCTCCCCCTCATTTGAGGTTTGAATTCCCTTAGAACTCTCTTCTGTCTTTTTTCTCTTTCTCCATGGCTGTTACTCTAGGCTGGGGCCTAACAACCTGATATTTGCACTACTGCAGCAGCCTCCAAGCTGTCCTCCCCACCTCTAACCGGTTCCTCTTTTCAACTCCTCTTGCATACTTGCCTATCTGTAGAATTAAAAGATTGAACTAGATGAGCTCTTAGGTTACTTTCAACTCCAGTGTCTGGGGTTTTATGCTCATCTTCATAAGAGATGGGGAGTCTTAATTTTTTTTTCCCACATCCATGAATAAGTTTATAGTCAGATTTATATTTGATCCCATCTGCTCTACTACTCTGGGGTCCCCCATCAGTTCCCTGTGATTTGAGGGGGTAAGGAAATCTCACTACAGATATGTGTTAGCTTCCTAGCATCTCTCGAGGCACTCAATCCAGACCCATAGCCACTCTGTGACCATACCTCTGGCATGGCACTAAAGGAAGATGAAGAAGGGCCTAGTCAAGTGAGACGTGGCCTGAGACCTGGTCTTTACCTTGGTTCAGACGCTACCTCATAGTCATAGATTCTCAGAGTCGGAAGGGATATCAGAGACAATCTAGTGCTGAAACAAGCAGAGTGCTCTGTAACATCTGGACCCAAAACAGGCATCCCCTCCCTAACATCTGGACCTGAAACAAGCATCCCTCACAAATGGTCATCCTGTCTCCAGTTGTGGGAAACCAACTACTTTGGAATTCTGTCTTGAGACAGCTCTGATAGGAAGGCAACGCTTCTTTAGATGGAGATGAAGCTGGCTTTTCAGTAACTTTCCTCATTGCTCCTGCTTCCTCTGGGGCCTAGCAGAGCAAGGCTAATCCTTCTCCCACATGACAGTCCCTTAGATATTTGAGAATGGTGTTCCTGTCTCTGATGAGTCTTGTCTTGCTTTTGCTCTCCTTCACACATGATACATAAACGTTTATTAAGCACTTACTGTGTGCAGAACTCTGTGCTAGGCCCTGGGGGAGATATGAAGCTTAACTAAGACCTGGCCCCTGCTTTCAAGAAGCTCGTGGTCTAGATAGCCTATGGCTAAATGCATCACAGAGATGTGATGTTATGTGTCCTAGGGAGAATGTTTGGTATCAGCTTCTTAGAAGAAGTGAGATTTAAATAATGAGTTCCTAGGATTGGAAGGAATTCTACCAGCAAAGAGGGGGAAGTGGGCATTCCTACCAAAGGGCATATTGTATTCGAAAGCCCAGAGCCATATTCCCAGGGCAGAGAGGGCTCCAATTTGCCTGAAGTCTAGAGGGAGTGGAAGATGAAAGTTGGAAAGTGAGTGTGGTCCCAGGTTAGGAAGGAACCTGAATGCCAGGCAGAGGAGCCTAACTTTTACCCAATTGGCTAGAGGGGGTCACTGAATAATTTTGGGGGGAAGGTAATCAGGGTGAAATGACTTGTTCAGGGTCACACAGCTAGTAAGTGTCTGAGGCTGGATTTGAACTCAGGTCCTCCTGACTCCAGGACCAATGCTCTATCCACTGCAGCTTCGCCTAGCTTCCCCAATAGAGAGCCACTGGTATTTATTTTGTAGGGGAGTGACATGCCTTACCTCTTCTCCAGGTTAAACATTTCACTGTGAAATTATTTCAAGTCCCTTTACCACACTGGTTGTTCCTATCAGTTGTTTCTCCCCCAGAGCACATACTTTCATTTACTTGCCTGTCGGGGCAAGGGGAAGGTGAATCTGCCCCTTGTGGAGCTTCACTGTGGTTCCTAGGGAAAGAGACTTTGTGAACACAAGATTTTGGTTCTTGGATGGAGAGAGGGATAGAGGCCTCCCTTTTGGCTACCAAGCAGGGAACTATGATTGAAACAAGGATGGTTGAGTTGAGAGAGGAATCTCAGAAGCCTGGCTACAGCTAGATGAGATAATGGGCTAATTCTCTTGGATGAGTCTCAGATGGTCCACAGTGCTGGCTGTGTGGGATTTTCTAATCAACTCAGGCAGGATCTCCCTGGAACTTGGGAAGTGGTACTGCCAACTCTCCCTGGTCAGCAGAAAAAAAGTGCACCTTGGTTAAGCAGAGGGATTGGGGGCTGAAGCTCCTAAAGGATGGTTGGGCTGGGTCCCAGGGGGGCTCCTGGGATCTTGCATAGGATCCTCAGACCTTATGGGTGAAGGTGAATATGTTCTAACATTCCCTTATTCCCTTGGGTCAGGTCTATCCTAACTGGGGTAAGGAGTTCTGAAGATCTTTAACTAGCTTAACAAATGACTTATTAGAATTCGTTTCCCAGCATCCTTCTCTGCCCCTTCAAGCTTCTTTTTCTCACCTCCTTTGTACTAACAGTGCAGTGAATGAGACTTGTGATCATTAGATTGCTTAGTAGACCCCCTGACCCTGACCACTGGCCAAACCCCAAAGAGGCATGAAAACTAGAAGTGAGATCTTGCTTCATTCCCAACTTAGGTAAGTTGTAACAGACAGATGTTGACTTCGCAGCCCCTCTGGGGAAGCTGCTTGGTATAATGGAAAGACCAGCTAGGTACCAGCACAGTGGAGAGAGTTCTGGACCTGGAGTCAGGATCAGGTCTTAGACACTTTCTAGCTATGTGACTCAGGCCACCCCTGTCTGCCTCAGTTTTCTCATCTGTAAAATGAGGAAGATGATCTCTGAGGCCTCTTCCGGCTGCCATTTTAGGATCCTCCAATCATTGCTTGCTTTGTCCTGGGAGAGGGAGACTAGCAGGCAAATCATGTGCCTTGCTCAGGACAAACATCTGTGCACATCCAGATCCCTCCCCCACCTCTGCTCCTTCTTAGTATGGCAGCTTTTCAGGGGAAGGAGGTTCCCAGCATGCCCCATCGGACCTCCAGGGTTTTCTGCTCTGTGTATAGTCACTCACTGCTCTCACACCAAAAGGCCCAGCCCGCTACAACTACTGGGCCTTCACATGTTTTGGCAGTACCCGACCCGAGTTGACCTTAGTCAACCACTTTTGCCACTGACGCAGTGGACTGTCTTCTTGATGGTAGCAGTGGACTACTTCTTGATGTCCCTGAGCGCTGTGGCTCCTGTTAGCTTAGTGTAATCAGTTACCCTCTCCAGATGTCCTGCAGCAGCAAGATGGGGGCAGAGGGGAGGGGGTAATTCTTCCTGTATAAACTGCAGCCCTCCTGCCTAAGGCCTGTGGAGAGCAGAACAGAAAACCTTTTTTTTTTCTATTGAGGTAGATTGACCTATAGGAAAAAAATCAATCAAGGGTCATACACAAGTCAAAACACAACATGATTTTTTTAATAGAGTCAGAGAAATAGGAAACATACCATATGCCTACTTTTCATAGGAAAATAAATAAGGAAAAGAAAACTATTCAGTCAATACCTTAGAGTTATAAAAACATTCATAGTTATCAAAGTCCTGGGAGGCAATGATATAATTCTTTTAAAAATCCTGCTCTTTTGGGGGGGGGGGGGAATAACGTTTAAAAAAAAAAAAAAAAACCTCTTCAACCCGCTAGGTCAGAGGTTTTAACCTGCGATCTTTAAGCTCATTTTAAAAAATAATATTTTGATAACTATTTCAGTATAATTGGTTTCCTTCATAATCCTGTGGATTTTTTTTTACATATTTAAAAACATTATCCGGAGAATGGGACTGTAGATTTCACTAGACTGTCAAAGGGGCCTGTGACACACACAAAAATATTAAGAAGGCTTGCTCTAGATTTTTTAAAAATTAAATTTTATTTTGTTTCAATCAAGAAAAATACTTCTCTCCCTCTCACCTCTTCCCCTCTCCCATCTGAGAAAGACAAACAAAACCCCTGTCACAAACATGTATGGTCAAGCAAAACATTCCCACACTGGTTATATCCAAAAAATATTTCTCGGCACTCTGAGCCTGATGAGCTTCTTTATCATGAGTCCTCCAGAATCGTGGTTTGTCATTACATTAATTAGAGTTTCTAAGTCTTTCAGTATTGTTTGCCTTTGCAACATTGTCACTGTATAAACCATTGCCCTGGTTCTGTTTACCTCACTCTGCATCATTTTGTACATATCTTCCTGGGTTTCTCTAAAACCATTTCCTTCATCATTTCTTACAGCACAATAATATTCCATCATATTCATAGACCATATTATTCAGCAATTCACCAACTGATGGACACCCTCTCAGTTTCTAATTCTTTGCCACCACAAAAAGCTGCTATAAATATTTTTGTACATCCTTGGAGTTGTTTTGTTTGAGACTAATCCTTTCCTTCCTTTTCCCCTTTCCCTCCTGTTTCTCTGTTGAGTGAAATGTATTTCTTTACTCAGCTGTATGTGTGTGTTTGTGTTTTTTCCTTTTCTGACCACTTTAGATGAGAATGAAGTTTGAGTATCAGTCACTCCCCTCAGCCCTTCCTCCTTGTTTGTATAGACTTTTACTTATGCATCCCAATTATTCAAGATAATTTTTTCTATCCTTTCTCCCTGCCCCAGTATATTCTTTTTCCTCTTTCTTTCCATGCTTCTTTTAAGATCATTCAAACAGAACAGAACCAGTCCCAGATCCTCTGTCTAATTAGACTGTCTCTGACCCTTGATGATGATAGGATTTTGAGGGGACACATGTATGTATCATTTCCTCATATTAGGATGTAAATAGTTTATTCTTTTTTAAAGTCTCTTATTATTGTTTGCTCATCTTTCCTTTTTTATGATTCCCTTGACTCCTGTATTTATACTTCAAAGTTTCAATGTAACTCTGATGTTTTCATCAGGAATGTTTAGAAGTTTTTTTCATTGAAGATCAATTTTTCTCATATAGGATTATACTCAGATTTTACTGGGTAAGTTTGGGTAAATTATTCTTGGATATAGGCTTATATTATTATTTTCCTTCTAGAATATTATATTCTAAATTCTCTACTCCTTAGAAGTGATGACTGCTAAGTCTTGTGTGATCCTGACTATGGTTCTTTGGTACTTGAATTCTTTCTTTCTTAAAGTGTTAGAGTTTGGCAGTGAGGTTCCTGAGAGTTTTCATTTTAGGATTTTGTTGGGGAGGTGACCAGCACACTCTTTCTATTTCTACTTTGCCCTCTGGGCAGAGATCTGGGCAGTTTTCTTTTATGATTTCTTAAAATATGATATCTAGACTCTTTTTTTTTGGGTCATGCCTTTCAGGTAATCTAATGGTTCATAAATCATCTCTCTTTGATCTATTTCTAGGTCAATTGTTTCTGCTATGAGATATGTTGTATGTTGTTCTATTTTATCAGTCTTTGGATTTTATTTTTAATATTTCTTGTTTCATGGAATAAGTGTCTTTTATTTGGTCCATTGTAATTTTCAGGGAATTTGTTGCTTGGGTGAGGTTTTGTACTTTTTGGGCCAAGCTTTTGATTCTCTTTCCAGTTCTTTCTTTCATAGCTCTCATTTGTTTTCCAAAATTTTTTCTTCTAGGACCTTTGTTTCCTTGTAAAAAATATTTTAAACTCCGTTATTTTAAACTCTTGCTTCATCTCTTCCAGGAATTCTAATTGAACTTGTACCCAAACTGTGTTTTTCTTTGAGGTTTTGCTTGTAGACAATTTAATCAGTCTCATCTTCTGAGCTGGTGTCTTGTGCATCTCTGTCACCGTATTAGCTTTTTATGGTGGGATTCTTTTTTTGCTTGCTCATTCTTCCAGCCTTCTTCCTGACACAAAACTTTATGTTAGGGACAGATTCTGTGTACTTCTGGAGGGAATGTCTGGGTTGCTCCTGCTGCTACTTTCTTGGAGTATTGCCCTTTTCCAAGGATCTCCAGGAACAGCTCAGTTTGGGAACCTTCAAGATTTCAGTGCTCTCAGTGTTGTCTGATCTAGGGCAAAGCCTGATTACTCTGTCTTCCAGGTCTGAGCTCTGAAAGTTCTTGTTCTGGTTTGAGCAACTTGCCTTTAGGCTTGCCTAGTTTGGAATTCCAGTTGACTGCTACTGGATTCAGCCCCTATCAGCCAGCTGGGTTGCTCTGCTCTTTCAGAGGCTACTCTTCAAAATGTGATTCCTGCCCTGGATATTCCACTGCAGCCTTCAGATTGGGTTAGGGGTAGGAACTGAGACCCTATTCTGCTCCTGTGTTCAGAACCACACAGCTGTCCCTTGTTTCTCAGCTGGCTCCTTGCTCAGTACAGAACTTGGGGCTGGTTACTGTTCTTCACTCTGGAATGCCACTCCCCTCTATGGCACCACTCCACCCTGGAATGCTCAGGTTCCTTCCTTAATTAGCTCTAGCTCTCTGACCCAAACTGGATAGTGAGCAACAGAGCTACCAGTTGGCACTGATTCCTACACCCTGCACAAAGTTAGGACCCTCTGTACTGATTTGGGACCTCTTATTGTCTTGGTACACAGCCTTTCTATGTGCTGGAATGCTCCTGGCTAGACCCTGTTGTCCATGTCCATAAACCTCTGTGTATGTCTTCCTTTGCCAACCTGCCCTGGAAAAATTACTCACTGTGATTTTTTTATCTTGGCTTTCCCAAACAAGGGTTTGGCTGGTAGATTTTCTATATTTGTTTGGAGGAGTCATGTGGTAGAACTCAGCTATACTTCTTGCTACTCTGCCATCTTGACTCTGCCCCTCTAGATTTTTTCTAAAAGGGAAAACATTTCCAATGTTTCTTTTTAAAAATGTTGTAATTCTTACCAAAAGTTTGGACGTGTGGTCATGGTGAGAGTTCTCTCTTTTCCTCATTTTGAATGGAAAAAATTTGAACTTTTTGCTCTGGAAACTTAGAGTGTGTGAGCATCTCATGTCTATAGAGATAAGAACACTGATTTTCACAATGTATCAGCCCAATCTTGCAGCTTCTCAGGATGTTATTAAAGACTTTGGAGGCCGTGGTAGAATTTTGTATCCATGGCCACAGATGCTGTTACATCCTGGTTACTTGATGGAGTGGGAGGAAAACTCGGGCGAATCACTTAACCTTTCTAGTGACCCCAGTTTCTTCATCTGTTAATGGAGGAGGTGTGACTACATCATCTCTAAGTTGAAATCCTATGTTTCTGAGTGTCACTGAACTGAATGTGTGCCTAATGACTTAGTGAAGGATTTGGACAAAAGAAAACAACAACCCAAAAAAACTCCACAAACTTCAGAATGAATTCTTTGCTATTTCTGGGTGATTTTGGAATGCTTATTTCAAACCCAGCCTGCTGCTGTTCACAGGAAATTCCATTTATATCCAAGAAATGCAAGACCTCATTGCTGTCCTTATCACACTATTACCCATTAGGCAGTGTTTCAGGGGAGGCACAGGGCCTGGAAAATTGAATGTGTTGTGTATACGTGAGGAGAAAACTGATGCTGGGAAGTGTGTGGTGAGAAATGCTTTTTCATGCTGACAAGGTAGACTGAGGGCAGGCAGTGCTAGCTTGGTGGTCAGCAGGGCTCCAGACCTTACTCCTTTGCTTTTCCCGTGCAGTAGGGTGGCCTGGGTGGTGGACAGGGACTGGCTGATGAGGCCCCAGTCCTTAGAGCATGCTCAGCATTTCTTACCTCATTCTAACCCACAAAGATGTCTGGGAAGCTTGCTGCCCACCCCCTTTCTCCCTCTTTAGAGCACCTGCAGATATCCTCTGACATTTCCCCTTGGTTTATTGCGTGATGACAAAAAGCCTTTTGATTGGCTGCTGAGCTGGAACTGAATGTTCATACAAAAGATTTAAGCAGTTTCTCATCCCGGATGACTTCTGAAGAGGAAGAAGTATTGTCAATCTCTGAGTTGGGGCAGCAGCAGAAACTGCTGCCTTGTCTCCCCACCTGGAGTCCTTGTATCTGTGAACAAACACATGGTGCCTCTTTTTTGGTGCGTCTTTTCATTCCTGATCTTAGGTCAATGAATATCCTGAGATGGGGATACCTGGGTATTTGGTGGGTTTGGGAAACCTGTCAAGAGGAGCTTTCAGGTAGCCAGTAAGATTGGGAGATCCATCAGAGCCACCTGAGGGCCCACCAGCTGGAGTCCTGGAGACCTCCAGCAACCCTGAAGAGGGTCCTGTTTGATGTAGTTCAGCAAAGAGCCAGCTGAGCTAAGCAAGGGAACACCTTTTCTGCTGACTATACCGCGATCAGGACTGAACCTGGGGGTGACCCCAAAAAGGGAGAAAAGGACCTCCAAGGCCAGGAAACATCTTATTTCCCCATTGGTGGTGGTGGGGGAATATTTTGTAGCAACCGCATTGAATCTGCTCTCCTTGGGGACCAAGTTGGAGTATAGAGGGGAGAGTTAGCCTCCTGGTTTGGAGAGATGGTGACATACTATGGGCTGTGACTATCCCTTTGTAAAAGCTAATGGATGCTAATTGGTTAATTGACATCGTGGAGATGTTAACTCAGTTTTGGGAAATAGCATTAGGAACCCCAGTGCCTCAGAGTTACTGCTAGCCAGTGGGAGTTTGGAAGCAGCCTTAGACTAAAACTGGCCCAAAGGCTGCCTGGGCTTAAACTTCAGTCCTTCAGTTCAGAGCCTTACAAACGTAGAATGGCTGCCCTGTTGAGGAATAAGGGGAAAGTGGAAGCAATCAATCATTCCATGAATTGACAAGCATTTATTAAGGCCTGCTCTGATGTTAAGTGCTAGAAAAAGCAAAAGGAAACAGTCTCTGTCCTCAGAGGAGCTTATGGTGAAAAAATAAATCAGAAGTGAATGCAAAGGTGATCTGGGGACGGTACCAGGAATGAAAAAACCACACCAGACAAGGAGAGAAAGCTAGTGCAAAGGCCCAGAGGTGGGAGATGGGATGTTAAGGGTGAAAAGCAGCAAGGAGAACAGCTGGCTTGGACTGGAGCATGGGTCATACGTAATAAAGTTGGAAAGGCAGGCCAGAGTCACACTATGAAGGGCTTTTAAGGTCAAACATTGGAGTCTAATTGCTGCTAGAGGCAATCGGAAGCCATTGGAGCCTTTTGATCCTAACTGATAGGAAAGTGACATGATCAAAACTGGGCTTTAGAGTCTCACTTTGTCAAGTCGTGTGGTGAATGGATCAAAGAGGGAAGAGACCCGAGACATGGAGACGGATTGGTTGTCTATTGCAGAAGTCCATGTGGAAGGTGAGGAGGTCCTGAACTGGAATAGAGGCCATGTGTGTGGAGGGGAAATAAATGTGAGATATGACACAGAGTTAGAATGGGCAAGGATGGCAATTGGGTGGATATGTAGCGTGAGAACAAGGAATCGAGAATAAGAACTAGCATTATTTGGCACTTTAAGATTTGCATTGTACTTTACAAATATCTCATTTTATCCTCATCACAATCCTGGGAGGTAGAAGTGATTATTATCCCCATTTTAAAGGTGAGGAAACTGAGGCTGAGAGGTTAACAGACTTGTTCAGGGTCACACTTTCAGTTAGTGTCTGAAGCTGGATTTGAACTCAGGTCTTCCTGACTCTAAGTCCAGTGCTCTATTCACTGCACCCCCTAGCTACCCTCCATAGAAATAGACAAGTTAGGAAGAAGAATTTTTTTGGGTGGGAAAGAGAATCAGTTCTATTTTGAGCAGGTAGAGATTGATGTACAAAATGACTTCCAGTTGGAAATACCTAGTAGGCAGTTGGTAATGTAGAATGTGAGCTCAAGAAAGAGATGAGGGCTGGACAAGATTTGAGAGTCATCTGAATAGAGATGATAGTTAAACCCTTATGATCACCATAAGAGAGAAAAGGGCCCAGGACTGAGCCTTGGGGCACATCCATTTTTGACAGGTGGGGCATGTCTGAGGAGTAGCAAAGGAGCCTGGGAAAGAACCTAAGAACCAGGGTCATGGCAACCCAGGGAGGAGAGAGGGGTTGGCAGCATTAAGCGCATCAGAGTTGAGAAAAGGACACTGGATTTGGCAGTCAATCCACAAACATGCATTAAATACCAGCTGTGTACAAGGCACTGTGTCAAAGGCTGAATACACAAAGACAAAAGAAAAACAATCCCTGCTCTCAAGGAACTTACATTCCAGTGGGAGAGGCAATGTGTGTGTACCCACGACTTTCTTGGCTAAAGTGCATCTGGGATCTCATTGATTTGGGAGTTTCCTTCAATGCAGATGACAGCTCATCCATGCCTGCCCCCATCCTGTGCTACTCATGTCTGTTTTTTCCCAAGAGTTTTCTTTAAGTCAAGTTAGGTTTTTTTATTCAATGTTACAAAAAATATTTGGGCAAACAGACCAAATTCCACATCATCTTCAGACCACTCAGATTCTTTTTTTTTTTCTGGCTTCCTCTTTTTTCTCCTCCTCTGCAGAGGCAGCTGTGCTAAGCTGGGGTAGCCCCTCCAGCTGCTGGGGCAGGTCCACCAACTCCTACATTGCAGATGAGACTCCCAATGTTTACATTGGACAGCGCCTTTGCGAATAAATAAACCAGGCCAGAATGGTTCAACATTTACACCTGCTGCTTTAATGAGTGCATTCGTTTTATCTTCCATGACCTTCCCAGTCTCATCTTTTTGAAGGATGAGAACAGAGTACACTTCCTGTTTTTTGCCTAATATAAGGAGGATACCAGTGGAGTACTCTGACCGTCCATCAGTCAAACATACAAACAGAAGTTAAGGTTATTGGTAACTTTGGAGAGAGCAGTTTCATTTGAATAATGAGGCCACAAGCTAGATTTGAAGGGATTGAGAAGTGAGGAGAGAAGAAGTAAGTATAGCTTTTAATTTGGTTAAATTTAATTTTTAAATTCTAAATTTAAACATCCCCCAAAAGAACATTTACACACACATAGCAGAACACAAAAAGAATTCTATATGAAGCCATTAACCTCCATTTCATACCATTTGCTTGGGAAAAAAAGTATAAAATAAATCCAGATTTGCTTGTCTGTGCTTCCCTCTGGTCTTCTATTCTGTGCTTTTATTATTTTTAAAAATAATTTTATTTATTTGTTTCTAGTTTTCAACATTCGCTTCTGTAAGAGTTTGAGTTCTAAGTTTTCTCCCCCTCCTTCTGCTCTTCCCTCCCCAAAACGGCATGCAGTCTGATTATAGGCTCTACACGTACAATCATATTGAATAGATTTCCACATTAGTCATGTTGTAAAGAATTAGAACCAAAGGGAAAAAAACCATGAGATACTCTGTGCTTAAAAAAAAAATGTTTCGGGGGTGGCTAGGTGGCACAGTGAGTAGAGCACTGGCTCTGGAGTCAGGAGGACCTGAATTCAAATCCAGCCTCAGACACTTAACACGTACTAGCCACATGACCTTGGGCCTTCCACCCTTCAAAAAGGAAAAAAAAGTTTCACTGGCCCTCTTTTTTTGGGCATCACTATTTCTACCTACTCTTCCTCCAGACTCCTTCCCCCAGTTAAAAACTGAGAGAAAATTTGAAAAATAACACCATTGTAAGAAATAAACATCATAGAGCAAAATGACTCCCCGTGGTGGTGATGGCCCCAAATGTGTCTCTTTCTGCCCCTCAGTCCGTCACTTCTGTGTCAGGACCTCACTGCATTCATCAGAGCTCTGAAGTCTTTCAAAGTTGTTTTTCTTTCCCGTGTTCTTGTCATTGGATAAATTGTTCCCCTAGTTTTGTTTCCTACCCAGAATTCTCTGAAGTAACCTCTTTCACTATTTCTCATGGCACAATAATACATTCTGAAGTTCATATACCACAGTTTGTTTATCCAGTGACAATGTAAGGCACTCCCTTATATTCTAGTTCTTGGGGTCTTGGGTTTTTTTTTCTTTTCTTTCCTTTTTACACCCCCCACCTTCAGGATCAGGAAGTTGATTTATTTGTGGCTATTTCCTCTTTGGTATTATCCCTCCTTTTGACCCCTAAAACCACAGTAGCTTTTTAAAAATATATATGCTGGTAGGAACCTTTTTTTGGTTTATTCATTTATTTTGCATTTGGAGCTTATTGCAGCATATGGCTTAAGATGTTGGTCTTAACCCTATTTACTGCCAAACAGCTTTCTAATTTTTCCTGCAGCTGTTGTTGAATACAGAGCCCTTCCCTCTTTCATTTGTGTTTTTGCATGTACTGTTTGTTTCCTTCTAGAGCTTGCTTGGCTAGTCTATTCTACTGATCTACTTTTCTATTTTTGTAACCATTACCGAATACTCTTGATGATTACAGCTTTATAATGTAATTCATGATCTGGTAATACTAGGCTTCTTTCATTCCTATTTTTTTTTCATTATTTCTCTTAAGATTCTTGACCTTTTGTTCCTCCAAATGAATTTTTTAAAAAAATTTGTCTAGTTCTATAAATTAACTCCTTGGTAGTTCAACTGGTGTGGTGCTGAATCTCTGCATTAATTTAAATAGTATTAGGATTTTTATTATACTAGATGCTTTGGGCTGTTTTTTCTTTTTTAATTAAATTTTATTTTTTTAATTATAAAGCATTTTTTTCCTCCTTACCTTTCCTTCACTGAAGGAAAAAAAAAAAGACAAACAAAACCTTTGTAACCAATATGCAAAGTCAACCCAAACCAATTCCCATATTGGCTATTCCAAAAATGTATGTCTCATTTTGCATATTAGTTTTGGACTGTTTTTCCTTAGTAGGAGAGGGGCTTTTTAACTGCTTATAAGACTTGTAGTTTAATACTGAAGTCAGGAAACTTGTCTAATATTTCTTACTGAATTAAATTCAGGGTTTCTTTCGACCATTGCAATTAGAATTCTGTGGATTTTATTGAATTTTACTTTATTCTCTGTCTTCTGTGCTTCTGGGCAATTTCCTTGTATGATTTGCTGTAATATTCAGACTTTTTCATTCAACATTTTTCCCCCAGGAGATGTACGATCCTTTAATTATCTCTGCATATTCTGTCTTCAAAGACACTTGCTGTGGCTCATAGAGAATTCATTTGTTCTTTTGGCCTCTTTGTCTTTTAATTTTATTCTATCAGTCTTCAGCCTCTGCCTTTTTGATTTACAAATATTCCATTCATTTTTTTCAGAGAATCTACTAGTTTGCTAGAGATATTAGGCAATTTTGTTCTAAAATGTTTATTCCCTTGGTTGCTTTTTAAATTTCTTCTTTGAGAGCTCTAATTTCCATTCTTATTTCTTCTTTTAAGTCTTTATTGCCCTTCAAATTCATTACGTAGATTCTTTCAGTTGTTTCGTCATGATTTCTGGGGATCTCATGATAGTTATAACAGTATTTTCCCTTTCCTTAGGGTTCCTTCCCCAAGTTAAATTTCTTTTACTGTATAGTTGTCAACTTTTTATTTACTTTTTTTTGTTGTCAATCTTTCGACTGGTTTGACAGTGACATTTTTGTTGTGAAGTATCTTTCTCTTGTTTGTTATACTCACTCTGTTTGGAACAGTTCTGGCTATGTTGAAATGATAGAGGGAAGTTGACTTAGATATCACTTGAACTTCACAACAGCGTCAACTTCACTTAGTCTCATCTTGCCAGCAATCCCCTTCCTTTCTTCTTTTTTGCTTGTTTTTCTCCTTTAATTAATTTGGTTTCATGGCTTTCTCACTAATGAAAAAATTTTAAAGAAAGATTGCTAATAGATCCAAATGAGCAAAGTCAGCCTGAAGATCTTTAAGGATAAAATGAGATATAGGATGACAAATAAACGAACAATGGAAAAGATTTGTAAAGGTTTTTATAATAAGCTCTTTTAACCAGCAGGTACAATTGGAGCTATTGCAGTCCTAGATGTACTATTTCATGAAGAAGTGGAGATGGCATAGAAGAAAATAAACATGGTGAGATTAACTGGACTAGGCCAAGTCTACACAGAGGTCCCTACTAGAAGTAACATGATTTTTAGGACATTCAGGGATTAATTCTCAAAGTATGAAGGGAAGAGGCCAACAGTTTGGAAAAATCTCCGATCATATTACCATTCTTTGAAAAAGTGATTATTCTCTTATTGATGAATGGCTAAAAAGTATTAACAGGTAGTTTTCATAGGAAGAGATTCAAGCTATTAATAGCTGTATGAAACATGTTCCAAATCTCTAATAATAGGAGAAATACAATTTAAAGCAATTCTTAGGTTCCATTTCACATCTATGAGATGGTAAAGTTAACCAAAAAGGAAAATGAAAAGTATGGAAAAACAGACACATTAAAATACTGTTGCTAAAGCTATGAACTCGTCCAGTCATTCTGGAAAGCGATTTAGACCTGTATCCCTAAAGTTACTAAACTGTGCACACCCTTTGACCCAGTAATACCAGTATTAGGCCTATATACCCAAGACCAAAGAAAGAGGAAAAAGACCCCATGTAAAAATAATACAGCAGTTCTTTTTGTAGTGGTAAAGAACTGGAAACTAAGGGTGGTGCCCATCTATTGGGGAATGTTTGAACAAATTATGATATATAATCAAATGCTAATGACTGTCGTATAAGAAATGATGAAGGAGATGACTGCAGAGAAACCTGGGAAGATTTGTATGAGCTGATACAGGGTGATATGAGCAGAACCAGGGAAACAATTTATACAGTAACAACAACATTGTGAAAACAAACATCTATGAAAGACTTAAGAACTCTGATCAGTGCGGAGACCAAATATGATTCTAGAGGAATCATGATGAAACATGCTACCTATCTCTGGATGGGGAGAAGATTGACTAGGCTGCAGATTGAGACATATTTTTTTTTTTTGACATGGCCAATGTGGGGCTTTGTTTTGCTTGGTTGTATATATTTATTAGTAGGACTGTTTTTCTTTCTTTTTCACTGGGGAGGGGCATGAAAGTAGAAGGGAGAGAAATAGATTTTGGTTAATTGAAAAAAATTAAATTGAAAAAAGGTGATAGTGGGTGTGAGCCAGCTACAACATTACAAATGAGGTATTGCACAATGAAAGTAGCGTCAGAGAAATGTGTGAAGGGAAAAAAGATTGACTGAACATATAGTAAGAGTGAAGGATAGCTGATGAACAGACTGTGCTCCCCACTGGTGTACATGTGATGGTAAGAGATGTAGAAAAGGCCCCCGACTTGTTGGGTGGACTCCTCTGGGGCAGTTTTTAGGGAGGACGTGGACAAGATTTCCTCATTATGGAACATGGATGGCTTATGACCTGTCCTGTTAGGGGTCATAGATCCATCAAAGTATTGAAGTTTCTTTGGTGCCTTTCTAACTGAGAATGCTGAGGTGGGGTGCTGGCCTTCTCCCTAACTTTTCACTTAGCTTTCTTGCCAGATGACTCTTCCCTTCTGATCCAGATAGCATTGCAGCAGACCCAGCCAGTAGGTCAGGGTCAACCTAACTGGGTGCTCAGGGGAATGTGGAAGCACACAGTCCAGCACGGAACCCAGTGAGCTTTGAAATAGTTTTTTACTACTAGGACTTCAGGTTCTACACTGACTTTAAAAAATTTCCCATGGACTTTTGTTTGGGGCCTGAACAGTGGGTAATCAAGAGCCCCCAGATAAGAGCAAGGAGGTCAGTCTGCCTGCAAGGAAGGCTCACCAAACAGCAGCCATTAAAGGTAGATCCTAGTGAGGGGAGCTGCTTTTTAGCAGCCAATCGCCTCTTTGTTGAACCCTGGGGAGTTGGGCGCCACTCTGGGGTGGTCTCACAGTCATGTTCCCCTGGCACTGTTGTCCTTCCTGCCTCCCGATGGAACAGGCCCTCAGACACTGTGTACTCTGTGTGTTCCAACCCCGTGAGCAGCATGAGAGACATTCACTGGGCAGATCAACTGGAACATTCACGGCCGGCAAGGTTAGTGATATAAATCAAGTGGGGAAAAATCCATTTTGGTGTGGTCATTGTGTCAGCCCTTATTATTTCAGTTCAGCATGGTTGCAAATAGAAATCTCTTCTAAGGAACCAGGAACGGGATACATAAAACAACATTTTTCAGAGGCACGGTCACTTGCTTCTGTTAATAATTGCTAATATTAATATTTTTAAACAATTGACCAGATCCTTTATGTTTATATGCTTGCACACACACACACACACACACACACACACACACACACAGAAAGGATGGTAAAAGAAGGTGGGGCAGGAAGATGTGGCAACAAAGTGATAGGGAGATGCAGAATCAGAAATGAGAAAGGGAGAAGCTGGGTTGGGGGGAAGAGGCAGAGAATGAGACTGAGCTTGAGTAAATTGGGAGTGGGATCCTCTGTTGTTGCAGAGATGTGAAAGTCACATTTTTGGCAGAGCTCCACCTGCTGATATCATCCTGGGGAATGTGCTAAAGGCCAGGATTTTCCAGAAGGGGTGGATTTTTTTTCAGGGCAGGCTTTCCATGGGCACTTAGTGCCCCTCTTAACTTGAGCCAATCCTTGAGGTAGACCTTTTTCCACCTCATTTGGCAGCAATAGGCCATGTGCTTGCTTTTTTAGCAGGGGACCCAAAGTCCTGTGTTGTCCTTCTCCCATGCCCCACCCTGTTCTCTCCCTGACTTCTTCGCCTATACGTCAAGGGTTCTCCCATTTTTGGCCTTTGGGATGGGCTATGAGGCCCGTTGTCCCACTGTGTGCTTGGGGATGCTGAGGGAGGAATCAGGGGAATATCTCTTCTTCAACCACTAGGCATATACGCATAGCAGCATCATCTTTATTTAGGAAAGGGCCAATAGGACAGGAACCTCACATCCCCAGACCCTATTGTCCTCTCCAGTGAGCCTTTGTCTCAGCAGTAACTACAGACACTGCCTCCTTTGCCTTCTTGTGTTTGGAGCTCCCTAGACTTGTTCTGTGGGTTAAAGGATGCACCCATTGGCACAAATAGAAGTTCTTTGACAAAAGAGCCCTGGATTGCGGTTTAGGAGACCTGGGTTCTAGTTCCAGCTCTGCCACAGACTCACTCCATTCCCTTGGCCAAGCAACTCCAAAACTGGAGTTTCAATTTTTGGTAAAATAAGCTAATTGGACTAGATGAGTACTCTGGCTTTTACATTCTAAGGTCTCTTCCAGATCAGACATTCAGTGTTCTTGATTGTGTAATTCCCTCCCAGCTCTAATATTCTTTGTCCTAAGATACCTTCCTGTTCTGATTCTCTTTTTCTATGTTTTCAAGTCCCTTACAATCCTAATATTCTAAGCAGGCTCAGCTAGTTTTTAGGATGCCAGGTGTCGAGGCGGTTTCCAGGAACTCACGCTGCTGTTCCCTGCTTTTCCCTCCCCATTCCATACTCATCTCTCTTCCGGTTATAGTAGAGGCCCTCATTCTACAAGCCAGTCCATCTCAGCTCTTTCATCACCCACCAAACAAATTCATTTCAGAAACACTAAAAATTTTTTTAAAAAATGGCCCAGGGCACACTGGGGCTGGGGCTTTGGAATATGTCTTCAGCTGAATGCTATCTAAGGGTGATTTATTTTGTACCTTCCCAGAATGCACTACTGCAAGGGAGAACAGCTCCAGGACATGCTTGGAAAATGCAGCTGTTGAGCTAATCTTATCCAGGATATTTGACTTCTCACTTAGTCTGAGTGACCCATATCACTGAGCAGTGGGTATTCTTCTGAGCTACCAATACTCTAGTTTTTCTGGGTTTGATTCCAATAGGTTCCATTGCCTTGCTCTTCCTTCAGTGAGATCTGTGTTCAAGGAGGCTGGGCAAACTTGGCAGAGCAATGCCCTCGACATACATCTTATGTCTTCCTACTTCCATGCCCACTGTGCATGGAAATTCTGACAAAGCTTCCTTTTGCATAATTCTGGGGATAGGGAATTGTTTGGAGCCTGAATACCTGGGATCAAATGCTGGCTATGCTATCTACTCATCTATAGGTCTTCTGGCAACTCACATAACCTCTGTTGGTTTAAAATGAGCAGGTTCTTGGCAGTCTGATGAAGTCAATGGAACCCTTCTCAGAATATTTTCAAATGTCCATGCTTCAAATCTTTAGGATTATAAAGGAAATCAATTATATTGAAATAGTTATAAAAATAGTAAAAAAAAAAACCTAGTTCAGGGATGTCAGGTTAAGAATCTTTGGATTAGAGGATCTCCAGGGTCCTAGCCAGCTCTAAATTTCTGATGCTTTGATCCCAAATGGAATCTCTGCCAATACCTGGCTGTGTGACATTGGGCAGAAGACTACAACTGAGCCTTAGTTTCTTCTATAAAATGAGGAGGCTTCGTGGGATGATCTTGAAGGTCTCTTTTAGCTCCAATATGCCTTAGGGCATTTGAATCAAGTCACAGGTGCTTTTACTTTTTAAGAAAAAAGTTTGGGCCTAACCACAGAGAGGGAGGAACCCAGTGGGCAGATGCCCACTTGGCAAAGTAGTGAGAATTCTGAGTTCACTAGATACATTTTGTCTGAGTGAAGTCTCTGATAACATTCTACCCATTCTACATACTCTAGGTCTCTGACCCATCTTCTCCTGTGGGGCTATGATTTCACAGAATTATAGGATTTAGAGCTGGAAAAAACCTTAGAGCTCATCTAGTTATACCATCTCTATCTTTTAAAAAAATTTTTTTTTGGAGGGAGGAAGGCAGGGCAAGGTAATTGGGGTTAAGTGACTTGCCCAAGGTCACACAGCTAGTAAGTGTGTCAAGTATCTGAGGCAGATTTGAACTCAGGTCCTCCTGACTCCAGAGCTGGTGCTCTATTCACTGTGCCGTCTAGCTGCCCCAACTATCTCTATCTTGAAAGGGACCTCACAGAACATCCAGTCCAATTTATACCTGAACAGGAATCCCTTCTATTACATCCAGCATCTACTAAGACCTCTAGTGAAGGGAACTCATCACCTCCTGAGGCAGCCAATTTTATTTTTGGACAACTCAGATTGTTAGGAAGTATTTTCTTTACATGCTGCTGAATGGTACCCAAAGAAGTCACAGAACTATGCTGATTAAGTGCACTACAAATTTGTGTTATCTACTCTCAACTGGGCCCTTGCTGCAGCAAGGCAATTCTTCTACTCCTTCCTAATTGACTTCCTCTGGCACCCACCCCCAACTAGTAGCTATTCCAGACTAATTCCTCAACTTTCCTATAATACTATCTTTCCCTACTCTTTTAGTTGAGGATCTCACATCCACATTTACTGACAAAACCACAATCATTCCCTGTGAGCTCCTGTTTCTCCCCATTCTACATCTCAAAACCCTGGGCATTATTCCCCTTGCTATACTTTACTCCAGTCTTTGAATAAATGGTTCTTCTCCTCCTAAGGCCAACCCCAGTCCCAACCCCAACCCTTGATCCCACCCCCTCTCATCTCCTCTGACAGATTGACCCCACACTTATCCTGTTCCCTATCTAGTTCAGTCTTTTCTTATGTATTAAGTCCTTATTTGCTGCCTTACAAACATGCCCAAGTATAGCTTATCTTTTAAAAACCTCTACTTGACTCTGCTGTCCCCTCCTTAATTTCAGAGCCAAACTCCTATCTATACACATTGCCTCCATTTCCTTTCCTCTCATGTAGCCCTGCTCAGTTCTTTGGAATCCAGATTCCAATTCATTACTCAACTGAAACTGTTCTGTCTCTATCTGTCTCTCGGGTCACCAGTGACCTCTTAATTGCCAAATCTGATGACCTTTTCTTGATTTTTATCTTTATTGACCTTTCTGAAGCATTTGACTCTGCTGACCATGCCTCCTTCTCCTGGATAGCCATTCCTCCCTGGGTTTTTATGACATTGCTCTCTCCTGGTTTTCTACCTACCTGTCTGATTATTCATTCCTGTTGTTGTTGAGTCATTTCAGTTGTGTCTGCTTCTTTGTAACCCTATTTGGGTTCTCTTGGCAGAGATACTTGAGTGGTTTGTCATTTCCTTTTCTAGCTCATTTTACAGATAAGGAAACTGAGGCAAACAGGGTGCAGTGATTTGCCCAGAGTCACACAGCCACAAAGTGTCTGAGGTTACATATGAATTCAGGAAGATGAGTCTTTTTGATTCCAGGCCCAGAACTCTATCCACTGTGCCACCTAGCTGCCCCTATTATTCCTACTTAGTCTCTTTTGCTGGGTCATGTTTTACTCACTATATGTAGGTGTCTCCTAAGACTCCATCCTGGACCCTCTTCTCTTTTGGTGCTTTCATCAGTTCCCACACGTTTGACTAGCATCTCTATCCAGACAGTCATCCTTAGTCTTTCTCCTAAACTTCACTTCTACATAACCAATTTCAATTGGCTATTTCAAACTGACCATGCTGTAGCCATCTTGAATTGAATGTGTCCAAAGCAGAACTCAGTCCTTCCCTCTCCCCAAGCCCACTCCTCATCTTCATTTTTTCTGTTCCTGTCATAGACAGAAACAAAGAAGTGGTAGATGTGATGAGAGGGAAGATGGATTGGGGTTTTGGCCCTCCCTGAGAGGATGTGGACAGCATGGTGTTGTGGGAATCAAATGATCTGGGTTGGATCCCAGGTCTGGGTCTTAACTGACATCTTTGGCAAATTATTTCCCCTTCCTCGTTCTCAGTTTCCTCATCTGTCAAATGAATGAGTTGGACGAGATGGTCTCCAAGGTCCCTTCCAGCTCCAACACTTTATGTTCTAAGATCACTTTCTGCTCTAATCCGTATGATCCAATGTGCTTCTTCTATATCCTTCCATAACTGCTATGGAAACCATGGCTGTATTTCCCTGGAGGCTTGAGCTGACTTGGGGGTTACAGGGTTTGTTCTTTTTAAACCCTTAGAGGAGAACTATTGGAAGATGATCCAGAAGGTGAGAACCCGAAGGCCTTTGGGTGTATTTTTGATTCAATGCCTTTCTCTGCCCACACTGGCCAGCCCATGGCCTGTGGCTGATGGCCCAGAGCGGCCTGTTTGGTTTTAGCCCCAGCCTCGTTTGCTTTGGCCACTGGGGAAGTGATTGGTTGGTGGAAAGTCAACCTTCCCAGCCAAGGGCCTATTTTTGTCTGGCCTTGAGATCAGGTCCAGGATCAACAGAGGATTGTAGAGAATGATGCTGACTGCCTGGTGGTGAAGACCACGAGTTTTCTGACTTGGTCCTCCCCTCACTAGAAGGGGGAAAGCAAGAGACCTTGGGCCCTGGGAAGAGGGCCTTCTCTGTGGCTTAGAGAGTTTAAGAGATGTGCCCAAGGTATTCCAGCCTGTAAGTGACAGAGCTGGGATTTGAGCCCAGGTCTTTTGACTCTAAATCAAAGATCTTTCCACAGGCTCAGACTATTCTGAAAGTGTAATTTTGGGTCACATGCTTTTCCCAAGAGGACCCTGAGGCATGTGTGGCCTCATAAACCTAGAGATAGCCCCCACCCCCAACTGAGTTAAGCCACTGGTTCAATTGCATTAGATTCAAAAAACATTTATTCAGCTCCCAATATGTGTAAAACCATGTATCTGCTACTAGGGTCATAGAAATGGAAAATGACACAGTCCCTGCTTGTAAAGAGCGGTACATCCTACTAGGGGTAGGAGAAGAGATGTGGATATGAGATATAGTTATAATTCAAAGGAGAATATGTTTCAGGCAAAGGAGGAATTCTGGGAAAGGGCTGTAAGAAATGTCACGGTCCCCAAATTGCCAAGTTAGACTATCCCAGAAGCTCAGTGGCCAATTAGTCTAACCCCAACCCCAACGAGAATCCCTTCTCTACAACACCCAAAAGCCTTTGCTTCAAGGTTTCTTAGTGAAGGAGAGCCTACTCTCTGGGGCCGCCTACTCTGCTTTGAGAGAATTTGGATTATTGGCTTGCAAGTAGACACTGGAGGGCATCAGATGCAAGGATAAGAACTTCGGGTTTTATTTAAGAGGCAGTAGGGAGCCACCGAAACCTTTTTTTCTTAAACAGAGAATGATGAAGTAGCATAGATTTGAAAGCTGAAAAGGACCTTATGGGTCATTGTTTGCAATCCCTTCATTTTACAGAAGAGGAACATAAGGCCCAGAGAGGTCAGATGACTTGTATCAAGGGCACAGAAGGGATGACCTTTGAACCTAAGTGCTCTGTCTTCAAATGCTCCCTTTTTATGGCACCACATATTCATGTTGCCTTAGCCAGACTATTTGGCATCTATGTGAAGAGTGGATTAAAGTGGATTAAAGAAGAGGATGAAGTAGAGGTAGGGAGATCAGTGAAGTCCTTAGTGAGTACCTACTATGTGCCCAGGTCTGTGTTAGGTTTTGATATGGGGGAGAGGATTTGGTCACTGCCCTCAGGGAGCTCATAGTCTAGTTGGGGAGATATGATAGATGCACATCAGAGGTTAACTAACAATTTAAAATAGTATATGATAAATAAACTCCTTAATCTCTGTGGCCTTAGTTTCCTCATCTGTAAAATGGGATGGTTGAGCTAGACAATCCCTAAAGTCCCATCCAGCTCCAATAGTCTATGTTTGTGATTCTGAGTACCCAGTGAATAGTAGAGAACATAATTCTTACATGAGCACCTTCTGGGGATATCAAGGAAGGCATGATTTGGGTTGGTGGGTTGTTTGAAGAGCATGGGAAGAAGGAAGTATGGTATAGCAGAGGAGTTCTATACTTCAAGGCAGGCAGGAGGCCTGGTTTTGAGTCCTGACCTTGACACTAACTAGCTATATGACCTTGGGTAAATCACTTTCCATCCCCTGGGCCTCAATTTCCTCATCTGTACAGTGAAGGGGTTGGATTGGATGATTTTTAAGGTTCTTTCCAACATTCTCTGTTCTAAGATTGTTTCTGACTTTGCCATTCTCTGTTCTCAGGTGTCTGCTGGCTCTGATCATCCACATTTTAATGTCCTTCCCAGCTCTGATCTCTGTTCGAAGGTCTCTCTTAGTTCTGTCTTTCTTCTAATATCCATCCTAATTCTGACATTCTCTTTTTTAAAAGGCCTTCCTGGCTCTGACATTCTCTGTTCTAAGCACCCTCCCAGCTCTGACAGTCTGAATTCTCTGTTCTAAGGTCCCTTATGCCATTTGGGCCCATGGGAATATGCTCGGGGAGAAGGATAGTAAGACAAAGGCAAGCTTTCCTGAACCATATACTGAACCGTGGACTGACATTAAAGCACAGGGATTGCCTCCTCCACCCCCAGGCCCATGTTCTGCTTTCCTTCCCAGAAGTCAATGAGAGGAGCAGCTCATGTTCCCAATCTTATTGGTTCATAGGGTTTTAGTGTTGGTAGGTCCTTTCTGATGTCCTCTTTCAGGCACAGACTTCTCTGGAAAGAAGGAGGGAAGGAAAAAAGGAAGGAAGGAAGAAAAGAAACCAGCATTTAATAAGCACTTACTATATGCCAGGCACTATGTTAAGTCCTGTGGACATACATACAAGCAAAAAGAAATATAGTCCCTGCCTTCAAGGAACTTATATTCTAAAAGGGGAAGACAACACACAAAAGACATCTGAAAATCAGGGTGGGAAGGGGAAAGGAAAGAAGGTACCTAACCCAAAGGCATGGCTTTGAAGTCTGGAAAGTCAGGACCAGGGCAGGAGGGGAATGAATGCTCCAGGAGGAGCTTACCGGTGGGAGAAAGGGGTCACCATTACAGAGGGAAGGACCATAGGGTGCTTAGATGTTTCAGGGCAAGGAGGCTCCAGGTACTGAGGGAAGCTCTAGGAGAAGACAGCATGGCTTAGGAGTCTGCAAGCCAGGAATAGGAGCTGATCTCCTCACCCAAGCTCCAGTTTTCCCTAAGGTCTCCTGTTCACAGATAGCAGAGGCCATCCAGCTTAACTCATACTTGAGCAGGGCTGTCCTCAGAAGCAGGCCCAGCAAGTGATGACTTTCAAAGCTGTGAGCATTATGGAACACTTGGGGTCAGGGGATTGGGGGTCATGTCCCCCTTTGGATACTGACTTAGCAGCTGTGGGACCCTGGTTACGTTACTTCTCTCTCTAGCTCAGTTGGCTTCTGTGTAAAAAAAAGCTAACAGTACTTGTGGAATCTCCCTCCCAGGGCTGGGAGAAAAAGAGCTAGAAAACCTGGAAAGAACTCAATGATTTCTTGTGGTTATTGTTATGGGAGCAGCCTATTTTGCTTCTGAGCAGAAATTTGACTCCCTGTATCCTTGTTCTGCCCTCTGAGGCCCAGCTTTATTGTTGTTCAGTTAGGTCTGACTCTTTGTGACCCATTTGGGGTTTTCTTGGCAGAAACACTAGAGTGGTTTGCCGATTTCTGCTCCAGTTCATTTTACAGATGAGGAAACTGAGGCAAATAGAGTTAAGTGACTTGTCCAGGATCACATAGGTAGTAAGTGTCTGAGGCCAGATTTGAACCCAGGAAAATGAGTCTTTCTGGTTCCAAGATCAGTACTCTATCCATTGAACTACCTAGCTGCCCTTTTCTGAGGCCAAGCAGAACTAGTCTAATCCCCTTTCCATTATGCTCCCTGAGCCTTTGCTTTCCAAACTAAACATCCACAGACTCCTCTCATACTCCTACCCCAACCCAGGCCATACACATTCCTGGTAGCCCCCTGATCATGTTGGAGCAGCAGCTTTTACTATTTCTGGTCCCCACCTTTTCCAGACTTCTTCCAGGATGTTCTGGTCAGCCTTTTGAGCATGGACAGTTTCATTTCTTGTTCAGCTAAACCTCATTGCTCTTCCACCCAGCCACTCCTTTCCCAAGACACTTTGTACAGAAGAACCATATCCTGACTTGTGGATATTCAAGAAGACATTCATTTGGGAAGTAAGGAAGATGGTGTTCTCTCCAGGGCAATTTTTGGAGCTTCCAAAAGGCTCAAGACAGTATCCTGAACATTGCTGTCTCCCGATCAAAATGAAACAGTGTGGGCTGGGTCTCTGTTCCATTCATCCCAGGCCACAAAGAGGACGGATTCTCCTCCTGGTCCCAGACTGAGGTCTGTTCATGCTTACAAGACCCTGGCAGTCCAGGCTTCACCCTTTGGAATGTGGCAAGGAGCCCTTCCTACTTGACTGGACAGTTATTCATCTTTGATTTTGAAGATCACTGGGGACATCTTGTTTCCTGGAGCCCAATACCTAGATTTGGGAGAAGGGGCAAAACATTTCATCTCTTTTCTCCTCTTCCTTGCCACTTTTATTAGAAGACTCTTGGACATTGCAACTGGTTGGCCTTTTCTTCCTTCGCTCTAATTAGTCTTTTATTTGGCCCACAGAGGCCCTTGGAACTGAAATGCCTTGGTATCAGGAGCAGTCCCTTCCAATGGCAGGGCAAAAGGACACCCTATGATTTCTGTAGCTTAGGCCCCATTTGCCTCTCTTTTTCTTTCTTTTTTTTGGGGGGGAGGGCAGTTGGGGTTAAGTGACTTGCCCAAAGTCATACAGCTAGTAAGTGTGTCAAGTGTCTGAGGCTAGATTTGAACTCAGGTCCTCCTGACTCCAGGGCTGGTGCTCTATTCACTGTGCCACCTAGCCACTCCTTGCCTTCTTTTTCACTTTTTCTCTAATCAGAGAAGTTTCTGGTGACTGTGGTACTATGGATATAGTTTATCTATCTTTCAGCAAAGTTTGGGATAAAATATCTCTCACTATTTTGGGGAAAAGATGGGAGAGAGATAGCTCAGATAGCATAATCAGATGGATTCAGAACTGATTGGATGGCTGGACTCAGTTGTTATTCATGGTTCATTGTGGCAGGAAGTCTCTGGTGGAGGACTCTAGGGATTTGGGCTTGACCCTGGGCTGTTAAGCTCTTTATCAATGACTTGGGTAAAGACACAGATCAGGGTCAGATTTTAGAGGATCCATATACTTGGATGGGAAAAAAACCTTTTATATTTATTTTTCACTAGTATCTAATGGAAATTTAGCATTTCCTTCTATTATGAATTCTTTTAAAACCACATTGTTCTGAAAAGGGCTCCCTAGGTTTCCTCAGACTGCCAAAGGGGTCATGACATGAAAAAGGTTAAGAGCCCTTGGATTACTAAATGGTCTGTTCATCAAATATACAGATGATTCAGAGCTGGGAGGTTTCACTAGCAAAGTGGATGACAGGGTCAGGATCCGAAAGGATAACAAGAAGCATTGGTTTGAATCTAAGAAGTTGAAATTCCAGAGATATTGATGTGAAGTGTTAATTTTGGGTACAAAAAGTCAGATTCCCAATTACAACTTGAGGAGGGCATCACAGCGGTGATTCTGAAAAGGATCTGGGGGTTTCAGTGGATTGCAAACTCAGTAGGGGTTAGCAGTATGTGACATGTGGCCAGAGAAGCTGGCTTATACCTAACCACAGTCACTGCTACAGCACCTCAGGCAGATGGTCATCCTGCCATTGCTTTTTGGCCTCCTTCCTGAGGTCTGCCCTGCTCTGCTTTTCTACAGCTCTAATTGCTATGAAGTTTTTCCTTGCCTTACTGTCATACCACATAATCAGGTTCAGCTCTTTTTCATCTCCCTAGGACTTAAAGCTTTCTTTTGATGAGAACATGCATGGGAAGGTCAAAGCCCTGTTCCCCAGCCCAGGAGCATAGCAGGGAATTCCCCTTGGGGTTAGTTACAGGGATGGGGAGCCTGTGGCCTTGAGGCCTCATGTGGCCTTCTGGGTCCTTAAGTGCAGCCCTTTGAATCCCAACCGACTGCACTTGAGGACCTAGAGGGCCATACTTGGCCTTGAGGCCGAAGGTTGCCTACAACTGAGTTAGTAGGACAAATCTGGGTGCCTCTTGAGGAGATTGGTCTTTTTAACCCCAGGAAGAAGTGTGAACTATCCTTATCTCCCTGGCAGCAAGAGAATAGCTTGGTGTAGTGGAAAGAATGATATTCATTTTGGAATCGGAGGGCCTGGACTCAAGCCTCATCCCTGTCACTTCTAGTGGTGTGACCTTGGGTCGTATATTCTTTCAAAGCTTCAGGTTTTCCGTTTATGAAATGGGGGTGATCATAGATAGGTCAACAAGCTTGACTTTGCTTCCTGGAAAAATTCAAAAATGTACTACTATTGAGGTGGTTAATGAACATCCAAAAAGGGAAGCCGTATTCATTAAGAACAGATCAGCCAGGCTAACCTCACTTCCTCTTTTGACAGGGTTATCAGAATGGTCGAGAAGGGGAATTCTAGAGATATAGGGTTGTTTTTTTATGTTTTAGCAAAGCATTTGGCAAAGTTTGTCATGCTACTATCTTGGGCAAGATGGAGACATGTGGGCCAGACAGTAGTACAGTTAGGTGAATTCATATGTGGGCAAATGGCCCTATCCAAATATGAATCCAGTGTCAAAGATCCAATGTCAACTTGGAAGGCAGTCTCCACTGGAATACCCTAGGGATCTGTGCTTGGCCCTGGGCTTTTTTTTTTTTTTTTTAACACTTTTGTCAGTGACTTTGATAAAGACATAGAAAGGATGCTTATCAAATTTGCAAGTGACTTAAAGCTAAGGGGATAGTTAACACATTGGTTGGAAGTATTCAAAAAGGTCTTGACAGGTTAGAATATTATGCCTAATCAAATAAGATGGAATTTAAAAGAAAAAATATTAAATTTTACATTTGGGTTAAAAAAATCAACTTCACGAGTAAAAGGTAATATGTTGTTTAGTTGTGTCCGACTCTTCATGACCCCATTTGGGGTTTTCTTGGCAAAGATACTGAAGTGGTTTATCATTTCCTTCTTCAGCTCATTTTTCAGATGAGGAAACTGAGGCAAACAGGATAAAGTGACTTGCCCAGGATCACACAGCTAGGAAGTGTCTGAGGCCAGCTTTGAACTCATGAAGATGAATAAGTCTTCCTGACTTCAGGCCTGAGATGACACTTCAGAGATGTTTTGATCTGTTAGTAATCTGGAGAATTCTTTCACATGGCTGTTATTAATTTGCAGTTCTTCTTTAAAGAAGTAATTTTTAAAAAGTGATACCTGCTATAACCTTCACAGACTGACATTCCCCTATAATATTTGACATAAGATAGAAGAAAACCATTTCATGACCTGCCCGGAGCTATATAGGTGGCAGCCTTTCCACATGTCTTCACTAACTCTCCCAAGCTGTTTCTTCTGTGCCCGTCCCTAGGCACGTTCCTTGACGGCTCCATGTTTCCTCCTGTAGCTCTTACTGTGACAATAGCTGCTACTTATTGAAGTTTTTAGGTTTGACGTTAGAATCTTCAGTTTTTCCCATTTGCGGCAGCTGGTGGTACAGTGGCCAAAGCTCTAGATTTGGAGTCAAGGAAGACCTCAGCTCAAATCCTGTCTCAGGTACTTAGTGACCAGGTCACTTAACCTCTGCCTCAGTGGGGATAATAACATCAACCTCTCAGACCTGTTGTGAGGATACGGTGTGATAATATTTAGAAAGCTCTTTGAAAACCTTGCAATTCTATATAAATGCTAGCTATAATTATTTCCTATGGTTTTCATAGTTTCTCAATTTCATCTCTTATTTTGTCTAATCTAGGTTTAGGAATGAAGTGATTTCTTATCATTGCCACGCAATGGTCGGCAACATGTTGTTTTGTATGGCTTTAAAGGGGTTTGCTTTGCTTCATAAGGAAATAAAAATAATAAATTTTATTAGTACTACTACTAAATGTGATAACGGTCATGAAAGTAATATCCAAACCAGTGGTGCTGGGCATGTTTAAGAGGCTTGTAAGAATACTTAGTATGGTTACTGCCTGTCCTGAGCATTCTGTGGCCCATAGTGAGGAGATGGTAATATAAGATGTCATGAGGCCATTTGGAAAAGTCTCAGGATTGGAGTTATGGCAGTACTCTGAGGCCTAAGGGGGTTGAGCCCAACCCTTTGAGCCTCCTCCAGTAAGTCTGCTGTTTGGAGGTCATTCAGGGGGCTGGGAGTATCTCCAGTGTGTCTGGTCTGGGCCTAAACTCAGTTGCCATCCTGACTGATAGCTGAAGCTCTGGTCCTTTTGGAAGTCAGGTTGGAGGTAGAATGCCCAGAAACATTGGGCTTCGGAGGGGCGAAGTCACCCGTGGATTCTGACACTGGATGTGGCCTAGTCCTTGTTCCCCACTGCCACTTTCAGATTCTCTTTCTTCCCCATCACTCAGTGATTATACTGGTCAAAATAGCTCTCATCAATTCAAGAGGCATCAAGATGAGTTTCTTCCCCTGACTTTGCACCTAGCATCTGGATTCACTAGGGCCAATCCTGGGCTACGAACTGGTGGAATGATCTGGCTGAATTATGTGTTGTGGAGTTAACTTTGCTAGGGGAAAAAGTAAAAAATGAAACAGTCTTTGCCCTCTAGGAGCTTACATGTCAGGGACATGTCAGCTTGGGTTCTAGTTTGCTACACAGGTATTTGTCTAGAGATTGAAAGAACCATTTGAGGCACATTAGGTCGGCTCCCTCTGAGGAATTTATGGGAAGGCATTGGCAGTCAGACAAAATGGGCTGTAGATGGCTAGTCGGTACCCACATGTTATCACTGAAGCATTGAGGATATGGGGGGAGGGCTTGGAGAGGATAGAGATTGGAAGCAGGGACAACAGTTAGAAGGTGATTGCAGTGGTCTAGACATCTGGTGGCTTAACCAAGTTTTGGCCTTAGTTCTTTCTCCATTTCCTTCTTGCCCAGTTCTGAAACTTGGCCTTGGCTCTGTCCCTTGCTGTGAGCCTGACAAGCCCTGCTCAGATGTTGATGGTGCTGGTGGCAGGCCTCCTTCAAGATCCTTGGTGCTGTGTGGCCCAGGGGCTGCTCTGGTCCTTCCTCTTGCCAGGCCACTTGGGCACTGGGTTGCCTGGGTACTATGCTGCCTGCTTGTGCCTTAAGCGGTGCTCCCTGGGCTTTACAATGGCCCAGTGCCTGCTATGCCCCCTGCCTGGGTGCTGGGTGCTGATCCAGCTCTGTCTCCTGCTCTGCCTTTCAGCTGAGCTGCCTGGGGGCTGCTCAGGCCTTATCTTCTACTTTGGGTCTGGCCTCTCTCTTCTGTGCTCAGAGCTCCCACAGGATTCTCAGAATGTTTTTGTGTAGTCTTGGACTGGATAAAGGAGATTCAAGCTATTTTTCTTTGGTTTTCAATATCATTGTTCCTTCTGGTGTATTTTTAGGGCATTACTGGGCTGTTTGGGGTGGATTTGGGTTTCTCTAGGTCCTAATCCACCATTATCTTCCCTTAATTTCCATCAGCACTTCTCAGTGACCATATTTGTATAACTAATCCCCAGATCTAGATATCCAGCCTTCATCTTTCTCCTGAGCTACAATCCCATCTTAATCAGCTGCCTATCAGACATTTCAAACTGGATGATCTGAAGGCATTTCAAAAGCAACCCATCCTTTTAAATCCTTGCCTCTTTGTATTGGGGGCACCATCCTTCATTGCTCACATTGGTCCCCTTCCTGCTCTCACATGCCATACTTGGGTGCCCCATCGCCTATCATGTGGACTGTTTCAATAGTCTCCTCCCTCTTCAGATGTTGGGAGATTTGGGCCTTCTCTAATCTACTTTCCATACAACTGCCAGTATTCCTAAAACATAGAACTGACCATAGCATTCTTCTGCTCAAAAAGTTCTATTGCTTCCAGGATTGAATACGAACCCTCTCCTACTAGGGTTGAAAGGTACCTTAGAGATCATTGACTCCAAATCTTATTTTTTAGAGGAGGAACCCTTGAACTAGAGAGGAGAAGTGACTTAATTAGGGTGACGCAGGTAGGATCATAGGAGTCAGACCTAGCAGAGGCCTTCGAGATCATCCATTCCAATCCTCTTTTTTTGCAAAAACCAACTGGGGCCCAGAGAGGTTGCAATTGAATCTAGATTGTTCTTTGGATTCTGAGAACTCCAAGTCTTATAGGTAGTCAGTAGCAGAGCTGGGATTCAAATGTGGGCCCTCCAAGGCCAAATCTGCTAGCTCTATCCACAAAAAACACACTGTCCTCTATGATGAGAGGGCCTCAAAAGCTTTCTGCCATCAGGTGGCTTCCTGACTGGGTAAGAAAGGACCAGGATTAGGAGGAATGTAGTAACGGGCTCCATCTAGGGAGCCAGGTGGGAAAATCTCAAATACAGCTTGGATGTGCTCTGGAAAGAAGATGCCACTCCCCTGGTGGAGCAGAAGGAACCAAATAATCTCTGATGGGTTGAGACAGATCTCTGAATCCAAGGAGCTGCATAAATTCAAATTAGGAAGGTCTGTTAGACTAGAACTCGAATTCTGAGATCAGGGAAATCAAGTGAGCAGTCAAAGATGACATTCTGGTGTGCAGAGGGCAGATCCCCCTGGTCAGCTCTGAGATGAAGAACTAGAAAATGCAGAAGCTAATGACAGATAAGGGAGGTGAAAATCAAGCAGCCCAGTAAAGTATTTGGTTGTGAGTCTTGGATATAAGGGTGCATTTTAGCCACAATTTCCCAAGTGCCTACTGTGTGCAAATTTTCAGTGAATGTACTTCCCAGCTTGGGACCTCCCTGCTGGGCTGGGCTGGGCTGGGCTGTCTGGGCCCTAGCCGCCCACACCTGTTTGTCCTTTGGCCCCAAGTTGCTGTACGATGAGGTCACCTCCCAGCTGGACTCAGAGAGTTTGGAATGGCGCATTAGGATCTCTTCCCTCTCCTCTGCTTGTCATCATAGGCTCTTGTGTACTAGAGTAGAAAGAGTGCTGGACATGAACTGGATTTGAATGCCAGATCCTGTCTCTCTTAACTGGCTGTGAGACACTTCAACTTTCTGAGCCTCATCTTCATCTGTAAAATTAGGATAATGCCATTTTTACTACTGACCTCACAGGGTTGTTGTGAGGAAAGCGATTTGTAAACCTTCAAGTACTAGAGGACTCTGAGGTGTGTGTATATGTGCACGTATATATTCATGTGTGTCCAGACTTGGGATTTCATTGGTACAGGGAATTCCTGGTGAGAAAACTGGGACCAATGTAGGCAATCCTCTGCTCTGCAGTCACAGGCTTGGAAACTTGCTTGGAACCCTGAGCAGTTAGGGGAGGGGAAGCCCAAGGTTCTACCATCCAAATGCCTCTGGCTGCCTAACCAGTTCATAAATCACGGTGGCTCCCACTTAGCTCCCACCTGCCATTCACTCCCAATTCTTGCTAGCTTGGAGGCCTGTCCTTTAGCCACTGTGGTTCAAGGCCCCCTTTGAATCTTCACAATTTTCTTTTTTTTAATTATGAAATCACCAAACATGGGTGTTTCAATATCCAAAGCAGAAGAGAACAAGAGGATTGTGTAGGAGCTGTGAACCTCTATTCCATACAGCCCAGGTTTTCAGCCAATGCAGATTAAAATGAATTTACCCTTGCTGCCTTGCTTGTCTGTCGCCTTCAGAAAATCCTTGTATTCTTCTCAGTGTCTTTTTCCAGTGTTTCTCATAGATGGGCTTTTCATTGCTCCTCCTGCTCCTCTGACCAACTCTTGACACCTCAGAAGAAAGCCATCCCTTGGCGGGAGAGTACTCATTGGCCCTGTGGGAAAAGGTATATCTTGTGCTGCCCCTCTGACACAGGAAATGCTTCATCAGTAGGCCAGATGAAGTCATGATTGGTCATTGCCTCTCTGAATCCTTATGGATCTTTAATAATCAGTAATAATAATAACGATGGCCTAGAGCCTTCTAGGGTGAGGCTATCACCCATAAGTCTACTTGGCTCAGAGGTAATAGGTCTGTATTGTAGCCTAGAATCGAAATCTGCCACTGGCTTTTTACATTGTCTTAAGGAAATCAGTTTCCCTCTCTGGGTCCCAATTTCCTTCTCTGTAAAAGGAATAGGGTAGACTAGATAAACTCTAAGATCCCATGTCCCTCTATCCTTTAGGACCTAGGATCATGAATTTAGAATGAGAAGTGACCTTAGAAGCCATCAAGTCCAACTCCCTCATTTTAGACATGAGGAAACTAAGGCACAGAAAGATTGTGACTTGCCCAAGTTCACTCAGTAGGACTTGAATGCAGGTCTTTCTGATGCCAAGGCCAACAGTGTATCCCCTATATTACCTCTTCCATTTTTGTATGTTAGATAATGAGGGAGATAGAAAAATAAGGAAGACCTAGTTCCTTGCCTCAAATGCTTGGCAAACTTTAAAATGCTGTATAAATGTTAAAGGGAGTAGGTGAGGGATCCCCACGCCCCAAGCCAACCAGAAGTCAATAAGCATTTATTAAGTGCTTATTATGGACCAGGCATTGTGCTAAGCTCTGGGGATACAAAGAGACAAAAAACCTCCAGGCTACTGGTCACTGTTCTGGGATTCAGGTCTCAGGGGCTCATCTCACTCATGGCAAAGCAGTTGCAATAATCATCACAATAGCTTACATTTCCAGAGCACCTATAATTTTTAAGATAGGTAGTAGATTTAATATTGTCTCCATTATTATTTCTATAAGGAAACTGAGACCCAGAGAGGGGAAGTGATTTCCCTGGAATCACCTAATGAATACTAATTGTTCTTTGCTGTGGATATCAGTTTGTATTGGATCTTCTCACGAGGCCAATTTTTTCACATGTAACCTTGATCCCATTTCCTCTCATTTCCTCTAGCAAATTAGTCCTCCTTCCATCACTTCCTTTCTCATTTTAATCTTCAATCTTTCCCTTTCTTTCTACTTGCTCTTTCCCTGCTGCCTACAACCATACTCAGGTCTCTTTTCTTAAAAAAAACCTCAGAGCTGATAGAAGGGACCGAGGAGGAGATGGAGGCTTAGAAGTCATGCTGCCTAAGTGGGAAGCATGATCCTGCTAATTCCTGCCCATGTGACCTTGGCCAAGTGGCTTCACTTTCTCTTATAAATGAGAAGGTTGATCATAGATGATTTGGGGGAGGCTGTGAGGGGAAAGGGGAAAGATCACTGACTCTGGAGCCATACATTGTTGTTCAGTCATCCAGTCACATGACTCTTTGTGACCCCCCATTGGGGGTTTTATTGGCAAATATACTGGAGTGGTTTGTCATTTCCTTCTCCAGCTCATTCCACAGTTGAGGAAACTGAGGCAAACAGGGTGAAGTGACTTGCCCAGGATCATACAACTATGTAAGCATCTGAGACCAGATTTGGACTTAGGTCTTCCTGATTCCACTCTATCTACTACACCACCTACCTGCCTTCCTGGTCAGTAGAACTGGGTGTGAATCCTATTTGTGATACTTAGTACCTGTGTGAACTTAAAAGCAAACCACTTAACCTCTGTGGGCCTCAGTTTGTTTATGTATAAAATGATGAGGTTGGATTTGATGGCCTCTGAGGACCCTCCTAGAGCTAGAACTCTGATACTCTGAGCTCTAAGAGCCCTTCCGACCCTAAAATCTCTATTTCTGTGAGCTTAGGACTCCAAATTCAGTGTCCTTTCCACACACTACACAGTTGGAGGTTGAAGTTAGTAGGGGGAGGGAGGGAAATGTAAGGAGGAATTTTGCATTATGTGAGCAGGCTGGTAGCTTCCAGAAATCTATCTGCAAGGGTGAATTAAAGTAATTTGAAAATTATGTACTTCCAGTGAGTTAGCCAGGGCTGGTTCCTAGAAACCTGGGCATGCCTCTGACAGGAAGCAAGCTTCAGGACTGGTCACTGTGGAGTCCATTTCCAGTAGCAGCTCTCTCTGGTTGGTCCTTCTGAGCCTGCTGTGATCTGACACACAAGGTTTCAGATGATACTTAGACTCCCCCCCCCATCCCCTTGAAAGCAGCAGTGGTCTTCAAGAGGTTTCTGCATTCTGGGACCCCTAGAGAGTTTAGCTTCCTTGCCCTGGAAAGCTTCTCAGGACAGAGACTGGAGGCATGGGCTGCAAAGAATTGGTTGAGCTCTGGCTGCCATATCCTCCAGGCAGAGGCGAGAAGGGAGGGCCGTCCGTGGGTGGCCAATAACAGGTGACCCTTAGGCACAGCAGGAGGTGGGGGGGGTTGTGCTGGGGACATTGAATCATGCAAAGGTGATGGAAACACTGTGTGCCAACGTTAATTCCCCAGAAATTGTGGCGATAGGCTGGCCGCTTAGCACATATCTTATGGTATTTATAAGAACAGTAGTGAGTAATGGCATATGAAACAGTTTATCTGATGCACGGAGACCAATGGTAGACAGACAGTGAGGCTGAGTTTTCCTTTAGTCCGTGAGGGACTCAGGGCTGAACATTTTTATTTTTTATTTAGCTTTGCTCTGGAGTCTGCGTCCTGGGTGGGAAGGGACCAAAGCCAAAATAAGACCAACAGAAGGCATTCTAAACACGGGCCTCTTTCCCATAGTCCTGAATCTCTATCCCCCTTTTCATAGTTCTGTTTTGGCTAAAGACCAAATGCTTGCTAATGTTCACAACAAGGAAGAGCCATCAGCAGATTCAAAAATTATGGCTCTGTTTATGCTTCTGTTCTAAGTACTAATTGTTTGTTCATTTTGGTTGGACCTTGAGAAGAGATGTCAACACATTGATGTGTTCACTGAACCTAGCTTCTGGGGTATGGTTCCATAATTCATGGATTTAGAACTGGAAGAGGGTAGAGATTATAATTCAAGCCTTTCATTTATGAAGGGGTTAAGTGACTCACCCAGAGGTCACACAGAGCCGAGAGTTTAATCCAGGTCCTCTGACTCCAGATGTGGCACTTTGGCTACTGTACTTCATCGTGGGAAATGTTAAGACTTGTGAAGTGCAAGGCTATTTCTGGTCCATACGTTCATCTTAGTCTCAGAAGGCAACTAGCTACAAGGAAGAGGCTGTCCAGAACACCATCTTTGCCACAGGTGTTTCCTGGTTAACACAAGACACTTAGTGCAAAAATACCATGTCAGTACTGGCTGGGTTCAAGACTATCTTTTGTAAATCATGAACTTTGGAGATAAATGTAGAAACAGAAACACAATTCATAAACATGAACATACTAATTGTTCTTCTTTGCTGTGGATATTAGCTTGTATTGGGTCTTCTCACGAGGCTGATTTTTCCACACGTAACCTTGATCCCATTTCCTCTAGCAAATTAGTCCTCCTTCCATCATCTTTCTCACTTTAATCTTCAATCTTCCCCTTTCTTTCTACTTGCTCCTTCCCTGCTGCCTACAACCATACTCAGGTCTCTTTTCTTAAAAAAAACAAACTTTCTCTTGACCCTACCATCCCCTCAAGCCATCATCCTATATATCTTCTCCTTTTCATAGCCAAACTTCTAGAAAATATTGTCTCCTCAGTAATGCATTGTTGATGGAATTGTGGACTAGTTCAACCATTTGGAGAACAATTCGGAACTGTTCTTATACCACTTTTAGGTCTGTATCCCGAAGAGATTGAAGAAAAGGGGAAAGGATCCATATGTACAAAAGTAATTATAGCAGCTCTTTTAGTGACAACAAAAAATTGGAAATTGAGGGGATGACCACCAGTTAGGGAACAGCTAAACAAGTTGTGGTATATAATTGCAATGGAATATTTTTGTACTATAAGAAATCATAAGCAGGATGCTTTCAGAAAAACCTCGGAAGACTTATATGAACTGATGCAAAGTGAAGTGAGCAGAACCAGAACAGTGTACACAGTAACAGCAATATTGTATTCTCTTCAGTGAGTTTTTGAAATTCCTTTTCCATCTGGCAAGTTTCTACTTTTTAAGGCATTCTTCTCCTCACTGGCTTTTTGACCCTCTTTTGTCATTTGAGTTAGTCTATTTTTTAAGGTGTTATTTTCTTCAGTGTATTTTTGGGTCTCCTTTAGCAGGCTGTTGACTTGCTTTTCATGATTTTCTTGCATCATTCTCATTTCTCTTCCCAATTTTTCCTCCACTTCTCTTACTTGATTTTCAAAATCCTTCTTGAGCTCCTCCATGGCCTGTAACCAATTCATATTTTTCTTGGATGCTTTTGATGCAGGAGTTCTGACTGTGCTGTCTTCCTCCTGCTCCATGCCTTGATACTTTTTGTCCCCAAAAAAGGAATCTGTGATTTGATTATGTTTCCTGGGCTTGCCCATCTTGCCAGTCAATTACTTGACTTTTGACCTCTTTGCCACAATAGAACTCTGCTTCCAGAATGGAGAGAGCTTTGTTCCAAACCACTGGGGTTTTCACAGCTGCTGGAGCTATTAGTTGGGTGCCCTCTCTACAGACACCACAAGCTCTGGCTCACTGGTCACATACCTCAGGACCACCACCCAAGACCACAATCCAGATCCAAGCAGGTTAAAGCAAGAGTGATTACCCTTTGAATGGTCACTTGGTCCCCCTGCAATCTGCAAGCTAGGAGCTCCCGAGGCAGCCAGGCAGTGCAGCTACACCTCTGCCACTTCTCGCCCCAGGGGCAGGGGCAGCAGCAGGGGCCAGACCGTGCTCTCAGTCCCCCTGTTCCCACAGAGTTCCACACTTTCTTTTACTTTCTTTTTGGCATTTATGGGTTGATAAGTCTGGAAAATTCCACAGCTGCTGATGATCCTCTCTCCTGAAGTCTGCTCCAGGCCCGCTGCTGGTCAGGGCCACCTTGGGGCTGGTGAACTTCATGGCTCACATGGGGCTGCACTAGGCTCCCAGCCTGGTGCAATAGATCCTTCCTCTCAGCCTGCTGGGCTTCTTTCAGTGGGAGCTTTATTTCTCTTTGTTTCTTTGTGGGTTCTGTAGCTCTAAAGTTTGTTTAGAGTCATTTTTTTACATGTATTAGAAATGATTAAAGCGGAGTCCATACCAGGTTTGTGCTTCTACTCCGCCATCTTGGCTCCACTCCCAGCAGCAATATTGTAAGGATGAACAATGTGAAAGGCTTAGCTACTCTGATCAAGACAATTCCAAAGGACCCATGATAAGAGACAGCTCTCCATCTCCAGAGAGAGAGTTGATGAACTCTGAATGCAGATTGAAGCATACTTTTTAAACTTTATTTTTGTTGTTTTATTTCACTTGTATTTCCTTTTGCAACATGGCTAATATGGAATATGTTTTGTATGACCTCACACATATGATTGAAATCAAATAGCTTGCCTTCTTGAGGGGGAAGGAGAGAGAGGGAGAGAATTTAGAACTCAAAATTTTTAAAAATTATTGTTATTTTTTACATGTAATTGGGAAATAGTTGATGAAATAAATAACAATATTTTTTTTAAATAAAAGAAAAGAAAAAAGAAAATACTATCTCTTTGAATTGCCTCCATTTCTTCTCCTCTTACCCACTTCTCAACCTGGCTTCCAACTTCATCACTCGTGAAACTGCTGTCTCTAAAATTACTGGAAGTTTCTTAATTTCCAAATCTTGATGGCTTTCTCTCAATCCTTATCCTTCTTGAGCAGCATTTGAAATTGCTGACCAACTTGTTTGTACTCCTTGATACTCTCTGTTCTCTGAATTTTCATGCCACTGCCCTCTCCTAGTTCTCCTCCTGCCTATTTGACTGCTCCTTCTCAGTCTTCTTGGCTAGACCATCCACTGTATCTGTCAGTATGCCCTGGACTTGATCCTGGACCCTGTTCTCTTTTCCTTCTACACACTCTTTTCTGGTGATCTTGTCAGTTCCCATGGACCCAGTTATCTTCTCCATGCAGATGATCCTCATATTTTTATAACCAGCCCTCTGGCTAGTCTCTCTTGAACTCCAACTAATCAATCTATTGATCATCAGCAACCATGTATCTAGCACCTGTTATGGGCCAGATACTATCCTAGGTACTGGAGTTGCTGTCAAGGAGTTTACATTCTTTTGGGAGGAGACAACAGGGAGATATTTTAGGGGAAATGATCAGCAGCTGGGGGTGGGGAATGGATCCCAAAAAACTTCATAGAGAAAATGGTACTTAGGTTGATTCTTGAATGAAACAAGGGATACTAAAAGGCAGAGGTGAGGGAGGAGTGCATTCGAGGGATGGCAGGCAGCCAGTGCAGAGGCACAGAGATGGTAGATGGAGTGTTTCTTGAGGAACAACTGTCAGGGTTCTCTTTCAGAGTACCCTAACTTACCTGCAGGGGCAACCAGTTACTCACCCTACTAATTGACGCTAGTGTACCTTTTAGAACAGAAGAGTCACGGCTCTGAGGTCCAAACAGAAAAGGTTTATTAAGGTCTCTCTATGGGGAAGCCTTACAGCCAGATCTTAAGGCAGGCTTCAAAAATACCTCCAAGGCTTAGATCTTATATATACCCCAGATCCATCTACCACACGTGACAGAGCCCAGCTGAACAGAATTGTGAGAGGGGGAGTGCAATTACAAGGGTATGAAGGCCCCAGGGTGTGGAGACACCAATCAGGAACAGCAGGTAACCCCATGCAAGAGAGTCTTGAGCAATGCAGTATCCCCTGGCTGGGGACAGTGCAATATGCTCTGACCTCCACGTGACCCAACTAATTTCTGGGCCTCAAACACTTTCCTGTGCTTCGACATAACCATTTGCAATCTGCATGTATTTCTAATCCTCACAAACAACAAGGCTAGTTCGCCTGGATTGTAGGAGTCCATGAAGTGGAGTGATATAAAATGAAGCTGGAAAGGTAGGTTGGAGTCAGCTTGTGAAGAAGAGCTTTAAAAAGCAAACAAAGGAACGTATATTTGATCCCAGAGGTAATAGAGAATCACTGAAGTTTATTGAGTAGGGGAGGGACATGATCAAGCCTATGCTTTAGTTAAGTCCCTTTGGCAACTATATGAAAGATTAGAGTTGAGAGAGACTTGAGGCAGGGATACCAGATAAGAGGCTATTAAAATAGTGTAGGCAAGAGTTGATGAATTAAATTGTGGCCTTGTCAATAAAGAGAAAGGGATAAAAACTTGTGGAGGAAGAACTGAAAAGGTTTGCAAACTGATTGGATACATGGGGTGAATGAGAACAGAATGGAGGATGACATCAAGGTTGTGATGAAGAAGAAGAGCAATAATAAGTTAGCAGTCATATAATGCTTTAAGGTTTTCAAAACACTTTCCATAGATTATCTCATTTGATCCTGGCTATTATTATGATGGTGTTTTCTACAGAAATAATGCCAAGGCCACATTGACAGCTGTATAACCTAGAGGCATCTCAAACTCAACATGTCTAAAACAGAACTCATTATCTTTTCTCCCAAATCTTTCCCTCTTCACAGTGCCCCTGTTACTGTTGAGGGCACAGAGCTTGGAGCCAGAAGACTTGACTTCTAGTCCTGGCTCTGCCATTAGTTGTATGAATGAAATGCAAGGTAGATAAGTCAGTTAATCAACAAGCATTTATTAAGCACCTACCAGATACCAGGCTTTGTGCCAAATTCTGGGGATACAAATAAAAGCCAAAGATAGCCTCTGCCCTCAAGGAGCTCACAGTCTATTGGGGCAGGGACAGCATGCAAATAACCATGTACAGACAAGACGTATACAGGATAAAATGGAGATAATCAACAGAGGAAACAGACTAGAATGAAAGGCAATCAGGAAAGACTTCCTGTAGAAGGTGAGATTTTAGCTGTATCAGATACCTTTCTGCACCTCAGTTTCCCATTCTGTCTCATGGGGTTGTTGTGAAGATCCAATGAATAATATATGTGAAATGCTTTGTAAACTGTCAAACACCATACAGTTGAAAGCTATTGTTACATTAATGTGTTGTCCTTATGTGGAGTTTGGCACTTTAAAAGAAGATACACAGAAATGGTAATTTTTAAGCCGAAGGAATGAGTTACTAAGGATAGAAGTTGATTGGAATATGTTTCTCATTGCCATGTAGACAACTGTGTACTCAGCCTGCGCATAAGGCCAGCCCTGCCTGGCCTATTTTCTAAGTTCAGGTCTACCACCCTCTGAAAGGTTATTTTTGTGTGATTGCATAGAGTTTTCTTTTCCTATATGTGATAGAGCTGAAGAAGGTTCTGAGGTTCTATACCCAGAATTGATAAAATTGTAATGAGTGTAGTCTGGCCTCACTCTCAGGTCTAGGGAAGCTACATCTCCCCTCAGGGCTCTAGAATACCTTGAGGGCCCATGGATGTCTCTTTTCTACTGCCTTTGGCTCAAGCCCCCCCCCCCCCACTAAGTTCACCCCATTCGTTAACAAGTCAGTAACTAGCATCCCAGGTCTATTAATCACTTAACATTGAGTAGCTTTTATAAAGGAATATTTACCTCACAGATATAGCAAAAACAGGCATAGAAACATTTTCCCTAATTTCTTGAGAATGTAATTCCCCTCTCATTCACCCACCCAACCCACTTTGGCCTCAGGAGGTGGGGTAGGAATCAGCTCACAACTCCAAAGGTGGTGTTGCTGTCAGATTCTGCTAGGCTGGGGTCCCAAAAGTCACTCAAGATGACTGCCCCATGTTCCTCAAGGCCCTGCTCCTGAGCTGGCTGCAACAATTGGCCTGGATTCCTGTAGCTTATACTACTGGCTTTTGAAATTCCCAGGGTTGAAGACTCGATTCACTGCACCTAGCGCAGAGAGGACTGAGCAAAAGGCCAAGGATCCAGCCCTATTTCTTGGTGAACATGTGGCCTCAGCAGTAAAGGCCTTGGACCCTTCTCCTTACAGCATGGCTTTCTCACCAGAAGTCACCTTGTTCCTCCAGACACAAAGAGAGATGGCCAAAACTTACTCAGGCTTTTTTGAAGACACTGACAGTTCTGGCGGCTTGTCCCAACCATATGGTAGGCCACCTGGAACTAGATCTAGGTGTCCACACATGCAGCTCCCTCACACATCATCACAATTCTCCTGGAAGAGACAGATACCACATTATCAAGCTGATGTTGTATGCACATGTTCCAGACCCCTGTCACATAATCAGAAGACTACAAAAGTCACTTTGCCCTGCTCAGACCATATCGGAACATTGTGTCCAGTTCTAGGGGTCATAATCTAGAAAGGACTTTAACAAATTGAATCCCCTTCAGAGAAGAACAACCTACCTACACGGTGAAGAGCTTGGAGACCATGCCATGTGAAGATCTGTTCAAGGAACTGGGCATTCCCCCCCTCACCTTTGTTCCAACTGCCTTACATGCATTTTGTATTTATCCTGTTAATAATTATTTCCTATATACTTATATATGTATACATTGTCTCCCCCAACAAAATAAAAGCTCTTCAAGAGGAGGGACTGTTTCACTTTGGTCTCTGCATCCCCAGAGCCTGGCATTGTTCTTGGCACGTAGTGGGTGCTCAATTAACATCTGATTGATGTTTAGCCTTGGAAAAGAAGACATGTAGGAAAGACATGGCAGCTGTCTTCAAGTATTCAAAAGGCTGTCATTAAGAGGAGGGATTCTACTTATTCTCTTTGGCATCAGAAGACAGAACTAGGAGTAATTGGGGGGAAGCTGCAGAGGGACAGATTTGGGATCAATGGCAGAAAAAAATTCTGTAGTTTTCTAAAAGTGAAATGATCTGCTCTGGGAGGTACTGAGTTCCCTATCAGAGGTGGTCTTCAAGAGAAGGCTAGCTAATCACTTGTTTGGGATGCCATAGAGGGCATTTCTGCTCAGACCTCTCTGGGCCTCAGTTTCCTCATCTGCAAAATGAGAAGATTAGATTAGGTGGCCTCCGGGTACTCTTTCAGCTCTAAATCTCTGATCCTGTGATCTTAAATATCTTCTGAGATCCTCTCCAAGTCTGAGATTCTCTGATTCCTTCCACAATCGGGATACTAATTAGCTGTGTGATTTTGAACAAATCACTTCCCTTCTCTGGGCTTCAGTTACCATTTCTTTAAAATGAGGGGGTTGGACAAGATGATTCCATTTTGACAATCTTCTGGTTCTATGGGACTTCACCAGCCTCTCATCTAGGGGCTGTGTCACCTGATAGCAAGACTGCTGTAGCTCTCAGAATCAGTTTGAAAACAGAAGGTAAATTAAACCCATATGCTTCCCCCAAAGGCAAAACCATATTCCTCCTGTTACCTTAAATGCCTGATTTTCATAAACCACTTTTTTCCTGTGAAAATTAATACCACATTTAAGTAAGATAAGGTCACATGTTATTTAGTCCCCTGTGCCAATGTCAAAAAGAGGCTGATTTATAGTGGAAAGCAAAGACTGGGAGAGAAACTATTTGATGGAATGGAACGGGACTCTATTGGCCAGCGAGCTGCCTTCTGGGACAGGGCAATGGCCCCAAAGCCATCATTCCAAATTGGGCTATGTTGGATGCAATCCTTCATTCTGAGGGATGGGATGTCTCTTCTAGTGGAATTGTCTCTGGCCTGCCTTCCAAACAGATGGATTGAAAGTGAAAGGGTGTGAATATTGTGGAAGAATCAAGATGAATGTAAGACTCTAGGATGTAGAGTTGGAAGGGACCATGGAGATCATCCAGTCCAACATCCCCATTTTATAGATAGAGAAATTGAGATGGGGGAGAGACAATGACTCGTTCAGGTTTATATAGCTAGTAAATAGCGGAGCTGGGATTCAAACTCAGGTCTTTCTATTTCAAATCTAATGCCTTAGAAGGCATTAGAGGCAGCTCAGCCTAACTGTACCTTCTCTTCCTCCTACTCTACTCTGAATCCAGTTAGCACCTGACAAGGTGGACAGTGCCAATATTTCTCAGTATCCTTTTAAGGCAAGAGAAAGGGTACATAAGTAGTATATGCATACCTGGTTAAAAAAAGATGCTATACTAATCAAGGTCAGGATTTCAGGGAATAGAGACAAAATTCATCACCATTTTAGTGAATGTACAAGAAAGAGAAGATGTATATGTCAATCTCACTGCCATGCCAGGGTCCCTACTATGGCCTGGTTCAGGGAAATGAAACTGTATGTGTGGTTGCAACCTATGCAGACAATGGAATGGGTCTGGATATCCCATATCTGCTAGAAGCAGTGCAGTTTTATGCTGAGCTAGGCAAAGGGAGCCAACGTCTCATACCAGTGCACCAGTACGTGGTGAGCAGGCCCCAGATATCCTTGAATCCACCAATCAATAGTTTGATAGGGCTACACTTGAGTGTTGGCAGAATTCTTTGGAGGGGGCATTCTCATGGATATTCATCAGTCTGTCCAGCTGTCTATCTCATGTCTCTCCTTTCCCTCTGGGTGGCAGGTTTTTAGTTTAACCAACATGTACCAGATGTGTGCATCTGGGTAACAAATTGTCCTTTACCCCTCAGTCTGTTTCCCATCATCCTTGACCCCATTGCAATATCTTAATGATTTCTTTAGATTCAGTGTACATTTATTAAGCACTTGCTGCACATACAAAGCTCTTGATTTGACTTCTGTTCTTGGATCCAGTTGTCATGTGTTCATTCAGCTTCTGTGCTCTCTACTCATAGAAGGCTTCTGCTCTTCTCTCTCTGGTCTATCAATGCTCTATTTTCAGTTCCATTCTTGGCCAAGGTGCTACGTGCTGTATCCAGGTGGCCAGACCAGGGAAAGGCTCATGTGGGGTTGCTGTGGGACTATTGAAAGATCATTTGGTTTACAGGAATGATAGGGCTCCAGAACTGGAAGGGGCCTTCAAGATAATACAGTTCAATGCTCTCATTTTATGTTTGAGGAAACTGAGGCTGGAAGAGAGGAAGTGATCCGCCCAGGATCACACGTGATTACAGAACCTCAATTCCAACTCCTATCTCTCCAGTCAAAATCCAGTGTCTTTTCCACCATAGCAGATTGTCTGTGCAGTTACACACCTTAACTCGCACATCCAGGCAAGAACCAGTCCTGTTTTTAATAACCTTCAGACAAAAAGATTCCCACCAGTTCTCAGATAAATAGGATTTCTCTGGTATGTTTAGGCTCTGGAGATATTATCCCAATTCCAATTTCTACTGATAAGTTGGGTCTTTAAAGCAAGACTACTATGGCCCTTCAGGGCTCCAAGGGTAATTCAGAGAGGTTAGGTTATTTCTAATGCTTATAAGTACCTAGCTGTGTGTTTTCTCTCATGATTACTGGTTGATAGCAATATCAAATTAACCAGATTCAACTGTTTTCTAGAGAGGGTTATTTAATAAAGCAGTATATTAAGAACAATTGGTGCACAAGAACACCTAAAAGTTCTCTCCTACAAGTATGCACAGAGTCCAAGGGAAAGTGGGCTCAAGCTTGGAGTACATGTGGCAAAAGGGGCAGTTCACAAGCTCTGGAAGTTCTTTTGCTAGGTATGATGCAGCTTTTTTCAGAGGTTCTTTTGTAGAGCTTTGACTCTTTCTTCCCTCATCTTGACCAATCTGCCCCGGGTTCCAGAAGCAGACCCTGCCTCCAGCCACTATTATCCCAGGGGCTCTACATCTTTTGGTCTTCTGAAGTTTGCCAGATGGGCCAGGAGGAGGAGGCCGAGGTGAAAATGCTCTTGTCCTATTCTTCCGAGTGATTCCCTCTTGGGTTTGGCTGGAACTCTGGTGGCTTGTTTGAATCCTCCATTTCAGCTAGCTCAGTGGTTTAGCTAGGCCTCAGAGGGAGTGACCAATCTGAACAAACTTCCTGTCACACCTGGGAGCTACCTAGGTCTTGTTTACACCTAGTGAATAATCTTTTCTCATCTGATAGATGTAGTGGGGCTAAATGGGTTGGGTGATTTGGGCCCTAATTTGGAATGTGACTTTGGAAAGGCCTCCTATCCTTTTTGAATCTCAGTTGTTTTGTCTATAAAATGGAGAGGAGGATCCCCATGTTTTCTCCTCCCTTGCAGGGATATTATAAGACTAAAATAAGGTCACAGATATAAAAGTAATTTCCCATAGTGCTATGGGACATATCATTCTTGTGGTTAATAATAATTCTCCACTGAAATCTTCCAATGCCCTGTTATAGCATGCAGGTGGCTCCTGAGGAGATGGGGGGTGGTAAAGGACTGGAAGGCCTCATGATTCCTTTCTGAGTCAGAAAGGGCCTGGGCTACCATTACTGTTGCCTTTTTTTGCCAGAGGAACTGAACTAAAAAAAAGGGAAGTGATTTGGGGTCTCCAGTGCACTAACCAGGCCCATCTAAACACCTCATTGTCATTGTGGCCCGGGTCTTACCCTTTGCTTCTTACCTTTTATTGCTCTTCTAGATCCAGGATCCTACTGTCCAGGCATTCAGTCATGTCCAACCTTTTGTGACCCCGTGAACTTGTTTGTGGGGTTTTCTGAGGCAAATAGGGATTAAGTGACTTGCCCAGGGTCACACAGCTAGTAAGTATCTGAGGTCAAATTTCAATTCAGATGTTTCTGACTCTAGGCTGGCTACTCTCTCCACTGCAGCACCTAGCTGTCCCCAGGACCCAATAAATCACTTGATCCCTTTGGCTTTGGTTTCCTCCTTTAGAAAATGAGTGGGTGGGACCAGACGACTTCTGGGGGCCCTTCTAGTTCTAAATATAGGATTCTTTGTTTTATTAGTGATATGACCTTGGGCAAGTCACTTTCCCATGAACTTCAGTTTCCTCCTCTATAAAATGACAGGCTTAGACTAAATTACCTCCAAGGCCCCTTTTTCAGCTTTATATCCTCCAACTTCTTAGAGGCAATGTGGCTGGCAAGCAGCCATTGGATTTTTAAATGTAGATGTGTTTGCTTGGAGAAAAGGAGGACTAACCCTCTACTCCCTTACCTCCAGTTTATGGTGCTGGTGACTTGACAGTTATCTAAGGGGAAAGGTTCTGATCAGGAAGGAAACCAACGAGGATTCTGAACCATCTTGGCAAGATTGCAGCAGGATTAGCCCCCGGGAGGGGGACCAGAAAGCCACCCACCTGTGGGCTGACTTCCCTCCTATGACCCTTGGCAGTTTTATTTCTTAGGATCATAGAGATTGTCTGGGCTGTTCATTGTACAGCAAAGCAGACTGGGGCCCAGAGAAGACCAAAGACTGGCTCAGGGTCACCCAGCTGACGAAGGGCAGAGATGGAACATGAACCCAGGCTGGCCACCTCTTGTCCGTGTGGTTGTTGAGGTCCTTTTTGCCTTTGGGATTCTAGGATTCAGTGATTCTGGGACTTGAAAGCCTGGGCTTTTTTCTCTTGCTTCCCCTCCATCAGAGTGTGGGAGTTGGGCTCCAGGCCAGACATGTTCATTTCTGGGAGGGAATTGGGAACTAAAGCCGAGCTTGGAGCTTTCAGGGTCTTTGGAATTTGGGAGATGGCCCATTCCAAGGGCAGAAAGGCCAAGGTGGGAGGGTGATTGGATGGGTGGAGAGCCCAGGGCTGTTGGCTTAAAATGGAGGGAGCTCAGGGGCCCAGGAGGTGGAGTAATTGTCTATCCATGTGATAGTGTGGTGTAGTGGAAAGAACAGAAAATCCATAATCAGAAGGCCTGAGTTCAAATCCTGGTTCTACAGTTTACTGTCTGTGGAACTCTGGTCAAACCACTTCTGGACCTGAGTTTCTTTTTCCTGTAAAATGAGGGACTTACCCTACATAACTTCAAAGGTTTCTTTCAGCGTGAAATCCTGTGATCCTAAGAAAATTATATGTCAAAATAAGACAGTGGCTTGTTAGAATAGATCTGCTCCCTTGCCAAGTAGGAAGGAAAAATCTCACCAGCAAGAATTCCAGACCTGCCTCCAAGCAGAGGGAACCCTTTACTTAGAAGGCCTTGAACCCCTCTGTCCAGTTTTCAGGGATCCCACTACTTGCAAAGGCATATGCCCCAGAGCCAGGTCCTTTATATTGGTTTAGAAAGCTCACAAAAGTAAACACTCTTCAGACCAGAAGTATTTTTCCTTCCCAGACTCCAGGTGGGGAGTCCAAATTCCTCTGCCAGGCGCTAAAAGCCCACCACACATCATACCCTTCTTTCAGGGAGAAGAAAGGTACTTAGCTGGGCTGTAAAGCCTTCCCTGTCTACCCTCGCCCCTGAGATTTCTCTCTTTCCTGAACCTCTACTACGCTTATGGTCCACACTCCATTTTCTTTTACTTAGAGACTCCCAGACTCAATCCACTATGCCACTCATAGAATGACATAACTATAATGGACCTTAGAAGAATGGCAGGGATCAATGGTGTCTTCCAGAGTGCAGTCTATGATAATAACTAGCATTCATTGTAAAGTTTCTTTTTTTACATATTTGTAAAGTACTTTACAAATGTTAATTAGCTCAGTTGATGCTCACAACAAACCTTGTGAGTTAGAGCCTGTTATTATTCCCATTTCACAGATGAAGAAACTGAGAGACACAGAGTGGTTAAGCGATTTGTCCAGGGTCACATAGCTAGTAAATGCTTGAGGTAGAATTGGAACTCAGATCTTCCAGACTCTAGGCCTCATTATTAGTCCTCTCAAAGGAATCTCATTTTAGGGATTTGGGTCATATATAGATCAGCACAGTGAGTTTTCTTGATTAGGTTTGGGAGATTATATTCAAGCTATTATACTCAAGGCTGTTTGGGTAGATTAAGGGATTTCCTGCTCCCCCCCACCCCCCCACCCCAGACTTGCATCTCCAGCTGCCTGTTTAGACATCTGGATCTCCATGTCACATAGGCATCTCCAACTCGATGTGTGCAAAACGGAAATTGTTCTTTCTGTCCCTTGCCCCTCCCCCCCCCCCTTTCCTAACTTCTCTATTACTGTTGGAAGGTACCACCATCTTCTCAGTCACCATGGCTTACAACTGAGGCGTTTTCACATTCTCTCTGTCATCCATCCCTCATATCCCATCAGTTGTCAAGTCTTATCATTTCTACCATTGTAACATCTCTAATACACGCTCTATCTCTCCTCTGACACTGTAGGCCCTTTTCATCTCATGCTTGGACTACTATGATAACTTGCCAGTTAGTCTCCCTGCCTAAAGTCTCTTTTTACCCCAACCCATCTTCCACTTAGCTGGTCTGCCCATGTCACACACACCTTACCCACTTCAGTCAACTCCAGTGGCTCCCTGTTGCCTCTAGGATCAAAAATCAAATCCTCTGCTTGACTTATAAAGCCTTTCTAGTTCCCTTATACCTTACTCTCTCTCCACCTGCAATGTTCCCTTCAATCCATTGACACTGGTCTTCACGCTGTTCCTTGAACATGACACTCCCTCCATTTCCTGACTCGGAGCATTTTTGACTGTCCCTTCTTATCCTTGCCTCCTGGCTTCCTTCTAGTCTTAGCTAAAGTCCCAACTTCTGCAAGAATCCTTGTCCAGTCTGTCTAGATCTTGTTTGTAATATTCTTGTTTACATGCTCTCTCTCTCATTGGACTGTGAGGTTCTTGAGAACCAGGATTATATTTATCTTTCTTTGTATGCATCTCTAGCATAGAGTACAGTGCCTGTTGGACTGCCGTAAAACCATTGGGAATCAGGAAAGCATCTGGAGGATCCACAGCTGGGTGCACCTGCCTGAGCCCTGTCCCAGTGCTAGGTGGAGCTGGACTGTGAGAATCCAGAGCATTTAACTATAGTCATGGGAGCTGCCAGTTGGAAGGAGCTGGTTTTCAACCAAAACCAAAATTGCCCTAGAGAATCCACAAGTCAGCTAACAAGACTAGTTCATACTTCTATAGAACTTGGAAGGGTTGTGAAGTGCTTCTTATACCAAACTCTTGAGGGGGGTAGCACAGGTATTATGATCATCTGTGTAACCAGGGGTTGAACCCAACATGGGCAAAGCAGCCCTTCCTGATTTTGGCCATTGTGTACTAGCTCAGTGTTTAGGCATTGGGGGAGTGATGGACCCTAGTTGCTTCTGGCCCTGTTTGACTTGGCCTTGAAGGGCTGATGGATGTTCTGAAGTCTTTCCTAGCTGTAAAATTTTATGTTCTAAAGGCCTGCTGAAGCTTTAAGTCTAGTGTTCAGAAGCTGTAGTTCTGAACCCAGGATCAGCTCACCCAGGCACCATATGGACTTTAGCTGCCATGTGCTCATGGATGAATGGAAGCTGAGGGATTTCCTCCTCCCTTCAAGGGAGTCCATTCTATTCACCTCCAAAAAGAAGAGAAGAGAGTGCCAGGGTAGAGTCACTGAGTTATTGGCTTTTCTTGCCCAGTGGTCAGGAAGGGGCTTGCTCTAGCTTCTCAGAGCACAACCCCTTTGGTGCTAAGTCACATATGACGAGAAGCATCCAGGATCCATCATCACCAAAGTTTACAAATACTGATCCCGCACACTGGGCCAAGCCAGAATCAGGGACAGTTTTGCATACATCCTGTTTGAGCCCTGCTTATACCTGCTTTACAGGTGATGGGACTGAGAGTCAGAGCAGTGAAAAGGCTTATCCAAGGTCATAAACAAGAAGCAGGAGAGCCATGTCTCAAACCCAGATCTCCTGCCTTCAAGACCATTTCTTCTCTCCCTCTACCACACTGCCTCTATAATCCTTTTGTCTGGTTTTTGCCATTGTTCACTTGACAGCTGACATTCTCATGACAACATAGATGCTTGAGAATTGACTAGTAGTGGTAATTGGATGTTACTTGTAGTGAGCCTTCTGAAATCTAGTGGGTTTTTTGGATTCAGCCATTGAGATGATAGCAGGAGTCCCCAGTGGCAGGCCCAATTGAGCATTCATTTTTCATCAGTTAAATCAATATGTGGCCGGGAAACAGTGACAGAGAGAGGGGGTAGTTGTCACCTTCTTCCCACCAGCTCCTGCTGCCTGCTGGAGCCACAGTAGCCATCCATGGCCACAATGTAACCTGTGGAGATAGAGTTAATAAAGTGGGCCTCTCTAAAGAGCTCTGCAGTGTAAGACTTGCCTACTAGGCTATACCAGGTCCCATGATCCAGGGTTACTGGGTAGAACTTCTAGGGAAAGGGGTTCTTGACATATTATGACTAGGATTTGGTCAGAAGTAAAGCCATGGAGCATTGAATGCCAGAACTAGAAGGGGTCTTAGAGGTCATTTTGTCAAACCATCTCATTTTATAAAGAAGAAACTCAAAGCTTAGGTGGAGAAATGACTTACCCAAGTCACAAAGCCAGGATTAAAACTCAGGTCTCTGGACTCCTGGTCCTGTGTCACTACCACTTTAATTCAACATGAAAATAATTTGTTCCATTGGCCATGAAGACAACTGAAGCAGGTACTGTGGAGCACCTAGAGCTTGGTCAGACATGAAAGATGCCAAGGTCATCCCCTGTATCCCGGGCCATCACCAGTCATCCTGACTTTTGTCCTGCCACTGGACTTTGATGACTCTGGAAGAGAGAGAGAGGCTGATGACTCTACCTCTACCTACTGAAATTTGATTCACAGGTAAGTTGAGATATCACCCTGTCCTTTTCAAAAACAAAGGATGAACAACAATTCAACATTAGTGTAACAAATGTTCACTTTTTGAATCAATGAATGAATGAACAGACCTTTATTAAACTCCTCCTATGGCACTTTGCTCATTGCTAAGGATACAGAGATGCAGAGAGACTTAGTCCATGACTTCCTGGAATTTACAGTCTCAATTTGGTGAAATGACAAACACAGAGAGTAGCAGAATCACCCTCAAGTCAGGAGCTAGAAAGGGTCACCATCAGCCAAAGTTGATGAATAACCACTCCCATCTCTCACTCTCTAACGTTTACATATGTACCACTTTCCTCACTACAGCCTTGAGAGCTTGGTAGGGCATGAGTGGGCCCAGAGAGCTTCAAATGCCTTGCCCACAGTCACATAGTGGCAATGCCAGGAGTCGCTCAGCATCTGGGGCTCCTAAACTACAGTCCAGAAGTCTGATCTCTGCCGGGCTTTTTCCTGGGGAGCTCTTACACGATGCAGGGAAATCCAAAGGGGAAGACATTGTTTCAAAGGAGCACATTACAGGCACCTGATCTTAGTCAAGTCACTTCTCCTCTGCAGACCTCAGCTGCCTCCTTTGTAAACTGAGGGTAATCCCCTCCAGTTTAGTCAACCATAGAATTGTTAAGAACCTAAATTCTGTGCATCCCAGGTCGTTCTGGAAGCCTTGGGTCCAGGTGCTTTCCCCTCCTGGATAGGATTTCCATCTGCACTGTAGCCCCTTTCTTTCCCTTTCTCCTAATCCATCTCTAACCTGCTTTATCCACTCTTCCATCTCCCTGAGCCTCTTTCTGATACTCCATGTCTTCCTTTTAGGAAGGATTAGAGAGCTCTCTCACACTGAAAAGATCTCCACTTCGGGGATCCCTTAGGACAGAAGAGAGACTGTTTTAGACAATGCTGGTGCCATCCTGCCTGGCAGCCCAGGCTTGGGCTGGGCAGCTTCTGGAGGCCCTTCCAACTTCGGGAGTTGGAGTTGATGATTGAAAAAAAAGACCTTGCTCATAATGTGAACTGAAATGTGAGTTGCATGTGATTCATATTCTTGGAATGCATAGCCTTCACATCAGTCATGATGCAAGACCCCAGCCCTTTCTCCTTCCTTCTCTCCCCACTGCTGTCCTTGTCTCTCTCTTTGCTTTACTCTCCCTCAGCAGTATGACATAGCCTAGAGCACTTCCCTCTTCCCCTTAGCTTTCTCTCCATTCCTCCCTTCCTTCTTCTCTCCTTTTCTCTCATCTTTTCCTTTCCTTCCTCTCCTCCTCTCCTCTCCTTTTCCCTTAATATCTCTACATTTCTACCTCCCTCCCTCCCTCCCTCCCCTCTTCCTTCCTCCCTTCCTCCTTTCCTCCCTCCCTCCCTCCCCCCTTCCTTTCTCCCTTCTTCCTTTCCTCCCTCCCTCCCTCCCTTCCTTCCTTCCGTCCTCATCCCTCCCCCTGCCATCCTTTCAGCAGAAAGCATGACCTCAACTGTTGGCATGGTCTATAAACAACATTATCTGAATTCTTGGCAAGATCCCAGTTTAGGGAATATTGGGCTTGCAGGAGCTTCTGAGTAGCTAAAGGAAACATCAAATTAATTAGTACCATAATTTGGGGCTTTACCTGCCTTGTAAAAGTGCATGGGTGTTTGTACTAGTAAGAACTTTTTGGCCTAAGTCCTGCTCTCCTATTTTAAGAGGTTGGAGTTTGAAAAGCAACACACTGAGCAAAATGGTAGTTTTCTTCTCACCATCAATTTAGCTAGTTTAGGGCAAGAAGGCTCAGGAAATAAATAAGAGCCCCTGGTCCTGATGAAGTGAAAAGAGGGCTTGATCTGGAGCCAGTGGGTATGAGTTCAAGTCCCAGGGCTGACACTTTCTATCTGTGACCTTGGCCAACTACTTTACATCATCTGTAAGCTAGGGGTGATAATAATATTGGGAATACCTGCCCCCCAAGTTCATTGTGACAAGGTCCTCTGGCCACTTTAATGTGCTAAATGGAAGAAATGGAAGTCACAGTTATTATCCTAGCTCTGCTCTGTATTCCCTTTGTAACCCTTGGCAAATCACTTTGACTCCCAGGGATCTCAGTCTCTTCAATCAATCATTCAATAAATCAGATTCAATAAAATATTTATAAAGTGCCTACTGTGTGTCAGGGACTGTGCCAGCCACTGGACATACAGGTACAAAGGATACAACAACCCCTGCTCTCAGTGAGCTTCCATTATAATGGGGGAGATAACACATACATACATACACACACATACACATGTATGACAAATATACATATATTCATGCACATACATGTAGATGTAACAAGTACTTTGATCTCCCTCAGAGTGACTACATCTTCCTCTTGGGATTCCTGGGGGTACCCTCGAAGGGTTGAGGTGTCTCTTCTTTAATGCTATCAGCTAGAGGCCTTTTGCTTTTTTAAATTTTCAACATTCATTTCTACAAGATTTTAAGTTACAAATTTTCCTCCCCATCTTTCCCCTACCCCCCACCCCAAAATACAAGCCTACTTAATACCCCTTCCCCTACTCTGCTCTCTCTTATATCCTCCCCCATCCCACCCCCTAACTTTCTAGTACCCCAGTGCCTATGCATCTTATTTCCCAATTGCATATAAAAACAAAAATAAATTTTTTAAATGTTTGTTTTTAAAACTTTGAGTTCCATATTTTTTCCCTTCTTCTCTCCTCACTCGCCCCCACTGGGAAGATAAGCAATTCAATATAGGTTGTATATGTGTTACCCAAATCATTTCCATAGTCGTTATATTGTGAAAGACTTGACTATATTTCCCTCCATCTTATCCCGCCCCACACTTATTCTGTTTTCTCCTTTGATCCTATCCCTTTTCAAAAATGTTTGCTTCTAACTATCTAGAGGCCCCATTGTTAATTGCCAGTGACTTAAGCATCCCAGTTCCATTTAACCAAATAATATCAGTTGGCTTAGACATGGGGAGATTTACTCCAGATATAGTAGCAGGAGTGTTGCCATTCCTACCCCAACACTTTGGGTCACACTTTCCCTTATACACCTTGGTACCTGAAGAGAGGAGACTCAGGCTTAACATAGTTTGTAGATAGCCTTAGTCCCACCACTCAGATGTAGCATCATTGCTGTATATGTCCTTGTCTCAGCTACCAGCTAGACTGGGTCCTAAAAGTTACCCCTTATTCTCCAGGGCCTCCAAGCTCCTGGACTGGCTGGCTGCAAACCTTAGCATAGACTCAATTCCCAGATCTGCTGATGGCTTGCTCTCCTGACCTTTTGAAACTCACAAGTCATAGTTTCCAATTTCATTTACCTAAAACGAAAGAATAAATGCCAAGGCAAAGAATCAGGGCCTGTATTTATAGGGTTACTTATTAGCCTCAGATAGAGAGGGTCCAAGGCCTCTCTCTCACCTTACAGTATTGTCTCATTTTTTACCAAAACACAATCAGGCAGGAATAAGTCACATCAAAGGAAGGGATAGGCTTTGGACAACTAATACCTTTTTAATGCTTCCAAATTCTGCTGAAGCAGCCAATCAAAGGTGCTCATATACATGTGTGGTTAGGAAACCAGAATCAATTACAGAATGTATATTCATGTTCCAAAGTCCATGTGGAAAACGCTCAAAAGGATTAGGCTCACTGGTCATTCTTCGTTATGGTCATCATGTTTCTTGGCTTCACGCTGGCTTAGGGTAAGAGTGGGCCAGTCCTCCTTACACGCACAGACACATCCCTGTAGTAAAATACAAGGTACTATGGAAGAAAGGGCTCTAGTAGTTGAAGGAACAGGAAAAGCTTCATACATAAGATAGTACCTGAGCTGCATTTTATTTTATTTTTTTTTCTGGTTGTATAGAAGGGTTGTAACCGATGGAGTGAACAATGGGAAAAAAGAAACAAAACCCAACGTGGAAAAGAACAATAGCATGTAGACTGCTTCAGTCTCCATTTAAACTCTGTTCTTTCTAGATCTTTTTCCTTGAGCTGTATTTTAAAGGAAGAGGGGCACTATGTGAGGTGGAGGTGAGGAGGGTGAACATTCCAGGTACAGGGATGGCCAGTGAAAGGGCATAGACATATAAAGCAGATGTGAAGAAAAGAGAGATTGGTTTGGTTGGATATCAGGATGGTTTAAAAGGTAGGCTGTCTTCAAAGCTAAACAGAGGAGTTTAATCGTAGGAACCTCTAGAGTTGGTTGAGTAGGGAAGTCACATGGTTAAATTTATGCTTAAGGAAAACGACTTTGGTAGCACCATGTAGAATGGACTGGAGTGGTGAGAGACAAGGCCGGGAGATGGAGTTCCAATAATTGAGGTGAGAGGTGAGCTATGGAAGTGGAGAGAAGATGGGGTGAGATGCAAGAGATGTTGTAAAGGTAGAAATGGTGAAATGTGGCAGCTAATTGAGGAGGGGGGGCTGGAGTGAGGAGTTGAGGGGGGGCTGGAGTGAGGAGTTGAGGATAATGTTGAGCTTATGAACCTGAGCCACTGAAAGTCTGATGGTGCCTTTGATAGGAATTGGCAAGTTTGGAAGAGGAGAGGGTTCATGACAGTGGTGGGGGAACCTGTGGCCTTGAGGCCACATGTGGCCCTCTGGATCCTTGAGCATGGACCTTTAACTGAATTCAAACTTCACAGAACATTTAGGGTTAGGGTGAGAGATTCAGTTGAAGGGCCACACTTGAAGGTCCACATGTGGTCTCAAAGTTGGAGGTTTCCCTACCACTGGTTTAGTAGGAAAGATTGAGTTTACTTTTGGATATATTGAGTCTAAGATGTCTCTGAAACATCCAGATTGAAATATCCAAATATCCAATTGAATGCAATCTCCAATCCAATTTGGTGATGGGGACCAATTGCTTGTGGGAGAGGTTAAGGCTGGATATGGATATATCTGTGAATCATCTTGTAGAGATGATAGTTAAAGTCAAGGAAGCTTATAAGGTTACCTAGAGAATAGAGAGAGACAGAACATTGGGGGCTACCCATAGTTAGGGAGTGGGATCCGGACAATGAGCCATTCAAGGAAATTGAGGGGGAGTGTTCAGACAGACAGGTGGGAGAGAGGCCAGAGTGTCCAGGATGGTCAGCACTGGAGGATGCAGCTGATGGGTGGAGAAGGACTGGTACTGAGAAAGGCTATCAGATGGGGCAATTGAAGAGCTCAGAGAGCAATTTGGGTGAAGAATGAGGTTGGAGGCCAGAGGGTCGGAGAGCTCCGGAGGACGTGGAGGCCACAAGCTTCTGCTCATTCTCTTTGGTCCCCTCTAAGGTCCCTTGCCTTTCTCCTCCAAGTCTAGGTTCAGGAGGCTATATTGCTGTGCTGTCTTTCTCCCTCCTGAGGCCTGGCAGGAGCGCAGGAAGATCTTGCCTCCTTCTGCTTCCTTCTGGGTCCACGGCAAAGAGTCCTCTGGCTGTGGAAGCAGAGCAAAGCAGGAACGCCTTCGAGATTCCCTACCCCCATCCTCTCACTTGGAAAATGAAGCTCAAGGCCTGCCAGGAAATGAAAAGGGGGCTATTAAATGTGGGGCTTTCAAAGCCCGAGGACTGTTTTGCAAGTAGAAGCTAACAGGTGACTTGGCTCCAGGCAGAGCTGCCGGGGCCCTTGATTCAGCCAGGAAGCCCTGAACTGGCTGGGATTTCAGCTCCCCAGGGTGTGGTGAGGGCTGGGAGCCCAGTAAGCAGTGGCTATACCTGCAGGGCTTCCAGACTACCTGCTCAAAAGGGAAAAGCAAACAAAACTTGGGGTTTGTGAAAGCAGAAGAATTTTATTGAATTTTACTTTTGTTTTTACTGAATTTAGGTAATTCAGGTAAATTCTGGTGAATTCAAGTTAAAAAACCAACCCATTTTTCTTTTGAGGGCCTCACCATTGTCTCATTCATTTAGTTGGTAAGGTTGGGCTCAGCCTAGGTTCTTGCCACTCCATCTAGTCATTGGCCTTGTAAGTTTTGTTGATTCCACCTCCATCCCCCTTCCTTCCTTCTAATTCAGGTCCTCATGGCTTCTTTCCTGGACTATTGCAATAACCTTGTAACAGGTTTCCCTGCCTGCATTCTCTCCCCTCTCCAGAATGATCTTCCTAAAGAACTGCTCTAACCATGTTACACTCACACATGCTCACAAACACTTCACCACTTGTTACTAAGCCAGTCACACCCAAGTCCATTGGAGCCCCTCTATGTTCTCTTTCTCCATGCTGAGGCAATAACCAATCAGGTTATCATGCATCTGCCAAGCTGGTCAACAGTGCCCCCCTAGTGCTGGCATCATTCTGTGGGGATTAGCAGGAAGAGCTAGGTTCCAAAAGACCTTTCAGGAAGCTCCCCAGGCAGAGAGGATGCCTTCTTCCCATCCTACAGTGGTCCTAGAACCTGCTCTTCTCATGCAGCCACAACTCACAAGACAACATTGGCTCCAAGAATCTGCACTCAGGTGCCCGCCCTCCTTCACACTTCCTCCTTGTGTTCCACTCCCAAGGATCAGTTCACACTGGTTGCCTAGCAGTCTCTCCCCAGCTCACATGTGTTCAGTATTTGCTCCCCGGTCTATTTGCTTTTTCTCAACCCTATTCTAATTTACTCAGGCAATAACCACCCAGTAGTTTCTCACAAACACACCTGGGGCCGGATCTCTCCCCACCACCCCAAATAGGTATCGCCTGTGTCTAGAATACTCCCAATGGGTAATTAACAGCTGTGAACAGCTGCCTAAATGCTGCCTCTTCCTGGCACCACTGTCTGTCTACCTTGCCTCAGCTTTCTCAACCCTAACAGTTCCCATGGTCAGAAGCCTCCAGAGACTCCTTCCTTCCTAAAACCTTTTCTTGTCTGACCCACCTAAAAGTGTAATATCTTTCTGCAGATGTTCTAGAGCAGAAGTGTCAAATAGATGCTGGTAAAAGAAAATGAAATGCAATAGAAATTGCAATAATAAAATCAAATAGAAAATCAAAATGCAATAGAATTAGATAATATTAATATGTGGTTTTCTAAGTCATTATGCTGCCAGCAGATATTGGTTTCCAGTATTCCATTCTATTGTCTTGTATTCCAGTACTGACAAAGGGCGCTGCCCTCCCCATTGAGTAGCTACCAAATAAATGCACATTGAATTGCCTGTGCCCATATGTATCTCTACCATAAATATTACCACAATAATAGACTTTTATACATACTTGCATACATATAACCTGTATCTGTGTACCATCCCAGGGAGGGAGGGATGGAATTTGGAATTCAAAACTAAATTAAAATATTTTAAAAATTGGGAACAATAGGCATTTCTATCCTGCTTTAAATGTAGGAAGTTTTATATACATTATCTCAAATGATTCTCACAATGGTTCTATGAGGTAGGTAATGCAAATATTTTTCTCCCTATTTTGTAGATGGGGAGACCAAAGTTTAGTGAGAAGATATGATTTTCCCAAGGTGAAAGAAGTGGGAAGTAACTGATCAGGATTTGATCCCAGACCTTGTTATTCAAATCTAGGGCTCTTCCCATTCTATAACCTTGTTTCTGAAATTGGGCTGCTTGACTTGGTCCATTGTTGCCTTGATGTTCCTGGCCCTTTACAGCCCAACCCTCTGTGACTATGATACCATCCTTCAGGGAGGGAGTCACCCACTCTGCCCGGCTTCCTCTGAAATAAGGTCAATGAGCAGTGCCAACCTGGCATGATTTGAAAGTTGTTCAGTGTTTGGGTACCAAGGAAGGGGGCTTTCTTGGTCTTGTTTCATCTGAAAAAAAGGAGGTTGAGCTAGGTTGATCTCTAAGGCATCTTCCAGTTCTAAAATTCTCTTCTATGTTCTATGCTCTTAGGTTCCTTTCAGTTCTGACATGCACGAAGGTCTTATGCTCTTTGCTCCTCGTCAGCTCTGACATTCTATGTTCCAAGATCCCTTCTGGCCCTGACATTCTGTGTGCTAAGTTTCTCTCCAGTTCCAAAGTTCTGTGTTCTAATACCCATTCTCCCCTCTCCCCTACTCCCATTTCTCAGCTGTGACATCCTGTGGTTCAATGTCTTTTCCAGATCTAACATTTTAAGCCCTAAGGTCCCTTCCAGTTCTCACATTTTCTATAATTCTAAGGTTCCTTTCAGCTTGAACTTTTAATTATTCTATCAGCTTTACCAAAGCCCCCTCTGCCCTTAAACTGTGGGCTTACATCAATGCCTGAATTTTTATCACTAGCATTTCATCCCTCTGAGTCTCAAAGGCTTTCACCTTCCAGTATCTTTTATGAAAAGTGACACCTTCCCCCCAACCCTGGGGCTGTGGGAAGGAGTACCTTGATTATGCCATAGCTTTTACCTGACAGATGAAAGCAAGGCCTAGGACAAGGGAGAGGATCCTGGAGAGTCAGACTGCTCAGAGCAGGGATGAAACACTAAATTCGACCTTCCCAGACTCCACAGATTTCCTCTGGGCTGGCTCTGGGTAGCAGGCTTCCCGGCAATATAGGGCGACATCATTGTCTCACCCAGGGGCCAATATCCACAATTCACTGAGGGTGGTCAAGGCGCTGTTGGGCTGGGACAAACATCAGGCTTCTATCAAGCTGATCAGAAGCCAGAACTGAATGGAGGTGTATGTAAGGGGGTCACAGAGGTACAGGGAGCCTCTGTCAAAGATGAAATAAATGCTTTTCTTCAGTCAGGCTGATAGTGGGAGAGAGTGCTGGGCCATGGAGTCATCAGAATTAAATTCTAGTCTGGGCCCTGAAACACACTAGCTGGGGGCTATCGGCAAATCTCTTCCCTCCTTTGGACCTAGGTCTCTTCTTCTGTAAAATGGGAATGCTAAAACCTGCCCTGCCCACCCGACAGTATTGCTGGGAGGTTCATTTGAGATAATATATGGGAAACAGTTCTTACCTATACCTCCTCATTCTCTGATATTTAACAGTTAACCAGCCAAGCAAGCCTCTGTTAATTCTCTATTATTTTCTAGGTGCTCAGTCTCTTCTAATGTAATCTCTGTCTTTTTGTTGGCTCTTTAGTCATGATAAAGACGTTTTCAAATAGACATTGAGTATCTACTCATTGAATGGAACATGTCAGTATGGATCTTACATCAGTATAGATCGTAACTATACAATATTTTCCCATCTTCTGTAATTCTTGTCCAGTTTTTTCCCCAAACCATCCATGGAGGCCATACCCAACATGCTAGAGGCCTTCCTTCGGATCTTCCAACATTTCATGGATACTATGAACCATCAGTGTTCAGGCACTGGACACTTTGGCTGTCCAGTGTTATCTCTTGCTCTTGCTGCATGACTCGCCTACCTCTTTTTCCTACAAAAATGCCCTTGATGAAGTCATTTACACTACTTCTCACATGTATCCTATAGCTGGTGTTCTACAGCCTACTTATACTCACTGTTCAGCTCCAGGCTAAACATCCTAAATTGCTTCACCTGGCACTCCTATGAGGTACTCTCTGATACCTTCCCAATCCTGCTCATCTTCTTTTCAACTCACTGGTTTGTCAAAGTCTTTGATAAAATAAGGCTCCCAGAACTGAATACAATGTTCTAGTTCTCTCCAAGCCACCTGTAATTATGACTCTTCAGAGATCATAGATCAAGAGCTAGAAGGGACCTTAGATATAATTTAGTTCTTCCTTCATCTTCCTCCAAATGAGGAAACAAGTCACAAAGCACTAAATTGCAGAGCCAGAATTTGAACCCAGGTCCTCTGATTCTAGATCTAGTGCTTTTTCCATCATATCCTCTATCCCCAACCATAGACTCTAAGTGGGAGAACATTGATATTAAAGAGATGAGCTTGTCCTACAGTTAGTATTAAGTATTCACTTAGTCACCCCCACTGGAAAAACAAAGTGGGTGAGGAATAGGTTTTGCCTGGATGGTGACAGGGAGTTGGACGAGCAGCTGATGCAGTGAATCTATCAGTTTTCCGTGGATGGACAAACAATGAGCAAACCAATCCATCGCTGGATAGATAGGAGATGAGCCAACTGGATGGCATTTGGAAAGATGGGTAGCCATTCCAATATTAATAGCTCATGCTATTGTAATAATATTATAACATATTAGAATACTTTTCTAGCAACTAGTCTCCTCGCAACCACCATGTAAGGTAGGGAATGTAAATGTTATTTTCATGACACAATACAATGAGCATCAGATTCAGAGTAAAAATACTAAATCGGGCCTCTGCCACTTACTAAGTGTCACTTACACTGTCCTTGGGCAGGTCACTTCCTGTCTCTGAACCCTTATTTCTTCTCCTCAAATGAGGAAATTGGATCAGATGATATCTGAAACTCCTTGCCAGTTCTACAACCAGCGGTCACCATTGTACAGATGAGGAAATAGAGTCTCAGAGTGAGGAAGTGACTTGTCCAGGGATTCAAACCTAGCTCTGATGTCTCTCAGACTAGAGCTTAACATATGTTATGCATTCTTTCCATTGCAGATGTATGAAGTCTTTAAAAAATGTTCTAGGCAACATTTCCCTTGGTGGTAAGGCATCCAGTAAGATCAGGACAATTGCTTTTTTTCTTGGACAATGGTCCCTTTTACCTGGAGCTGACTTATGATTGGTGGGGGGAGCCATTACCTTTTGTTGTTTGTTTTAATTATTTCTTGCTTATATGGAAAATGAGGGGGCCACATCTGAGGAGTGGTGGCGAAAGGGGTAGATGGTACAAATGCAAAGCAGTGCAGAGAAAAGAGCCCTGGGCTTAGAGCCAGGAGACATGGGTTCACATTCCAGCCCTGCCATTTACTACAGGTATGACCTGGAGCTGGTCCCCTCTCCTCTCTGGGCCTCGATTTCCTCCCCTGTACCATGAGGGAGAGGGAACTAGATGATCTCTTGAGTTTCCATCCAGATTGAAATTCTAGGAGCCTATGAGCTACAGCATTATGGAGAGATGCCAAGTAGGCAAAAAAGCTTCATGCGCAGGTTTATGGGATTTTATGTTGTCATTGGCAAAGCAGCTCAAAAAGCAGTAAAATTAAAATAATGCAATAATGGGGTTTTTAACTTTAAAAGAGAAAAAAATTAAATTGACCAACTGAGATTTTAAAAATACATGTACAGAAAATCTCTAAGGTCCCTTAGAGTTCTAAAATCCTATGATCCTGTGATAGTAAGATGGAAGCAGGAACATGATGGAGGATAAATACAGACACAAGGCATGTCCTTGTAGGAAAAGCATAAGGAATACAATCACTTCAAATGAGCTGAGGCTGGTGAGGAAATCTAAGAACAACAAAAAAGGCCATTTTAGCTGTGTTAGGGGTAAGAGGTGGATTAAAGAAGACACAGAACTACTGCTTGAGGAATTGAGTACAAATGGAGACCAGAAAGAAGGCAGAACTACTCAACTCTTAGTTTGCTTCTGTTTTCTCTGCCAAGGAAAACAATCTGTTTTGGGGCAGTAAGGGACAGAACAGAAAAAGTTAACGGAGAACTCAAACTCAAGAGAAGTAGGAAGAGACTACCCTAGCTACCCTCATTTCAAGTTACCAAGCCCAGATGAACTACATCCCAGACTACTGAAAGAACTAGTAGATGCAATGACCAAACTGCTCTTGGTGATTTTGTGGATGATAGATTTAGAGCTGGAAAGGGCATTAAGTTCTACCTTTTACACAAAAGTAAGGAGCAATTCAAAGAAGGTAAATTACTTTTTATGTGTGCAAGGAATGATTTGAACTCACATCTTGACTCCAAGTCCTGGAATCTATCTACCACAACATGTTATGCTGCCTCTCAATGAGAGAATCCCTCAATTTTAGAGGTGAAACAAATTTCAGAGGGTCATATAATGCAACCTGTATGGAAATATAAATCCCTGATTAGTAGCGTCTACATAAAGACTTTCAGTGACGGGGAATCCACTACCTACCAAGGTAACCTATTTCCCTTTCATACAGTTATAATTAGAAAGTTTTTCTTATGGTTAGGCTTAACCAAATCTGTATGGGCCAGCTAGGTGGTGCTTCAGTGGATAGGGCTCTGGGCCTAGAGTTAGGAAGACTCATCTTCCTCAATTCAAATCTGGCCTCAGATACTTACTAGCTGTATGGCCCTGGGCAAGTCACTTCACCCTGTTTGCCTCAGTTTCCTCATCTGTAAAATGAACTAGAGAAGGAAATGGCAAACCACTCTAGTATCTCTGCCAAGAAAACCCCAAATGGGCTCGTGGAGAGTCAGACACCACTGAAAAAAGACTGAAGAAAAAAAACTGTATCTCTGTAACTTTCACCCATTGCTCCCAGTTCTGCCCACTTGGGTCAAGCAGAGTAAATCTCATCCCTCTCCTATATAACCTTTCAAATATATGAAGGCATTTACTGAATCTTCTTTTTTCCAGGCTAAATACTGCAGTTCTTTCAATTGACCTTCAAGTTCTCTGCTCTATAGCACCTTCATCCTCCTTTGGATGCACTTAATTTTAAAAGTTCTTGCCAAAATGTGGCACCCAGAGATGAACACAATGCCCCAGAAGTCATCTGACCTTGTCAGAATACAGCAGGACTATCACCTTCCTTGTTCTGGACCCTGGACCTTTTTAAGTGTAGCCTACCTTAGCTCTGAAAGACACCATGGAGTCGAGATTTGGCCTTGGAGACAGGATGATCAGTATTCAAATTTCATCTCTGACACATATTGGCTGTGCAACCCTGAGGTCATTTAACCTTTCAGTTTCCCTGCCAGGAGCTAATGCTGAAGATATGAAATAATAGGTACAGACCCCAAAAAAATTACTTTAGTGATCTATACCCAGAAGGGTGATGGTAAATGTTTAAAAACAGTCTCTCAGGAAAAAAATATATGCATGATACTTTTTTCTACTTAATAGTATTTTATTTTTTCAAATTATATGTAAAGATAATTTTCAGTATTCACAATTTTATAAGATTTTGAGTTCCAAATTTTTTCTCTTTCTCTCTTCCCCTGCCTCCTCTTCCCCAACATGGCAGGCCATCTGATATAGGTTATACATATACAATAATATTAAAACATTTCCACATTAGTCATGTTGTAAAAGAAGAATCAGAACAAAAGGGAAAAAACATGAGAAAGAAAAAAAAGGTGAAAGTAGTGTGCTTTGATCAGACTCCATAGTTCTTTCTCTGGATGTGGATAGCATTTTCCATCATGAGTCTTTTGGAATTGGCTTAGATCATTGTATTGCTAGGAAGAGCTAAGTATACCATAATTGATCATCTCACAGTGTTGCTGTTACTGTGTACAGTGTTCTCTTGGTTCTGCTCACTTCACTCAGTATCAGTTCATGTAAGTCTTTCCATGTTTTTCTGAAATCTGCCTGCTCATCATTTCCTATAGCACAGTAGGATTTCATTACATTCATATACCATGACTTGTTCAGCCATTTCCCAGTTGATGGGTATCCCCTCAATTTCCACTTCTTTGCCACCACAAAAGAGTTGCTATAAATATTTTTGTACATGTGGGACATGACACTTTTAAGTTTAATCTGCATTATTAACATTTTCTCCATCACTTTCTTAAGTCTACCTTTAGACAGTCAAAAAATAATAAATCAAGCCCTGATTTGTAACACAATTTGTTATTTCCAAGGTGAAAATTACACTGAAAATGTAACAGTTGACTCTTGTCAGGCAGTTTGAGCTGGCTTCAGCACAGCCACGTTACATCCTGCAAGGGAATACCTGTATTTGCCAGATCACAGTTCCATTGAAATATTAAGTGACATCAGTTGATTTATGAGTTTTCAGTCTCTCAAAACCCCCAGACCTCCACTGTCCTTTACTTGCACCACAAATTGTTGGACTCAAGTGCAGGACTTTTATTTTATTCTTGATTTCTAGTCAGTTTAATCTTATTAGGTTCACCTGTTGTTGAAGCCTGCTGAGATCTTTTTGAATTCTGACTCTACTATCCAACATGTTAACAATTCCTTCCAGCTTTGTGTCATCCACAAGTCCGATAAACCATCCATGCCTTCATCTAAGACTTAGATTCTAAGTCATTAACAAAGCTGTCGGATAGCACAGAGTGAAGGACAAATCCCTGGGGCCCTTCACTAGAGAGCTCTCTCTTCTTTAAGCTTCGATACCCATTTAGCAGGAACATTGTAGGGGGGATCCATTTGAGATTCTGGGATTTTAGGAACAGTTAGTCCCTCCCCTCCATGTGATAACTCTTTTTATATGTTCTGAAGGGGAGCTTTAAGTAGACAGTTGTCCACCCATTTCTGGGCTTCTGTTGCCTCTGATTCCAGTTAAACCATTAGCATTGAGCCCAAAACAGAAGGATCTTTCAGATGCCAATGTATATAGCTTGTGAGGTTTGGTTTGTGCCAAGTTTACTGGAAGAATCTTAGATGCAATCAAGTGTATCACAAGGCCTCTCAAGTCTCTTTCCCAGGTTCTACTAACCATAGTAGAATGAAAAAAGCCCTGAATTTAAAGTAAGAAGAACAGGGTTTAAATCTTGGCTCAGCTAATTATTATCTGTATGATCCTAGGCAAGTCACTTCCTTTTTTCAAGCCTCAGTTTCCCTACATTATAAAATAAGGGAGTTTAGACTAGTTGACCCAAAGTTCTGTGATTCTGTCCCTTCTAACTCTAACCTTCTGTGAAATTTGAAGTCCTCATTTCCCACACACCCACTTGAAATTTGTGGGATTCAGCTTGGCTCCTGAGGCTTGACTTCTTTACTCCCTGGGGCATTGTCTTCTATGCGCTCTACTTTCCCCCAGTCACTCTTTCAACAGCTGCCCTACCAAAGTTGCCTGGGAAAATGCTTATGGCTAAGCTGTTCTTAACTTATTATCAGCTCATAAACGGACTTTTCCAGCCCAGAAACCATAAACCTGCAGCATTCTGTGTTGCTCACACTTGTGAGCCCCTTTCTGGTGAGCCTTGCAGCTGGCCTGGCCTTCTCTTTCTCTTTCTTCCCCAGGCCAAGCAGAAAGTGACTTAGAGATCTTGGTTTTTGATGGACTAGTTAGTACATGGCAGGAGCCTAGCTATGGGAAAGAACCAGCTCCTGTCTCTACCCACCCTTGTGACTAGCTGAAGACAGCCTGATATGGTAGAAAGAACATGGCTCTGGAATCAGCAGATCTGGGTTTGAAGCCCAGGTTTGTTATTTATTAATTGGGTGACTCTGGACAGGTCAGCATGCTTCTATAGGCCTCAGTTTTTTCATTTGTTAAATTGAGCGGTTTGAATTCTGTGATCTCTAAAGTCTTTTCCAACCCAAAATCCTATGCTCTTCAAGGTTAAGAAACTTGGAAATTACCTAGAAGTATGTATTGAATTTCTGTGAGAAGCTATAGCACTGGACAGGGTTTATCCCAGGCAAAATTAAGAAGCCTAGGAAGTCTATGATTAGCCTTTGAAAGTCTAGCTTGAGAAGGTGGGGCATGTTCCAATAATTATTATGAAGAACCTATTGGGACTTCTGGGGGTGGAACCAAAGTAATATAATAGAGAAGTACTCAGTTGAGCTCTCCCAACATTCCCCTCCAAACAACTTTAACTCCAAAAATTGAATTCTGGAATGGCAGAGCCAACGAAAGATCACAGTGAGACATTCTTTCACCCCAAGGCAGCCTAGGAAGTTGGAGAAAGATCTGTGACATGGGGGCAGAATCTGGCCTGGAATCCATATGAATGAAACACTAGTGCTTGAATTAGGTGGTGGCAACAGAAGCAGCAACAGCTTTGGAAGCTCTCGAATCAGAGATGGTAAGGGGATCTGGCAAATGGTCAGAAAAAGATTACAAGGAAGCCCTGTGCTAGCACTGTACACAGGACTAGGTGCTGTTTGGTAATTCCATTGTCTATGCCCACTTCTGGCACAGTTCAAGAGCATAGTCAAGAGGGAGTGGAAGCCCTGGACAGCAGTTATCACTTCTGTCCTCAAGGGATCAGAGTCCCTTCCTGGGTAAAGACCAGAGTGTATAGCAGAAGAGCAGTGACTATATCTCTCCCCAGATCACACTGCCTGGGAAACACTGAAAACCTCCAAATCCCCAGAACTAGCTCTGAAAACAGCAGCAGTGTGAAAAAGCCTGAAACTTGAGACAAACTCTGCTTCCAGGAACAGAGCCCAACATTAACATAAAGTTCCAGATCAAGAAATAGTATGGAAAAATGAGTGAACAGAGAGAGAGACAAAGAGAGAGAGAGAGAGAGAGAGAGAGAGAGAGAGAGAGAGAGAGAGAGAGAGAGAGAAGAGAAAACCTGGCCATAAAAATCCACTATGATGACAAGGAATATCAGGACACAAACTTAGAGGACAATGAAGTCAAAACAACTTTAAGCAAAGCCTCAAAGAAAAAATGTGAATTGGACACAAGCCCATTAAGAATTTCTGGACAAGCTTAAAAGGTTGTATTCAAAATCAAATAAGAGTGGTAGAGGAAAAATTAGGTAAAGACATGAAATCAGAGAAAGAAAATTAGGAAAGCACAATTAATAGAGAAAGGGAGATGGTGATAAAAGTGAGGGCAGGCAAAAGAAGGCAAAACAGACTTTAGAGGAGGAACAGGATAAAAAGAGAAAGAGAAGGCCAAACAAGAAAATAGGATGGAAGGAAATGCATAGTTAGTAATCAATACTATGAATGTGAATGGGATGATTTTCACTTATAAAACAGAAATAGATAGCAGAATGGATTAGAAACCAGAATCCAACAATATGTTTACAAGAAATACTTGAAACAGAGAGACACACATTGAGATGAAATAAGGGGCTGGAATGCTTCAGCTGAAATTAAAAAAAGCAATCATGATTTCAAACAAAGCAAGAGCAAAAGCAGACCTAATTAAAAGGGATTAAAAGGGGGACTACATCTTGCTAAAAAGGAACCATAAACAGTGAAGTAGCATCAGTGCTAAACATATATGCACCAAATGGCATAGCATCCAAATTCTTAAAGGAAAAGTTAAATGAATTATGGGAAGAAATAGAAGGTAAAACTATATTAGTGAGGGACCTCAACTTTCCCCTCTCAGAGCTAGACAAATCTAGCCATAAAATAAAAAAGAAAGAAGCCAAGGAGATGAATAGTATCTTAGAAAAGTTATATATGATAGACCTCTGGAGAAAACTGAATGGAAATAGAAAAGAATATATCTTTTTCTTAACTATATATGGCACTTTTACAAAAAGTGACCATTATTAGGACATTAAACCCTCACAAGCAAATATAGAAAAGTAGACATGTTAAATGCACCCTTTTCAGACAATAATGTGATAATTAAAGGCTGTGAAAGCATAGATTAAAAGTTAATTGGAATTAAATAATCCAATTCTAAAGAATGAGTGAGTCAAAGAACACATCACAGAAACAAGAAATAATTTCATTAAAGAGAATAACAGTAATGAGACATGTCAAAGTTTGTCGGATACAGCCAAAGTAGCACCTAGGGAAAAATTTTTATCTCTAACCACACACATCAGTAAAAGAGAGAAAGAGTAGATCAATTAATTTGGCATGCAAATTTTAAAAACTAGCAAAAGAACAAATTTTAAATCCCCACTCAAACACCACAATACAAATCTTGAAAATCAAAGGTGAGATTAATAAAATTGAAAGGAAAAAAAACCATTGAACTAATAAATAAATAAATAAAATTAAAAGTCAGTTTTATGGAAAAAGCCCAACCAATATAATAGATAAACCACTGGTCAATTTGATTTAAAAAAGCAAGAAGAAAATCAAATTACTAGTATCAAAAATGAAAAGGGTGAATATATCAACAATGAAGATGAAATTAAAGCAATTATTAGGAGTTATTTTGCCTAATTATATGCCAGTGAAACTGACAATCTAAGTGAAGTGGGTGAATATTTACAAAAATATAAACATCCCAGATTAATAGATGAGGAAACAGAAAACTTAAATAACCTTCTTTTCGGAAAAGAAATTGAACAAGCCATCAGTGAGCTCCCTAAGAAAAAAATCTCCAGGACCAGATGGATTCACAAATGAATTCTATCAAATATTTAAGGAACAATTAATCCCAATACTATATAAATTATTTGAAAAAATAGAGGAGTCATAGCAAATTCCTTTTATGTCACAAATACGGTTCGACACCTAAACCAAGGAGAGCAAAAACAGAGAAAGAAAGCTATAGACCAATTTCTTTAATGAATATTGATACAAAAAATCTAAATAAAATTCTAGCAAGGAGATTTCAGCAATATATTACAAAGATCATATATTGTGACCAGGTGGGGTTTATACCAGGAATGCAGGAGTAGTTCAATATTAGGAACACTATCAGCATAATTGACCATATCAATAATAAAAACAACAAAAATCATGATTATATCAACAGATGCAGAAGCTGTCTTTGACAAAATACAGAACCCATTTCTGTTAAAAACACCAGAAAGCATAGGAATCAATGGAACCTTTCTTAAAATAGTAGGTAATATCTATCTAAAACCAAAAGAAAACATTATCTGTAATGGGGACAAACTTGAAACCCTCTCAATAAGATCAGGAGTGAAGCAAAGATGTTCATTATTACCACTATTATTCAGTACTGTACTAGAAATGCTAGCTGTAGCAATAAAACATGAAAAAGAAATTAAAGGAATAAAAATTGGCAGTGAGGAAACAAAACTGTCATTCTTTGCAAATGATATGATGGCATACTTAGGTAATTAAATTAAAAACTATTTGAAATAATTAACAACTTTAGCAAAGTTGCAGGATATAAAATCCATACAAATCATCAGCATTTCTATATACTACCAACAAAATCCGGTAGGAAGAGATGGAAAAAGAAATTCCATTTAATATAACTGTGGACAATATAAAATACTTAGAGGAATCTACCTGCCAAGACAAACCCAGCAATTACATGAACAGAATTACAAAACACTTTTTGCACAAAACCAGATCTAAACAATTGGAGAAATATTAATCAGTCATAGGTAGGCTTGGCCAATATAATAAAAATGACGATTCTACTTAGAAAGATTTACTTATTTCTTGTCATACGAATCAAATTACCAAAGAATTATTTTACAGAGCTAGAAACAATAGTCACAAAATTCATCTGGAAGAAGAAAAAATCAAGAATATTAAGAGGGTCAATGGAAAAAACTGTTAAGGAAGGTAGGGTATCAGTTTCAAATTTCAAACTATATTGCAAAGTGGTAAACATGAAAACATGAAAACAGTCTGGTACTGGCTAAGAAGTAGAGTGGTAGATCACTGGAACAGATTAGGTACACAATACACAGTAGTAAAACACCATAGTAATCTAGTGTTTGACAAACCCCCAAATCCAAGCTTTGGGGGCAAAAACTTAACATTTGACAAAAATTGCTAGGAAAACTGGAAATCAACATGGCATAGAACAACATCTCATGTTGTATACCAAGATAAGATCAAAATAGATAAATGATTTAGACATAAAGGGTGATATCATAAGTAATTTAGGGGAGCATGGAAAAATGTACCTGCCAGATATATGGTTAAGAAGAATTTATGACCAAACAAGAGATAGAGGGGATTACAAGAAGCAAAACTAGATAAATTTTGATTACATGAAATTAAAATTAAAAAACTTTTGTACAAACAAAACTAATGCAGACAAAATTAGAAAGAAAACAGGAAACTGAGGAAAAAATTTGCAGCAAGTTTCTCTGATAATGGTCTCATTTCTCAGATATATAGATATATAGAGAATTGAGCCACATTTATAAAAATGAGACCCATTCCACAGTTGTTAAATAGTCAAAGGATATAAACAAGCAGTTTTCAGAATAAGAAATCAATGCTATCAACAATCCCATGGAAAAATGTTTTAGATAGCTACCTATTAGAGAAAAGCAAATTAAACAACTCTGAGATACCACCTTACTCTTATCGGATTGGCTAACATGACAGAAAAGGAAAATGACAAATACTGGAAAAGAGGTGGAAAAATTGGGACACTAATACACCATTGGTGGAATTGTGAACTAATCCAACCATTCTGGAGAACAATTTGGAATTACACCCAAAGGGCTATGAAACTGTATACTCTTTGACTCAGCAATACCATTAGTAGATCTATATCCTAAAGAGATCAAAGAAGAGGGAAAAGGACCTATTTGTGCAAAAATGTAGCAGCTCTTTTTATGGTGGCAAAGAATTGAAAAGTGAGGGGATGCCCATCAACTGGGGAATGGCTAAACAAATTGTGATATATGATTGTGATGGAATACCACTGTGCTGTAAGAAATAATGAGCAAGTTGATTTGAGAAAAACATGAAAGACTTGCATGAAATAATGAAGAATGAAATGAGCAGAACCAAGAGACCATTTTATATAGTAATAGCAATATTGTAAGGATGAGCAACTGTGAAAGATGTAGCTGCTGTGATCAAGACGATGCTTTCATCCACTGGTTCAGTGTGACCTCTGGATTCAAGCTCAAAGCTTTTAGTTTCTATCTTGCCTGATATACATTAAGAATTTTGCACTTATAGAGTTCGAAGGACATTTTGATATCATTGGAGAAAGATTTCAGAAGATCAAGAAATTGTTTTTTAGTGAAGCCACATGACTTGATAGCATCCACATATATCTATTACTTAATAAGTTTTGGTTCAAGTGCTTTAATTTGGAAGCCATACTTTTGTTTAAGAGAGATGATAATGGATTTTAGGCCAGGCTGAATAGTAATGCCCTTAAACTGTATACCTAAACAATGTCATATTTTATATGACTTATTCTTGACATTGTCATGTTTTTAATATGTTTTAAATAGAGAACAGTTTTCCATGTGGGCATCAAATACTCAAGTATTATCACTTGTCTCTTTTATGTATCTGCAGTACATGAATGGGTAGCTAGGTGCCACAGTGGATAGAATGCCAGGCCTGGAGTCAGAAAGACTCATCTTCCTGAGTTCAAATCTGGCCTTGGAAACTTATAGCTGTGTGACCCTGGGCAAGTCACTTGACCCTGTTGCCTCAGTTTCCTCATCTATAAAATGAACTGGAGAATGAGATGGCAAACCACTCCAATATCTTTGCCAAGAAAACTCCAAGCCCTTGAGTTATTAAGAGTTGGACATGGGAGATGGAGCCAAAATGGCAGCGTAAGAGCAGCAAGGTACTGCAGCTCCCACATAGACACCTCAAATACCCATAAAATATGACTCTAAACAAATTTTAGGGCTCTAAAACTCACGCAAATATACGTCTTACTAAAGGCAGCTCAGCAGAAAGAGATCACCATAGCTCTGGGAGCCAAAAGCAGCCCAGCCTGAAACTGCAGTGTGGCCTGGGGGGTGGGGTGGGGAGGGTGGCCAGGACAAGCCCCAGCTGGAGGTTCAGGAGAGTGGATTAGTGGCAGCTGTGGAAGTTTCCAGAATTATCAAGCCATAAGAAAAAAAGGACTAAGTGAAAGGTCAGTGGATCTAGGCTAAAATTGGGGGAGAAAAGCGGGTCTGGCCAAACTGCCTCCAGGGCAAGGAAGCGGCAGAAGCAGAGGCCCTGCAGCCGCCTCCATGTAGCTGCTTCAGAGCTTCCAGCCTGCAGACTGCAGGGGGGCCA
>CM053582.1:39281587-39339397 GCA_028627135.1 Pseudochirops cupreus | reverse complement strand
CCCCTGAACTAGGTAAATGATATGTTTGATTAAAGTGAGATTGTTAACCCATTTTGAATTGCTTTCCTTTAGAAAAGCAGATCTAAGAACCTGTGCTAGTAGCCGCCCTAGGTATGCTAGGGTGCTTGCTGTTACAGTAGGTTATGTATGTCCATGTGGGTCTATCTAGATGTGGCTTATAGGAAAGCATAACTAGATATCTCTAGCCTCTTCCTCTTACCCTTCTCAAAGGTGGAATAAGAGTTGGAGGTCATGAGATTGGTCACTCTTCTCCTCAGAGAGGGAGTGCCCCCAAATATCATTGGTGAATGGGAAACCATTTTTAGGTTCAAGCTGCATGTTTGATTGCTATCCCTTTACTGGGAAAGAGTACCCCAATATACATATCCCAGGCTTGACGTTCTACCAAATGTCAGTTACATAAAGACCACACATAGTGAATAGCAAATCAACCAGTTTATCCAAGCTGATAGCAAACTGCAGTTATAAAAGTTGTATAGATGAGATATATCAGACAGTAGATGGAGTGAGCTCTCCTATTGGGAATGAGATATGTCAGAGAGAGGGGGAGAGAGAGAGAGAGAGAGACAGAGACAGAGACAGAGACAGAGAGACAGAGAGAGAGACAGAGAGACAGAGAGACAGAGAGACAGAGAGAGACAGAGAGAGACAGAGAGACAGAGAGACAGAGACAGAGCGAGACAGAGAGACAGAGAGAGAAACAGAGACAGAGAGAGAATATGTGTCTGATCTCACCGAAGGAGTAATTCCTCAAAGTGGCAAATTAGCTGGCCTTTGAATTCCTTTCCAATTCTGAGATTCTTCTTGTTTCCTTCTAACTCTTTGCTAGGCAGGGCCTGACCTGGGTCTAGCCTGTCTGTTGTGAACAGTGCCTCTAGCTCCCTTGCACAGGGGAACAGGGATTGGTCACCTCTGGCCTACTTGGTTAACACCAGGAACTGGAAATGAGATCTGTGTTGTCAACAACTTATATCCCCAATGAGGTAGGGCTAGTTTCCATCATTCCTGCACAGTGCACAGTCCTTGAGGAAACTGGAGATTGAATAAAAATTGGTTTGATTGTCTTCACTGAACAGTTGCAACTTGGCATGGTAGCAGGTATACTAGACTTTGGAGGCTGATGATGTGGTTTTGAATCAGAGGTATGCTGGTAAATGTTTAACAACTGGCTTTCCAAAAAATAAAGTGGACCCATGGCACACTTTTCAGTTGAATCTGCATTATTAATATTTTCCATCATCACTTTCTTAAGGCCAGACAACCCACAAAACAGTATAAATCAAACCCCAATTTGTAGCATTTACCCATTTCTGAGGTGTAAAAGATCACACTGAAAATTTAACAACTGCCTTTTGTGAGCAGGTTCAAGCACTAAAAGGGATTGTAAAAATTATCTAGATCAACTCCTGTCCTCTCCATTGTAGAGATGGGGAAACTGAGGAGGAAGTGACTTACTCAAGGTCACCCAGCTGGTAAATGTCAAAGCCCAAATTGGAATTCGGGTCTTCCAGCACTCTTTCTGCTACATCATTGTTGCTTCTTATACTCACAGGTTTCTATCGAGGCTACTAAGCTTTACTATGCTTACTCTCAGAGTTAATCACAGCTCTCATCTATGTTCTGGTTTGTGGTTCCAAAGTATTGTACATATACAATCTCATTTAAATGTCACTATGACACCCCATTATCCTGTCCCTTTAATTTTTCCTTTTAGTTTTCTTCCATGACTTTTTTTTAATTTAATTTTTTTTCAAGAATGAAAATCTACATTCCCTCTCTCCTATCCTCCCTCCCCATTGAAAAAGACAAAATCCTTGAAAAAAGTATGTATAGTCAAGCAAACAAATTTCCAACTTGGCTGTGTTTATACCCGAAGTTCATCACAGCTCTGTCAGGAAGGAGATAGTGTTCTTCATTCATACTTTGGTCATTGTGCTAGTCGAAGTTCCTAAGACTATCAAAGTTGTTTGTCTTCACAATGTTGTTATAGGAGAAATCGTTCTCCTGAATCTTCTCCATTCATTCTGTATTAGTTCATACAACTAATGAAGTTAGTTTTCTACTCTAAACTGGCATTAACTTGGCTGCCATGTCTCTCTGCTGGGCAAAGAGACCAAGTGTTTGATGACTAAGGTGGTTTCTACGACCTTTTGGTTTTTCTGAAACCACTTCCTTTATCTTTTTTAACAGAGGAATACTATTCCATCACATTCCTATATCATAACTTGTTCAACCATGTCCCATTTGAGTGGTACCCCCTCAGTTTCCAATTCTTTATCATACTAAAAAGAACTGTTATAAATATTTTTGTATATATGTGTCCTTTCCCTCTTTCCTTGATCTCTTTAGGGTATAGATTTAGAAGAGATTTTTCAGAATTTGATGGCTTTTGCGGCATAGTTCCAAGTTGCTCTCCAGAATGGTTAGACCAGTTCACAGCTCCACCAATAGTGCATTAGGGTACCTGTTTTTCCACAGCCCTTCCAACAGTTGTAATTTTCTTTTTTTGTCAGCTTTGCCAGTTGATAGGTATGTGGTGAAACCTCAGAGTTGTTTTCATTTGCATTTCTCTATTTCTGATTTGGAGCATTTTTTCATATGGCTATTGATAGCTTGTATTCTTCCTCTGAAAACTTCTTGTTCACATCCTTGGATGTTTGTCAATTGGGAAATGGCTTTTACTCTTATACATTTTAATCACTTCCCTATCTTTATTAGAAATGAGATCTTAATCAGAGGATCCTTTTATTTTTCATTCATTCTTTTTTGTCTGTGCTACTTCTCTAATACAACAAGCTCTCCTCATGTCACACCTGGATTAATACAATAGTCTTGCACTAAGTTTCACTCTCTTGAATGAATTAATCCTCCTGCATACTACCACCACCAGATGCCTCTTCCAAAAACACTGGTTTCATCATGATACTCCCTCGGTCAAGTACTTTCAGTGGTTCCCCAGTTACTTCAGAAAAAAAAGGCCAAAATCTTCAGTCCTACTTTGAAGGCCTTCCTCAGTGTGGACTACCCAACTGCTCCCTAACACAAGCCTTCTGCTCATCCAAACGGGTCTCCTTACTGTTACTCACACATATTCTTAGCTCTGTGCCTAGCAATGCCTTCTCCATTCCTTTTGGACAAGGAACTGTTCCTTTCTTTTACATTTTTCCTATGTAAATCCTAACCATCTTCTTCTGTTCTGGGGATGGGGAACAGTGTAGATAAAAGGCACAGAGGTCAGATACTAGAGACTGATGACAAATGCAGTTTGCTTGGAACATAGAGTGCATGAAGGGGGTTAGTGTATAATGAGGCTGGAAAGGGAGGGTGGACCCAGTTTATTATGGACACCCTTTAATGTTGGGCTAAGGAAAATTCAGTTTATCCTGGAGTCATTTGGGAAGCTCTGAAGGTTTTAGATCCGTGCAATGACATGGTCTGTGGGGCTGGGCCAGTGGAGAGACTGGAGGCGGCAAGAGGTGATGAGGGCCTGCACCAGGGTGGTGCTTATATGAATGGAGAGAAAGGGCCAGATGGACAGGATTGTGTGTAGATAAAAATGGCAAGATTTAGCAGCTGATCCAAAGTGGGGGCTCAGGGTGAGGGAAGAGCCAAGAATGACTGGGAAGCTTTGAGCCTGGGTGACCAGAAGAAGGTCCCCGATGGGCAGGCATTGTGTCTTATACCCTACCATGCCTAACTGAGAGCTGGGTACCTGGTGGGCATTTAATGAACCCCATCATGTTATTTTCCTTGATTTCCAGTCTGAGAGGCGGCATCTGAGGCCTTGTTCCTGACCCTCTCTCCTTCCCATCAACCTTTTCACCCCTCGGGAAACTCAATTTGTCAAGCTCATCGATAAAAAATACTTCATTCCTTCATGGCTCATTTTCCTCTTCCTAACACAATATACATAGGAGTTGGAAAGATCTAGTCACACATTGGAAGAGGCCTCACTTCAGATTCTCAAAGCTGTGACCTTATTCCTTTTGGGTTTGAGCGTCTCCCTGGATAGGATTTCACGCCACATAAACTCCAAGCCTGTGAAAAGTCAAAAGGACAGACAGGGAGGGTGTAGATTCATCTTTTTCGAATATCAAAATGCCATCAGATGGAGGAGGTGCGGGCAGGTGGAGGGAACACGGCAGCCACCGCATTGTCCTCGGCCTGGGCTCTTTCAGGGAGCCTTTGGGGACTAACGCCACCACAAACCTTGCTCAAAGGCGGCCCTGGAAACTTGTCAGCCAGGGCTGGAGCTGGAAAAAAGGCGGGGGAGGGGAGCAGTTCAGGCCCAGTTTGCTTCCTTTCCAAATGTCCTGTCTTTGTTACGGGAATAATAATAATAATATTAACAAAAATAATGTGGTGTAGAGAAAACCAGAGATTGTTGGAGCTGGAAAGAAACTTAAAGATCATTTAGTCCAACTCCCTGACTTTATGAAGGAAGAAAGGGAGGCCCAGAGAGGGCAAGGGGTCACAGAGCTTATAAGTGACAGAATCAGAATTCAAACCCAAGTCTTTGGACTCTAGGTCCTGTGATCCTTCTGAAGACCCTTAAGCTGTTGGATCAGGGCTAGCATCTTCTGGGTTCAGCTCTTTGATTGGGAGAGGGGAGGCTAGAGTATAAAGTTTAGTCCAATGAGGAAAGAACCTGGGAATGGGGAAATGATCAGCTTTGTTTGCCTTTGGCCCTTGAGAGCTAATGAATCCCTCATTACTAGAGGCCTTCAAGTACAGAAGATTCTTGTTTAAGTATGGTGGACTGCATGGTCCTGAGGGGTCCCTTCTGTGACCCTCTGTGAGCCTCTGTCTCTTCAGCTAGTTCTAACAGTAGCTTCTAAAACATTTGGAAACCATAGGATCATAATACTTAGTGCAGGATGACACTTTGGAGGCCATGTAGTCCAGTCAGCTCATTTTACTAATGAAGAAACTGAGGTCCAGTGTCACACAGCCAGGGTTCAAGCCCAGGGCTTCTGTCTCTAAATTCAGTGTTCTTTCCACTAGGCTATGGAAAAGCACAGTTTCTTAGTACAGTTGAGGAAGAAGTTTTGTTGTAAGGAAAATTGCTGTATAAAAGCACTCTTTAAAGCCCCGTATAAATGGGGAGTGTTATTACTGTTGGTGGTCATCTCTTGCTCTGTAGAAGTTAATGTTCCTTATAACTGAAACTTACCCCATTAAATGCCAACACATCAATGATTTTGAAAGAAGCCTTTCTGAACATATTCCATACTTCTCTGCGTTATTAATCCCAGCATATTCCAGGATTTCAAGGAGCTATGTTTGCATATCATAGCCCCTTCACACTCTTGAGATGACCTGGGGCCAGAAATATAATTGTTCTATGGGTGCTAAGACTCTCAGCACTTGGCCAGCTCAGCTGGTCTTCAGGTAATAGGCATCTGGCCCATTGTCAGGCCCAAATATGAAAACTTTCTAGTTTGGGAGGACCTTCCAGGACTGAGAGGAGGGCTTTAGGGGAGGATTGAGAGAGCAGATTTTGAGGAAGAATGGTCTGCTGCATCCCCTGCTAATCCAGATGAAGATGAGGGGGAATGCAAAGGGGCCGTGCCAAAGACCTGCAAAGTTGGGCAGACAACGCTAGCCTGGTGCTGTTAAAGAATCCAAAACTTCAATCCCACAGTAAAGCAAGTGCCTAATTCCCAGTGCCTGACACCATTCCCCGGACAAGAAGAGATGAAGCAAAACGTTTTTCTTGACATCAAGTCAGGCCCGGGATAGCTGTTCTCCCTGTCTGGCCCCTGCCTGCTCCACTGGGGTCAACGCCTGTTTGATCACTATAGCTACCAAATGGCCCTGCTAGGTTACCCAGAGCAAGATGTTTGCTGTGCCCTGTGGGTGCCAGCTACGCTCTGGCATCGCCCCGTGGAAAATACTAATAACACTAAGCAAAGGCAGCACAATTAGAACCTTCTACAGTGACACCCTTTTAAGCCTTTGATCTGATTTCAAACAACAGAGGCCAATTTTTCCCTATTATGTTTAATCAGTTATTCCAGGGCTGGGGTGGGACCTTCCATCCTAACAGGTTTTACAAACGCTGTGGCTTTACCTTGTGGTCACCATGGTGACCTGAGAGGAGTCTGGAGGAACCGATAGCTCCGACATTCCTGAGGAGAAGGCCCACAATGCTTCTTTTCAGAGGGGAAACAGGCTTCGTAAGAGCTGACACCCAGGAATGTCCCCAACATATTAGTCAGGGAACCCAAAGGGAAAGGGGCTTGGGGCCCCAGAAGGCTGAAAACAAATGGTTCTCTTTGGGGGACTTAAAGGCAGCCTCTACAGAAAGCAGAATGCTCTTGTCTGGTATGATTCTTAAGAGAAAAAAGCTAGTTTCCTTTCCCCTCAAGATTAGAGCAAGAGAAAATGCACTTAAATGGAAGACAGGATCATTTAGGTTTGATCATAGAATGTAGTGCTAGAAAGTCATTTATCTTAACCCCGCTCATTTTACAGATCAATAAAGTAAGGCTCTTCAAAGTCACCCAGCTAGTAAGAGGAAGCCGCGATATAGATGCGGGTCTTGTGAGCCCGGATATTCTGTTCACTATACCCTCCCCCACCCCAACAGCCAGGGCAGGTAGAAATAAACATGAGTAGCGGAAGAAAAGTGTACAGTACTCTTCTTGGAGTTCTTGAAGGATCTTGAAGGAGAAAAAATACTATAGGACTGGTGAGAGTGTTTTATTGTATAGAGGGAGCTAAGAAGGAGCAAAGGTCCTCTTCTGGATGGAACAGGCTAAGTAGTGGGATCCACCAAGGACCTTGATGCAGATCAGTCTTGGCATTTTCTAGTTCATTTGAGAGTTGTAATGCACGGTGATAACAGTATATTTGGAGATGACACCAAGCTCCCTCCAGGACTGTCAGAGCTCCCCCAACATGGAAGGGGCTGGCTCGGTTCCCTTTGGATGACCCCTTGTAGAGGGAATTATTTTTCAGCCGTGACTTGGACCAGGTGTCTATTGAGACCCCTTCCAACTCTGAAATTCTGTGATTCTGTAATTCTGTGCCAGACAGGCAGGAATAAACCACAGAAGGATTTTGAGTGAGCAAACAGAAAAACGGGTACAAGTATACTAGTAAGATTTAGTGAAAAGCAAAGGAGATTTGAAACCTGGCTTTGCTACTTCCTTGGGCATGTCAACTAACCTCTGTGGGCCTCAGTTTCTTTATCTGTAAAAAAAGACCCCTTGAGATGATGATCTATTAGTTAAAAACTAGAAAAGGAATTTGAATTACTTTTTTCCCTAGAAAATAAGATGTGGTATACATGCCATGCTTTAAGGAGCAGGAAAATAAACTTTTGACTCCATTGAAAATTTTTCCTAAAGGATGCTTTTTATAATACCCATGTTTCCGAATTTCAGGTAGAAAATGAAATACAGTTTGCTATAAAACTGACAATATTTTGTAGCAAAGTACATAGCACATTGTCTCACAAATACTAGACACTTAAGTACTTGCTGAATTGAATTGAAAGTGGATGAAAGCGCATGTTTCCCAGATTATGCCATGCTATTGGATGGACAGCCCATTAAGTTGGTACATCAGGAAATTTATATATATATATATATATATATATATATATATATATATATATATATATATATATATATACATACATACATACACATATGTATGTATCTTGGGCAGGCTCTGCACATGAGTAGTAAACTAGGCCTTGAATTGACTAGGAGGAAGAAAGCAGGCTAGACTTCCTTTGGAAATGTATTTGGTGCTTTCATCAGAGCAAAGATTTAAAGCTGGAAGGTCATCTAGTAAAAGCCCCTCGTTTAACAGATTAGGAAACTGAGGCCCAGAGAGGCTAAGTGACTTGCCCAATATCACACAGCCCCAGTGACAGAGGCAGGATTCAAACCCAAGTCACCTGATTCCAAATCTAGTGCTCTTTCCTCTGTGTCACACTGCCTCCAGGCCCCAAGTAGTAGCCCAAGTCATAAAGCACCACAATCTCAGAAGAATGCAAAGTGCAGTTAACTCAGAGGGTAATGGACAGACGCATGGTGGCTGGAATGTCTGTGTGCACGTGTGCATGTGTATATGTATGTATGTTTGTATGTATACATGTGTGTATGTATGTATCTGGAAGCAGGCCAAAACATGTAGAAGGTATCCTCTGGGACCTGCATGATTGCAAAGGGCTGCTCATGTAGGGAGAGTCAAGGATAACAGATGGACATACCAAGTGCTAGCCACGTACCCGTGAACTATTTAGAGAACCCTGGGAAAGCCTCAGACTTGGTGGATGAATTCTCTGTGGAGAATGGCCCAAGATGTGAGTGAAGGCAAAGATGGGGTGCCATCTGGAGCAGTGGAAGGAGCCCCTACAATAATGAGCTCACAGAGTCATCAAAGGAGGACAAATGATTCCTACTACCCCTCTGCCTGGGTGCTCTCAAGAACTTGGGATCCTTTCTCAAGGCCCTACACTGGCCATTCTCTCAGGGAATCAGGTGGTAAGCTACAAAAACTATTTGTGGTCAAACCTGTGTCATGTTAGTTACTGACTCAGTTTACCTTCGCCATTCTAGCCTTATACACTGTCTTACTGTGACCTTACTTCATTTTCTCTTGAAAATGTTTTATTTCCATTGCTTTTGGCTCACCACTCTTACCCCAGTCACAACCCTTTGCCAGAGCAGGTAGATGTTCTTTTTTTTTTTTGCTTTTTGGAGGGGTGAGAGCAGGGCAATTAAGTGACTTGCCCAAGATCACAAAGCTAGTAAGTGTTAAGTGTCTGAGGTCACATTTGAACTCAGGTTCTCCTGACTCCAGGGCCGGTGCTCTGTTCATCGCGCCACCTAGCCGCCTCCAGAGTTCTTTTTCCAAAAATAGACATGGATTCTTGTAGCATAAGAGTTGGAAGGAGCCTCAAACATCACTTAGTCCTTTTCATTTCACAGCTGAGGCCCAGAGAAGGAAGTGACTTGGCCAAGGCCTCACAGTTGGGATTTGTCTTAGTCCAGAATCTTTGCTCATTCCAGGGTCCCATGCTGCCTCTTTCCTTGTAGTCCTACCCACAAATCCTTCTCCACCATTGCCTTTGTTCATGCTGTCTCCCTGCCTAGAATTCCCTTCCTGCTTCTCCTCACCTATCTAAATTCTTTAAGACCTAACAGCCACAACTTTTCCCTAACTCCTGCAACTTACACTGATCTCTCAGACTTCAGAAGTACCTAGTATCTGGATTCCATGTGCTAACACAGGCATCATTTATTGGTGGTGGGTACCTCAAGCCATGCACTGTGACTACTGTTTCTCTTCTATGCCTCCAGCACTTGGTACACAATATTTCAAGACACCACCACGCCCTCTTTCCCAAGAGCTTGCTGGGCGCGGTTGATTCGCTTGTTCTTTCTCGCTTTCTGTCACATTTTCCCTCTCTCTCCCTTCCTCTCTCCTCCTTTCTCTCTCTCTCCTTCTCCTCCTCTCTTTCCTTCTCCCTCCCACGATCGTCCAGGCGCTACAGGCAGTTGGTGGTGGTGTGCCCTTGTCTTCTTGTTGCTGGGGTGCAGTCCATCCCTTAGGATCTCTGCCCTGCTGAGTATCTGTCTCAAGAGCTGGGTCTCATTTTATTGGGTCAGATAAGAGCATTCTGAAGTTAGCCTTTAATGTGGACAAATTGTTAAGAGAGAAAGTGAAGAAGTGAGGAACCCGGCCAGTCATGTTTTGAAGATACCTTGGCCAGAACAAGGCATACCTTTGCATCATCATGCCCAAGTTTTACTGTGATTACTGCGATACTTACTTCACTCATGATTCTCCATCTATGAGGAAGACACACTGCAGCGGGAGGAAACACAAAGAGAATGTGAGAGACTGTTATCGAAAATGGATGGAAGAACAAGCCCCGAGCCTGATTGATAAAACAACCACTGCATTTCAGCAAGGAAGAATTCCTCCCAACCTGTTTTCTGCTCCTCCCCTAGGAGGGCCTATGATCCCACCTCCTCACCCTAGCATGATGGGGCCCCTCCCTCCTGGAATGATGCCTGTGGGGCCGCCTTCTGGCATGAGGATGCCCATGGGAGGCCACCTGCCTATGATGCCTGGCCCTCCAATGATGAGGCCCCTTCCTCATCCCATGATGGTGCCCATTCACCCAGCAATGCCCAGACCTGACAGATAAAATGGAAAGAATATAAAGAAACCCATTTCTCAGTTTTCTATTCTTTGTTCTATTCCACTAGAACATCATAGTACTGGGTCTCAGACATGGGTTTTTTTCCCCCTTCCCCTTTTAAAATGCTGGCACTCTTTTATATCATTGTCACTTTCCCATGATTCCCCTCTCCCCCCCAATATATCCCTCCCTCCCTGATTGTATCCCCCCCTCCTCAGTGTATCCCTCCCCTGTGATAAACAAGCACAGTGGAAAAAAATTTTAAAAAAAGACCATCACTTCATTGGTGTGGTTTTGCCTCCATTGACACAAACCACAGTGCTTCCATGATTTAGTTGAGAATCCCAGGAATTGCTAAGGCTGAAAAGTTCAGCTCTTCTTCTGCAGTTAACCTCACAAAGAACCTCAGGTACCTCCCTATGCTTTATCTATTAAGTTATCAATGGGTTATGATCTGCATTAGTGGCAGGACTTTCCATACCAAGAATTCCCCACATTGACCAAATCACAGCTATATTTACCTATCTTTTATACCAATTCTTTTATATAAACCATCACTTGGATGAAAATCTTCTGCAGCCTGCTTATGCCAGCATGTGGTTGGCTCTCCACTGACATGTGAGTCACCTGTAGTTTGGGTGTGCCAATGATCACGGCATTGTTTGGGTTGTACTCATACAGCACCATCAAGAAGATACCAATATTAGAAAGATGGAATTTTGTTTCAAGGAGCACCTGGGGATCTCTGAAAGTGGCCATCAACTTCCCAAATGCAACCCACCCTATTCTCCTATTCAGTTCTGTACTCAGTTCATTATCCATCTGCAGTGGCTGCCCTGGGTATATGTAATGATATACCAATTCATTTGTGTCCTTAATATTTGTACCGATGGATAGCCAACTGTGTGTGTGATAACCTAGATAATAGACATTTTTCTTCCACTTAGTTTTTCCAGTGTGAATGGTTATGCCAATTTTTTGGTTAGCTGGATCTCAGTGACAAGATCCTGCAGTGTTCACAGACTCAATGCATTCAGCACAATGTCACCTACAAACAGGAGCACCTGAAAGACTTCCTCATCTATTGAAAATCTTTCCATTTGCACTCTATGTATGATATCATCCTCCATGATAGTTGCAAACCCAAAGGATCCACACTCACTCCAGGTCACTTCTGTGCTCCCCCTTTTCCAGAATAACTTTGGGAGTCATTGTTGTTGTTCATTTTATTTGGGGATATATCAGTGGAGAGGAATTCTGGTGGTAAGCTCTTTGAAGGCAGGGGCTTTTAAATTCTTTGTCTTCAAAGCCCCAGAGTGTAGCACAATGCTTGTCATATAGGAGGTGCTTAATAAATGCTTGTTGATTTATTATTATTATTACTATTATTTTTTTTATTTTTGCTTTTTGGAAGGGGGAGGGCAGGGCAATTTGGGTTAAGTGACTTGCCCAAGGTTACATGGCTAGTAAGTGTTAAGTGTCTGAGGCTAGATTTGAACTCAGGTTTTCCTGACTCCAGGGCTGGTACTCTACTCACTGTGCCACCTAGCCGCCCCTATTACTATTATTATTGAGTCAACATGTTGTCCTGGAAAGGAGACTAGATTTGGAGTTAAGAACTTCTCTTCAAATTCCAGTTCTTCTATTTACCAGCTGTGTGATCTTGGACAAGTCACCTCTCTGGGCCTCAGTGTCCTTTTGTGTAAAATGAAGGAGTTGGAGTAAGTGATCTGGAAGGGCCCTTCCAACTCTCATGTTTTCAGTCTAAAGTATCTAGGATATGGTAGAGCAGACATTGTAAAGGACTGCATCCCTAAGATGATAGACCAAAGAAGAGGCCCCAGTGGAGCCTGGGAAGGGGGAAACAGGAGGAGTGCCCAAGTTACTTGGCTTTGAAGCATGCTCATATCTGGAGGTTACTTGAAACAAACATTGGCCATTGAAAGGCCTTCTATACTTTGCAATGGGCAATGGGCAAACACAGATCCTAGGCCCTCCTTCCATGCTGTAAGAGGTAGACTTCATGAGTTGCTGCCAAACACACCTTCTGCTGCCCAGCCTGATTTGAAACCTTCTCAATTTAGAAGGAGTAGCCAGAGTTGGCTCCCCTGCAAAGCCATGGAGAGCCCAGGGTCACATCCACGCCATGGCACAGCCTTGGAGAAGAACTTTGATAGATTATGGCAGGGTGTTGTGGTATAGTAGAGGAAGTGCTGGCCTTGGTGCCAGCAGAGACCTGGGCTGGGCAAATCCCTTCTGCTGTCTAAGCCTTAGTCTCTTCATCTGTCAAGTGGGGGAGAATATTCCTTGTACTCCCAGTGTGAGTTAAGCACCTTGTAAAGCTAACAGTGCTAGTGACCTAGGACCAGTCATTGAGAGATCACATTTGAAGAGGTACTTCCTTCCTTTTCTGTGCCAACACTGAAGGGGCCCCTTTGAAATCTGGCTGGCTCCTTTGAGCCTTTCATTTTGCTCTCATTGATCCTCAAGGCTGGCTTCCAAACTAATGTGGGCCAGGAAGACTCAGTGGACAAGGATGTGAGAAACTAGAACCCCCTACCCTGTGAGGTCCATGAGTGCCACCAGAGGCCTCCAGTGAGCTCCATCCAGAACACCAGTTTCCATTGCCTCTAAGTCTCTGTACTGGTTTTGCCATTGGGGGGAAATCTCTCATTTTTGGTCCAGGGCCCAAACTATGTGCAATGCTTCAATAAAATTACTTGTGACATTTTGGAGTAAGAGTCTGGGAAATGTGACTTCTTTAAGTGATTGGGTTCCCCTTGCCTCTTTGAATAGCTGCTCTAGTCACATGACTAAAAGGGGGCTCTTTTCCCAACTCTTCACACATAATGTGAAGCTGCTTATTAAGAGTGATGGAGTCTCCTGCTCCTCTTCCTCATCCTGCTTCCCTCTGTCCTCTGCCTTCTAGGATCCTTTGATGTATTGTCTTCCCCTATTAGAGTATAAGCTTCTTGAGGGCAGGGACTCTTGGGCTTGCTTATAGCCACTGCCTGGCACATAGCACAGACTTATTAAATGTTCCCTCTATCTCTTTCGATCCCATCATTTCCCTTTGCCACTGTGCCTGGGCCGCTCACCTGATGCTCATGTCTCCTGGCATCACTGGCTCCTTTCATATGTTCACAAGAGGCTCTAAGGGACCTCATGTTAGGTCTCTTTGCTAACTAACCCTCTTCTCCTCACAGGGCTCCATGGGATTGCAAACACTTTACAGCTAGTGATTGGCTTAGGTGGCTGAAACTGCTTCCATGTTAAGCCAGCCCAGGCAGAGGAAAATTGTGTTGACAGTTCTTCAGAGGAAAATCCACTTGCGTTTATCAAACACTCATTAAGAAGCTGCCATGTGAAGAGCACTAAGAAAGGGAAGAGAAGGAGGACAGGAAGATCAAATTAGGCATCAGTGGGATAGGTAGTGAGCTTCCCATCACTGGAGGTATTCAAGCCTCTGCTTAGGGATATTGTAGCTATTCCAAAAGGGGCTGAAATTCATTTAAGATTATAGACCTTAGACATGGAAGGGGCCTTAGAGATAACATAGGCCAGAGATTATTAACCCCCCATCTCCCAAGATTTTCTGACCAATTCCTTGTTTCCATCCCATTTCCTTTTTTATTTAATATTTCTCCCTCATCTCCCTCAGAGCTTTGCACCTAGCTTCCTGTGTTATCTTAAGTGAGTCTTTCACTGTCTCTGGAGCTCCATTCCTTTATCATAGAATTCTGTAGTTTGAAGGTACTTTCCCCAGTCATCTATTAGCAGCTATGGAATAGTGGGAAGAGAAATGAAGTTGAAGTCAGTAGACTGGGCGGATCTGGCAGGTGGGGCCTTTGGCAAGCCACCTCTTCTCTCTTGGCCTCAGTTTCCTCCTTTGTTAAATGAAAGGATTGGACTAGATCAGGGATTTTTTTAAACCTAACCTGGCATCCATGGACCCTCAGGGACTCTGTGGATTTGTTTTCTTTGATAATTTCATTGCTTTTAAACATTCTCTGTATTTTGTAAATATTGAAAATGCTTAAGAACATTATTCTGAAGAGTCCTCAGTTTTCACCAGACTGCCAAAGAAACCTGTGATACAAAAAAGGCTAACAATCTCTGGACTATATTATCTCTAAGGCCCCTTTCTTGCCTGAATCCTATTCTCTTAACTGAATTTCAACCCTTATTGGAATATCCACAATATTCCTAAACAGAGGCTTGAATACCTCCAGTGACAAGAAACCTGCTACCTTTCCCACAGGGTTTATTAATTTTTGTTTTTTAAAGAACCAATGTGAAAACAGATATGCAAACGCTTTGAAACTTATAAAGCAATATGCAAACCTAAGAAATCACTGTGTGTCTGTACTTTCATGCTGGCTATTTTTAAGATTCCAGTAAAATTCCAAACCCTTTCCATTTCAAATTAGCATCTTACTTTCACTCTCTGGGAAACCCATTTCCAGCTTGTTAAGGCTGGTGTGAAAGCGAAGCCCTGTAATCTGGCTGCTCGAAGCCCCCTAATTTGGAACATTAGGGCCCAGCATCAGCCATTGTCCAGAATTTCCCAAATTCAACCCAAGGGATGGAAGGGAGGGGGGCTGTTGAGCATTTTACTGCCTCTATCCAGTTTCTCTGTAGCCTTGGGCAGTGCCCAGGGTGGGGTAGGGGTTTGGGGGTCATGAAGGGACTGGAGTCTCTTTAACTGAGCATAAAGCTTCAGAGTTAGTGAGAGATACTTGAAGACTGTCTGATTCTCAGAGTCAGAAGGATGAAGGCTGAACTTGACCTTGGTGAGGCACATACGTGTACACACACACACACACACACACACACACACTCACACACACATTCAACTCAATCTCATCCCCAAATGTTCTCTGCAGGAGCCCAGTAATGGTGTGATGGCCAGATTTTTTTACCTGTGTGTGTGTGTGTGTGTGTGTGTGTGTGTGTGTGTGTGTGTGTGAATGTGTCCAAATGTATTGTGGGTATATTTCTATAGTTTGTAAAGAAATTATAGGACCTAGGCCGTCAGAGCTAGAATGAATCTTAGCACATAGATCATCAGAGCTGGGAGGGGACCTGGAACATAGAAATTCAGAGCTAAAAGGGACTTGAGAGATGTTTTTCATTAAATTTCTTTTTTTTTCAGAAGAGTAGATTAAAGACTCCAACAAGGACACTGATTAGTCCTCATGCCATTTACACCAATGATCTCAGGATTTCTGCAAAAAAGTACCTGTGCCAAGCACACAGTACTTTCATATAGTGTCTACTATGCACTGGGCTCTGTGTGAAGCACTTTGCAGTTGTTATCTCATTTGATCCTAACAACAACCCTGTAAGGTAGGTGCTACTATGATCCCCATTTTTTCAGATGAAACTGAGGGAAACAGAAGTTAAGTGACTTGCCCAGGGTCACACAGTTAGTAAATCAAACACTTCAAGACATCCAGTATCAGATTTGAGGAAAACTCCTCAGATGCTTTTCTCTCCATAAGGACAAAGAAATTGGTCAGTTCCCAGAGTCTTGGTTGTGGTTGACTGTTTTGGGCTTTTTTTTCTCTCCATAAAAAGGGTCTTTACCTCCAAGGACTAAGCTCTTTAGGAAAACAAACTGGAAGCCAGCTCAGAGGTGGTTGTAGCTATTAAAACTTTTAACCTGTCTTCTGCTACTCCACACCATAAACAATGCCTCTCTCTGTCCCAAGACTCTATCTGACTTAAAGTTAGAAAGTCATTGTAAATCCCACTAAATTTCTGATTGTCAACGTGTACCCCTTCAGAATTGTTTTTGGTGCTACTCTTTAAGCAAACTAATAAAGGATTGTCTGGGTTGGAGGCCACCTGATTTCCTCAACCCCCAGATTCTTTTGGTGTTCCATGCAAATGAAAGGGTTGGGGAACAGCCAGGAACAAAAACCTTTCGCTCAAGCTGGCACAAGGCATTGCCTTTCACCTCAATGCTTTGTTCTGAATTCCTGCTTTTATTATGTATACAATCCATCATACATCATGTATTAGAAAGCCCCCAGGCTTGGAGCAGCCCCATGCACGTGATCATTCTCTTATTCTTGATTGTTTATTTGAATATGTTTGTATACTCATGGAGAAGGGATCCCAAAGAGCAGGAAGAGAGAAAGGGAAAAGAAAGAAAATTGAAAAATAAAGGGAGAAAGGAAGGAAGGAAAGAAGGAAGGAAGGAAGGGAGGGAGGGAGGGCAGAAAGTAGTTCTTCAATTATAAGGGAGATGAGAACCCTCCAGCACTAACAACCCCCTACTCTGAAATAGGGGCAGGACCATAGACACCAGATAAAGAAACCACCAAAGTGTTTAGATAGAAACCAGTCACAGGCAGTTAAAAACAAAGCAAAACACAACAGAAACCCTAAACCTGGCCAGCAAGCCTAGCTCCAGGGAATTTTGGTGGACTTGGGTATGAAGTGAGGGCATATCTGGGCTTTGTTTGGATGGTGTCAGTATGGGGTTCCAGCTGCAATTTGCAGATCCTGTGAGGGTGACCACACTTTGTGGCTGTGGATAATCAAGTCCAACCCAAAGGTAGTTAAAGGCTGGGCTCCAAGTGGGGATGGCTTTGGCTTCTTAGGCACTTCGAACCTCATTCAAATCTTCCCTCATCTTGTAGAGCCACAGACCATTTGGTTTGGTGGGATCCTGGCTCTGCTGCTTGGATCTAAATGACCTCAGGAAGTTTACTTAATCCCTCTGGGCACCAACATGTTGGACTAGGCCACCTCTAAGGTCTCTTCCAGGCAGCTCTAAGTCCTGTGAGCCAACACACTTAGAAATAGTAAGGGGACGGAACACATAGACAGATTATAATAATACAGAATGAGATCAGTTTTTAATAAAGAATTATAGTTTTGAGAAATAAACATTTATTCATTGTGATCCTGAATAGGCCACTTAACCTCTCAATGCCCCAAGATATCTCTCCAAGACAAGTTGCTGAGTAGGTACCTGTCTGCACTGGTAGAGGGAGTTTTCTCATCAGCAGTCAACTTGTAAAATGAAAGCCCTGGTCTGGTCCAAAACAACAAAAAGAACAATAACAAAGTCACCAAAATATGCTCTAAGGATCATCCTGGGGAATTCTCAGTGTGGGAACTCCCTTCACCAAATGCAGATAGCAACCCATCTATGTGACTTCTAAGTCAGTGGTGTCAAAATCAGATAGAAAGAAGGGGCACTACTCCATGCATAAGTGGCCATATATTAACTTAGAAAACATCAAAAGTAGAATTTGAACCCAGATCTTCTGGGCTTCAAGCTACCTAGTACTCTATGTCTTATGTCACTACACTGACTCCTACATATTAAAATATAAGTATATATTTGGGTAGCAAGGATAGAGTGCTCATCTTCCTGAGGTCAAATCTGGTCTCAGACACTTAGCCACTGTGTGACCCTGGGCAAGTCACTTCACCTTGTTTGCCTCAGTTTCCTCATCTGTAAAATCAGCTGAAGAAAGAAATGGCAAACCACTCCAATATCTGTGCCAAGAAAACCCCAAATGGGGTCATGGAGAGTCAGACATGGCTGAAAAATGCCTGAACAACAACAAATATATTTACGTCTAAAATATTTGTCCATATATTTTATCAATTTTGACAAGCCTTTATGACAGGTGTGACTATGGAGATAACTTTGTTCAATAGTCATAGTCCTAGAGTTTCTAATGTTCCTGTCCACAGTTGACATTGTACTAATTGGATCAAACCCCAGACAAGTAGCCAATGAAATCCACATTGTATGGAAATCTGGCATGTACAGGGAGCCCGGTGAATTAGTCCTTCAATGTGTGTGGACTAAGGAGTGTATGCACCCCTCAAATACCTCCACCCCCTACCCAACATCTGTCTTAGGCCTTGTAGATGAGCAGTGAGTTGGGCCTAGAGCTGAATAGAGGAGGATGGCAAGCTGGGCCACATTTGGGAAAATGTATAGAACTGTCAATGGCACCAGAGGGCTCCCTGTAGCAAAAGCCCCTCTTTTTAACACCTGTGTTCTCCTGGTGATGCTGTATGACTGTAAATCATGGGATGTCACATGGCAAAATTCCAGTTGCGGGTGACCCCAAGGACAATGAAAGCTATATGGTAGGACTTAGGAGGCTGTTAACCTACTATAGGGCTCCGAAAGTGTTTGCAGGCTGAGGCTGCCTTTATCATCACCCAGACCTTTGCTGGTCCCTGGAAAAGAGATCAGGTAGCTCACAGCACTTTCCCAAGAAACTCTAAGAACAAGAGAACACACACACACACACACACACACACACACACACACACACACACACACACACACACACACACACAGAGTGGTTCTGGAGCCAGCTGGACAAGCTCTTGAGAGCTGATTGTTAAATTTTTTGGTGTGAACATTTACACCTCAGAAGCAATGGAACAAACATTAATAATAAAGATTGAACTTTAGAGTGTCATGTACTTTTTTTGAGAACTGGTTGTTAAACACTTTCAAGCATACCTCTGCTCCTGGGGAGAACCAGACTCCTCAGAGCCATGTGGTTATGTCATGAAGAAGTCTGACCAGGCTATCTGACTTTCTATTTCTTCAAAACACTCAACTTCATGTTCACTGAATAAAGACCAGATCTACCACTAAAATGCAGCAGCAGCCACCGCCTCCCCAGTTGTGCCAACAGTGGGTTGGTGTTTCTAGCCACAAATGGTTTAACTGATTGATCTTCCTAGATAAGACCATCAGCTCTGCCCTCCTGGCTCAGCCTCATCACAAGTCTACTAAGTCTAGCATTCTGGCCTGGTTGTGTCCTGCGGGATGGATTGGAGGGTCTGTACCAGCTGTTGAGATCATGCAGTTTGACCCCTTCATTTTGTGGAAGAGGAACCTGGGAAGACCTGCTAATGGTTTCCAATGATGTCTCCCCAAATCCCTTAATACCACTTGGATCCAAAGCAAATTCACTTGCATAGATGCCACTTTAAAGTCCAATCCTGCTTTGCAAATCAGAGTATCATCTGTGGAGTACCTTAGGGGGCCTGCATTCCAACCCACTCATTTCACAGAGGAGCAAACTGGGCCCAAGGAACTGACTTGGGGTCAGATAATGAGTTAATGATAAAGTTGGGACTTGAACCCAGGTCTCCTTGACTCCAAGTTCTCTTTCTGCCACACACAGTGTTTTCTCTATCTAACTTGTCTTCTCTGTCCCTCTATCCTGGCCTTTTGCCTCAGGAAGTTCTCAGGGCAGTGATAGCCAGTGCCAAGGTGCTAAGCCCTCGGAGTCACCTTTCTCATTCCCCCTAGAGACCCTTTCACCTCCTCTTTTCCCCAGCAAAAGCCTCAGGGGGAGAGGGCACATCTAGGGGATCCAGGGCTGGGGTAGAGAACCCTCTCTCCAACCTGAAATTCCTCCAGTTCTCCTCTCCAATGATTAAAGGCCCCTGGGCCAGCTGGGCAGATAACTTTCTCAGGCTTCACACACTCCAGGCCTGCCTGGGACTGTCAGCACATTTCCTTTCTGTCTAAGCTTTTCCAAAATATGTTGGAAAGGCTAGGGAAAAGAAATAGTCTGCGACAGAGGCCTCCATGAAAGAAGATTCACAGTGGGCTCTGGCTCCCCCCCCTTTTCTTCACCCCCTCCAGCCTCCTGCACTCTTCCCTATGGTTCAGGAAGGAAATAGCTTTGGACGTGTGCCCCCTCAGGGTGGCATCGCAGACAGGTAGGAAGGGGCCTCATCTGACAAATGAGGAGCCTCAGGCTCAGAGAGAAGAAGAAGGGACTTGCCCAAGGAAACATGAACTGGGACTGTGTGGGGCTTTGTCTGTGTCTTTCCGGAGCCTAGCACAGTGTCTTGCACATAGAGTAGGTGCTTAATGATTTTTTTTTTGCTGAATTGAATTGCCTTCATGCAACTTCCTCTCCATCACCCCCCCTGGCTCCTATTTCTGCCCTCAGGGGCCACACAGTACAAGAAGTCTAAGGGCTGTCTCCCCATGAAGCCCTTGAAATACTTGAAAATAATGACCAGGTCTCCCCCAAGTCTTTGCTTCTCTTCTTTGGTTCCTTGGATCATTCTGTTTGTGTTGAACTGGATCCAGTTTGTCAGTGATTCAAACCCAGGACCTCTGAGTCCAAATGCAAAGATCTTTCCTTGCTGCTTTTCTCCATTGTTGCTTTATCTGGGAGACTAACCCAAACTGGACCAATTTATTGGTGGGAACATAATAGGTGTTGCTGCCGTGTGGAAGAGGGGAAAGAGAAGAAGCTGCCAAGAGGGCAGAGTTAAACTTGAGGTAAGGACATTATTTCCTAACAGTGCTAAGTTCTCTCAAAGCAGAATGGTCTGCCTTGGGAGGTAGTGGGTGTCCCTCCTTGGAGATCTTCAGATAAAGCCCAGATGACCACATTCTTACATGAGAGCAGATAGCTTTGGAAGTGCCTTCCAGCTGTGACTGGGTGATCCTAAGACCCAGGTGATCTCTAAGGTAATCTCAGTTCTCCAAGCCCATGTTTCTGCTTAGGTGGTTCCCTTTTTCATGGAATTGGATGTCCAAGGTCTTTTCTAGCTACAGCTCTGTACAGTTCTAGTTTCTTGTGGCTACTCCTGCGATCTCTGTTATCCCTTATGTTGTATACACATTTTTGCTTCTGGGACAAAGGTTCAATAGCTCTTAGCCACTTCTCTAGCATTGGCAGGGATTTGTGCACATGGTCCCCAAACCCTCAGCTATGGGCTTCCGTCTTTCTTTTGTCCCTGTCATTCAGATTTTTTAATACTTCATTATGTAAGCTTTCTTCCTGAAAAGGTAAGAGAATTCACTCCTGAGCATGTATTTCAGGGAGCTCCAAAAATGGAAAGGTCTAGTACATAAGAAAATATTCATCATAGCACTTTTTTAGCAGCTACCAAGAATTAAAGACACAGTGAGCCCCACTGATTGGGGGAGATGGCTGAACACATAGTGGTAAATGAAATGACTAAAACATCATGTAGCTGATGAATATGAGTAATTCAGAGAAGGATGGGAAGATTTATGTGAAGTAATGAAGAATGAAATAACCAGAACCAGAACAATAACCATGGTTACAATGCAGTGACTTATTGTAAATATCGGTTGATAAGCATTTATTAAGCACCTACTACATACCAGGCACTGTGCTAAGCACTGGGGATACAAAAAAAGGTAAAAGACCATTCCTGCCCTCAAGGAGCTCACAATCTAATGGGGGAGACAACATGAAAACAAATATATACAAAACAAGCTACATACAGGATAAAGAGGAAGTAATTAGCAGCATGCTGGTACTAGAATTAAGAGGGGATGGGCCAGGCTTCCTGTAGAAGATGGTTTTAGATGGACAAGATGGAAGCCAGGGAAGCCAGTAGGAGGAGATGTGGAAGGAACGCCTTCCAGGTGTAAAGGACAGCCCAAGACAAGGTCGAGAGCTAAGAGGTAGAGCATCTTGTTTGTGGAACAGCCAGGAGATTCAAAGAGCACATGGTGGGATCTGTGAGGTGTCAGAAGGCTGGAAAGGTAGGAGGGGCTAGGTTATGAAGGGCTTTGAATACCAAACAGAGGATTTTCTGTTTGGCCCTGGAGGTGATAGGGAGCCACTGGAGTTTATTGAGTGGAAGGGAGGGGTGACATGGTCAAGGATCACTAAAAAGGAGCTGATCTCTGAGCAACTACAAAAGCAATAGTGGTTCTAGAAAACAAAGAATGAAACCAACTTTCCTTCCTCTCAGAGAGAGGTGGGGGCCAATTATAAGGATAGGACTCTGTATACATTGACAGAGGCGGCCACTGTATCCCTTGGTTTTACCTGTTTTTCTTTGTTCCAAGAGAGTTTAGTTGTGGAATGGGGTGGGGGGAGGTAACCAAATGTATTCTATTAAGAAATAACTGATGTGAAAATAAAAAGCATGAATAAAACATATTTTTGGTAAATGTATATTTTTCTGCAATTATGGTATGTATGGATATAAAATGACAGTGGGCCACTCTTTGATCGTTTCTAGAATGTTATTTCTGATTCTTTTCCTGTTGTTAGTAACGTCTTAATCTGCTTTTAAAAAAGCAAGATTAAAAAAAAATATGTTGAGACAAACGGCAATTTTGTTACTCTCTTGTTAAATTTAATATACACTTTAAAAAAAGAACTGCATGTAGCATTTCATCCTCTTATACAATCCTCTTTTGTTCTTTGTATGTTGAAATGTTTGTGTTTGGTGATGATTATTAAGTTTATAATAAAAAAGAAAAACTTTTAAAACTGTATCAGCACATTATGTTTGGATACATCAGACACTTCCCAACAAACACCCAAAACAACCTTCCCTGAACACAGTTAAGCAAAACCGTCTAATGGTGTAATTGTATGTGACAGCACGTCCCATTTCTTTTTTTTTTTAATTTTAGTTTGCATCATTCATTTCCACAAGATTTTGAGTTACATATTTTCTCCCCATCTTTCCCCTACCCACCGCCCCAAAACAGCCATCCCAGTGTATCCCCCCTCTCCCAGTCTATTCTGTCCTATGTCTTCCCCCTGACTTTTCGGTAGGGCAGGATGGATCTCCCAACCACAGAAGCACGTCCCATTTCTTCCAGCTGAACCTTCCTCATCACCCCCTCAGCCAGTGGCTTCTAGCATGTCTAGATCTTGCAAGGATTGAGGAAACAGGAGCTTTCTCCTGGCAGGTTCTCTGTGGCTCCATCATTCCCAGAGGCCTCATCACCTACTGCCACTGTTGGCAAGTTCCACAGCTGTTCCCTGGCCAGCCCAGACCAAGGGTTGATATTCACTCTGCTTACTGGGTGCTCTCCTGTTCTGTCCAAGATATAAAACTGAGTTCAGAAGACTCCTTTTGAATTCTGGGCTCTGGGAGGCATCTACAATGACACCAATCAATTACCTAACATTTTTCATGGGGAGAGTTTGGAGATGGGAGACCTGGGTTCATAGATTCATAGAATGACAAAGCAGGAAGGGGCCTTCAAGATCATCCAGTCCAGTTCCCTCATTTTTTTAGATGAGATAAATGAAACCCAGAGAGTGGAAAGGACTTGCCCAAGGTCACCTAGCCAGGAACTGTAGGAGCTGGTCTTCAAACTCAGGTCTCCAGACTCCTACTCTGGAGCTCTTTTTGTTCCTATGAAACTTCCACTCTGCTACCTATTCATTCATTACTCATGGGACCTTGGGCAAGTCACCTAGCTCTCTTGGTCCTGGTTCTCTCCTCTGTCAAATGAGTGAGGTGGGCTAAGATAGATGATCTCAAAGATCCCTTCCAGCTCTGACATTCTGTGAATCTCTGAACCCAGGTCCTCTTATTCAATACCCTTACTACTAAAAATCCTTTGACCCTGTGAATTTCACTGCTTGTTTCAGGCTCACAAGGCCAGAGCAAACCCAGGCCAATGTGGCTCTTGCCCAGAGCTTCAATATCTCACTAAGATCCCCAGAAGCCTGTAGGGTATATTTGGATTCTGTCTCTGAGCCCAGAAAATAGTCCAGCAAAAGGAGAGAATGAAGTGAGTTGGTGGAAAGAATCTAGGATGGCCTAGTAGGCAGGAAAGGAAATATTAGGGTAGCCATAGCTTCCTAGTGGCCGCTAACCAGTTGCCTGTCCCTCCCTCCCCACCTCCACTTTGCAAAAGGAAGCTGTCCTCTCTAGGGTCCCACTTGACTCGTTCCATTGGGGCTTACCCCAGTGTCTCTGCCTCACACAGCACCTCCCCCTAACTCAAACCACATGGAGGTGAATAATGTCATACTTGGCGCCTACCCAATCAAGCAAGACATAAGAGGGTGGCCAGACCTCAACTTGTTTGAACAAATGTTAAGAAAACATTTCTAAGGGGATATTCCAGAAAAACATGCTCACCCCAGGTCTTGGAACAGATGTTTGGTTTCCAGGATCACGTTGCTTCGTTGCTTCCCAGTTCTTGTTATCAAATGCCTATAGGTAGGACAAAGTCACACTGAGTTTTGAGTTACAGTGGCTGTTAGTTCACCCAGTCTCCCCCAAACCCCTGCATTCTCCTTCTAAAACAGAAACCCAGAGGTGAACTCAGCTGTCCATGATTCAGATGAGTGGTGCTATGTAAAATCTGATTTATAAAATTTTTCAGTATTGCTCAACAAATGCTGTTGAGTGGGAGTATGGGCAACCAAGCCATCCACCAGCTGCTGGGCACTCATCACTATGCTCATCCAGAGGAAGGAGCCCCTCTGTACGCCCCCCATCACCTGTCAGACCACACCCAAACGCATCCTGGGTGTGACATCTCCCTCACCTTCTATTCACCCTCCTCCCATGCTGAACATGTACCTGAAGAATATATTTCTGCTTCAACACTGGAATCCACAAGAGAAGCCAAACCCGTCTCCAACCACCTCCAAGGCCCCCCACACACCAGGGCTTTGGTTACTTCCTGATCACTCATCAACAACCATTTATTAAGTGCCTACTGTGTGCCAAGCACTGAGACCCTTAAAGGCTCCCACCCAAATATAATGAAGCACACCATCCCTACAATGGAAAAACTATGTCACGTGCACACAACCCACCAACAGCAACATCTGATTTCACATCCGAAGGACATAAAGAAGCAGCAAGATGGAATGGAATAAAGTTACAAAGGAACTGGGTTCAAATCCTGCTTCTGATACTAACTATGGAACCATGGACAGTTTTCTAGGCTTAGTTTCCTCATCTGTAAAATGAAAGTTGGACTCTATCAGGGCTTCTTCACCTTTTTTTTTGTCATGGACCCCTCCCTTAGGCAGTGCACTGAAGCCTATAGATGCCATTATTTTCAATGCATAAAGTAAAATGTAGGACTCTCACCTGTCTCTCACTACATCCAGCACAGAAATGAATATATAACAGATACTCCTAAAAGCAATTATCAGCAGACTTAAGAGTTAGGCAACGAGTCTTGTCTTCCATCTCATTTCATCTCAGGAATCCCATTACCTGTAGACTTCCATGAGTACAATTGTAGATTTGGAGGCTCCCGTCCTTATTACCATAATGTTATTGTCTCATAGGTACAAGGCAACCATTTCCCCTTCAGATTGTCCAGTTGAGTCCAAGCTGCCTCCAGGGCATGACTTTAGAGAGGACTAGCATTGAACCCAATGCCCCAAGCAGCTGATAACAGGACCCATGTTGACACAAAGGCATATTATAGACCCAAAGAGGTAGAGTCAGAGAGCAAAGAAAGGGTTTTAAGTGACATTCACAGGATTCCCTGGAGCAATGGTTCCCATTTAGTGGTTTGTGAACCCCTTAGGGGTTCCTGACTGTGGTCCAAGAGGTTCAAGCTAAACATTCCTTAATGGCAGTAAATAATTGCCCTATTATGTTATAGTTTTGTTACAAATATATTTTTACTCTGTGACAACAAGCATGTGCTAGTTTGAAGCATTATATGTTTATTTCTACAGTGATTCAAACCCATCATGAGTTTTTTTGGGCAAAAGTTATCATTGTAGTTATTGCAAGCACTTAATGAATAAACCAAAAAGAATATTATGAGTAATATATTAAATTACCCTGGGGGTTCACAATGCTTTTTTGTTGAAAGGGGCTTGGGAAACAAAAAATGTTGGAAACCACTACCCTCAAGCTAGTAAGCTCCTCCAGATGGGCCTGTTCACTATCAACATTGTGGTAATTGTATCACGTCACGTCCCAGAACATTTCAGAGTCTTCTAGAAGATCTGTAATACTGAAAGGAGATCGGCTGAATAATCCACATAGGAAAAACTGAGTGGATGAAAGAATCTCTGTTGTCTAGTTTAATAAACAGTCCACTGAGCTATTATCTGTATATCTGTCCACACATCACGTGTCAGGGACAGATATTGTGGATGGATAATGAGCCAGTCCCAGAACTGGATAGGAAGGAGAGAGAGGACTGGATCATATTTGGGAAATTACATATTACTTTCATTGTCCCCAAGCTGCGCTCAAACACAGACTCCATACTTTTTTTTTTTTGCTTTTCGGAGGGGAGAAGGCAGGGTAATTAGGGTTAAGTGACTTGCCCAAGGTCACATGGCTAGTAAATGTTAAGTGTCTGAGGCTAGATTTGAATTCAGGTTCTCCTGACTCCAGGGCTGGTGCTCTATTCACTGCACCACCTAGCCACCCCCAGACTCCATACTTTTAACGCTGATGTTCTCCCAGGGCTGCTATACGACTGTTAGTCATGGAACATTGCAGTCTACAGCCAGTCTACAACCTATTATCTAAAGGACAGTGGAGAATTACTTGGCAGGCATAAATGGACCACTGCATAAGGACAATGTTTGTTGCCCGAGAAGTAGCATAAAAGATATTACACAGGAAATAAATATATGGCTGGGAATGGAGGTGGGCTAGTCATGTAGTGAGAATGAGGGCTAATAGATGGGCAGCCCAAGTGCTCTATAATTTCCCATGGAACGCTAACCTCAAAGACGGCCACTAATACATTGGATTTATCTTCTGTGGAGGATTTGGGGGGGGACATGAAGAGGGATCATACAGGATGAGAATTAATGGGTAAAATGCAACTAGAGCTAGAAGGGACCTAGTGATGAAGAATGAAAGAAACTGAGGCAAGTTAATAAGTTAAATGACTTGCTCAAGATCACACAGGAACTGAGTGGCAGAGCTGGGATTCCAACAAAGGTCCTCTAACACCAAATCCAATACTTGTCCTATTGCTCTACTGTCATACCATTGCATGGAGATGTCCCCACCAATAAGACTTAAATCTATTGAAGAATCATAACTTACCTCTCAATGACACCTGGGAATTGACAAAGCACTCTCCTCACAACAGTTCTGGGAGGTTAATAGCACAAGCATTATTATCATCTCAATTTTACAGATGAAACTTAAGAGCTAAGGTATTAAATGTTTTGTCCATGGTCCCACATTCACTGATTGCCTAAAGTTGAGCTTAGACCCAAGTCCCCACCTCCCTGCTGCCCCTTTTGAAGTACTGAAGTGTAAGGATCTCATGGAGGGAGGCTCCATTCTTGATACAGTTTGGGAAACCCAGCTCCCAAATACACAAGGACTCTTGATGTGTGCTTCTGTTTTTCTTTATCCAATCCCTACTGCTTGGCTCCGTCTATCAGAACCTACATGAATAGATGTATTCTTATACAATAATCTCCTTATCTTGCCTATCAGAATTTTTATTGAAGACCAAAGGTTTTCCCCCCCCTCCTTCTGAATATTGGCTCTGGTTTTTTTAATCTCAAGGGGTCCTAGAAGGTATCAGGCTGGCTTTAGACTCCATCATGCTTTCTGGGGTGTGCAGAGCCAAGCACCAGGGAGTCTAAGGCCTTACCTGAGAAAGACTGTGTGACTGAGCAAATGGCTGAAGCTCTCAGTTGCCCAGGCAACTGTCTTAAAACTAGAAGCTGCAGAGCAAGTGCCATTCTGCATTGGTAGAGAGAGCTGGCTCATCAGAAGTTCCCTAAGTTCCCAATGAAATCACAGGGCTAGTCCCCCCGCCCCCAAATGATTACACTGGGTGTGGCTTATGATTCAGGGATCCAATCAAAATATCAGTGTTAGCTGACATTTAGAAAAGTCTTTATAGTTTATAAAGCACTATACATTTGTTACTGCCTCAAAGCAAATCCTATGCAAGCATTATTGTCTCTGTTTTATAACTGGGGCATGGAATTTGCCCAAGGTCAGACAGATATTTAAATGGCAGAGCTGGGCCTACAACAGTCTGTGGTTCTTTCCAGCCTATCACAGTGCCTCTCACTTACTTCTGGCTCTTACATTCTACAATTTACAATCTGCAAATGGCAAAGACTGTGTTGTTTTCTTTGTGCAGTGTCTAGGGCAGAGACACTTTAGTGACTGATGATAGCAGTTCTGCTAGTCTGAGTGCTCTTGTGAATGAACAGAAGAGAATTTTCAGTGATAATGCAGGAAAGCAGCAGTGGACTAGAGAATCAAAGACTTTGAGAATTGGAAGGGACCTCAAAATCATCCAGTACAAATTAGACACAAAATAAATCCCCACTATAACATACCTGCTCAGTGGTAGTCTAGCTTCTCTTTGAAGACCTCCCAGGATGGGGAGTCCACCACCTCCAGAGGCAGCTCATCCCACTTTGGTCTAGCTGTCATTGCTATTGGTAGGAAGTTTTTCTAGACATTGAGCCTAAAGTTGACTCCATGCAACTTTCGCCGGTTTCTCCTGCTTCTACTCAAACACTTTCCTCCACTATGCTCTTGCCCAGGCTAACCATGCCCAATTCCTTCAACTTTCCTCTTACGACATGAGCTCAAGGCCTTTCACCATGTTGGTTGCCCCTCTCTGGTCACTCTCCTTCTTATCAATGTCATTCTTAAACCAAGCCTCCCAGAACTATACACAATACTCCAGATGAAGTCTGACAGGACAGAGTAAAATCAGTCAGACAAAAAGTATTTATGTTCCAGGTGCTGAGAATTGGGAGAGAGCAGCGTCACGAAAATTGAGTGAGAAGAGACTATTAAGGTGGTCATCAGTGGGGTCAAGGGCTGCAGAGAGATTAAGCGGAAAGGACTGACAAAATTCCATTCCAGTTGGCAATTAAGTGATCATCCATCATTTTAGATAGTTCAGTTTCAACTGAAGGATGAGATTGTAAACCACATTAGAAAGGGTTTAGAATCCAGTGAGAGGAGAAAAAGTCTAGGCACCAATTGTAGCAAACTTCCTCATTGAAGCTAGCCACTAAGGTGAGAAAAGAAGTAGGATGACGGCTAATGTAGATAACGGATTGAGTGAGTTTTTTAAGTATGGGGAAGCATGGTAATGTTTGTTGGTAGTAGGGAAGGAGTCAGTAGAGGGGGAAAGATTGAAGATTAATGAGAGAATAGAGATAAGAGAGGGGGCAATCTGCTGGAGAAGATGGGATAGAATGGGATCAAGTGTGCATCTTGGCAAAGAGAAGGACTACCTCTTTATGAGAGACAGAAGTGAAGGAGGAGATAATAGAGGAAGATAGCTGAGGGGTTTGAGATGAGGAAGAGGTGAGAAGAGAGAACTCTTTATGAATGACTTTGAGGGGGTTTGGGAAAGGTGTTGTGGGAAGCTTGAGGAAGGATGAAGTTTTAGAATATTGGATGATAACCAAATCTGTATATCCAGCCCCACTCTCTCACCTGAACTTCATGCTTATATCACTAATTGCATATTGGTTTTTTTCAAATTGGATGTATCAGAGATATAACTCATAATCTTTCCTCCTAAACCATTGCCTCTTCCAAGCTTCATTGTTTCTAATGAAGGTGCTGCCATCTTTCCACCATCTCAGGTTCATCATCTCAGTGTTATACTAGCCTCCCAGACTCCTCATTCTCCATCAACCACATATCCAGTTAGTAGCAAAATCTTGCTTTCACAGCATCTCTGCATCTGATTCTGTTTCTCCACTCAGACATCTACCATCTTGGTCCAGGCCATTATCAGCTGTTGCCTAGATTATTACAACAGCCTCCAAATTGGTCTCCCTGTCTCTAGTCTCTACCTACTCCAGTCCATCCTATGCATTGTTGCCAAAGTAATTTTCCTTAAGCAATGATGTGGCCATGCGGCTCCTCTACCCAACTGATTCCATTGACTTTCTATTCTCTCTAGAATAAATTAGAAACTCCTCTGTTTAGCTTTTAAAGCTCTCCTTCCTCTTTTGATTCTGCTTCTGGCTCTCCAGCTGCCTTCTCACCCTGGAACGTCTTTCCACCCTGGTGGCCTTCTCCTGTTGTTAGTGAGTTCCTCTCGGAACCTCCATTTTGAGGAAAGGCCCAGGCCGACCTTTATTCTTCTCCCAGCTCAGCTTCTACCTCTCTGGACTATCTGTGCATGGATACTTCCAACCCTGGTCCCATCCATTTCAGCTTCTTTCTATGTGTTTCCTTCCACATTAGAATATAAGCTCCTTGAAATCAGGGACTGTATTTGAGACTTGCTTGTGTTTGTATCCCCAGTGATTAGCACAAAGTAATTACTTAATAAAAGTTTGTTGTCTTGACTATACAATCTGGCTCTGATCTGTCTTTCCAGACTCACTGGACATCATTCCCCCTTCTATACTCTTCAGTCCAGCCAATCTGGTCTCTCTGCTCCCATCTCTGTGCCTTTACATTGACCATCCCTCATTCCTGAAAGACATTTGCTCCTAACCTCTACCTGAGAATCACTTTCTTCCTTTAAGATGCAAGTCAGCCACTGTTTTTGCGTGAAACTTTTCCTAATGTCCACAGCTGCCAATGACCTCTCAAACTACCTTGTGTTTATTTTGTATATATTTGTATGTATTAACTTTGTACTTATGCTGTATATACTCATATATATGTATATATATATATATATATATATATATATATACGTATATATATTCCTAGCATATAGTATGTCTGCGTACTCAATTTTGCAAAGGCATAGAGATGGAAGATGAAATATTGTGTATGAACAATAGCAAACAGGTCAGTTTGGAATGTAGAAAGCATGAATGATAGTAATATGGAATAAGCCTGGAAAGGTAGACCTAGAGCTAGACTGTGAAGGGCTTTCAGTGCCAAACTAAGGAGTATGTGTTTTATCCTAGGGGCAATAGGGAACCACTGGAGTTTTTGAATAGGGGTGTGACATGGTTAGACATGTGCTTTACAAATATCACTTTGGCAGCTCTACAGAGGTTCAATTGGAAAGGAGAGAAATTTGAGGAACAGAGGTCATTTAGGAGGATCTTGCAGTTATTCCAGATGAAAAGTGATTAATTGGCAACCACTGGATATGGGTATGCCGGGTGGGGTGAGGGAATAGGAACAGCCTACATTGACTCCAGGGTTATGAACTGAATGGCTGGAAGGATGATGGTTCTCATAGCAGATTAGGGAAGTTTGAGGAGGGATCATTTTAAGGGAGGAAGATGATGAGTTCTGTTTCAGACATGGTCTAGAAATAACAACTCAATGAATATGAAGAATTCAGAGAAACCTGAGAAGATATATGAACTGATAGAGAGTAAAATAAGCAGAAACAGGAAAGCAATATAGAATGACTGTAACAATGCAAATAGAACAACATTATAATTATATAAAGTTCAATTGAGTTGTAAAGGTGGAGGACTGGAGCATGTCAGATTTGGTTAATGAATTATTTGGTTTTGGTAAGCTGCTTTTACCCGTTTTTTCATTAGTATTGTTATCAAGGGATGGTTTACTAGATAGGGCAGAGGGAAGAGATGTATTTGGAAATGGAAGTGACATAAAAATAAAAGATAACAGCAAAAATTTAAATTTTTTAGAATTCACATTCCTCCAGACCTTTACAGTATACAAAGTGCTTTCCTCACTCACTCCTCACCATTACCTGGTATTCAGGTCCAAGCTCTTCCACTTCCCAGTTTTGTGTCCCTAGCCAGCAACATCCCCTCTGTGAGCCTCAGGTTTCTCATTTCTAAAGCAGGGAATAACAATAATTAGCCCTACCAATCTCGCCTACCTATCGAAGATCCTGTGAGGAAAGTACTTTGTAGCATTGTAGCATTAGAAAGATGGAAGTTGGAAACATCAGTTATCATTATCATTCACATTTTACAGGGTGGAACCAGGGCGAAAGGGTTGATTAACTTACTCAAGGTAAAACAGCTAGTAAATAGTGAAGGTGGGACTCATACCCAGGTATTCTGGCTACAGATCTAATGCTTATTGGGCTGTACCACATTGCCTCCCAAGAGATGACTTGTTGACTTTGGCAAGATATTTTTCAAAACTGTTTCCCTGTATGAATGATGAAGCCTTGCCTCAGTACGTTGGGCAGAGAGAGATGAAAACACAGAGACCGAGATACAGAGACATAGACTGAGAGACACAAAGAGAGACAGAGACAGATGGATGACAGCTGCAGAAGATTCCTTAGCAATAAGGACTGCCATCCAGGAATGAGGCAGCTCTCCTGAGGGTGTGGAAGACAGGAAGAAATACTCCTACTGATAAACTCTGAGCAGACCTGCCTGCTGGCCATGGAAATGTCACGGACAGAAGACATTGTGATAGAGTGCATCTTTGCCCTGCCTGCCAAACTTTAATAGCATTTCTTGGCAGCCCAGGGAAATTAGAGAGCCCCAAAATCCCTGTAGAGACCAGGGAAATAGTTGGAGATGTTTTTTATATTTGATATCATCAACAGACACTAGGGAAGGGGTTCATGTTTATGAGGGATTCTTCACCTTTTTGTGTGTCATAACTCCTTTGGCAGCCTGGCGAAGCCTATGACCCTTTCCCTCAGAGTAATGTTTTTAAATGCATAAAATAAATTACATAGGACTACAAAGGAAACCAAATATTTGTGAATATAAAGATGTAATTTTTCCTTATCCACATCCACAGGCCATCCATGGAGCCCAGGTCAAGAACCCCTGAATGATCTCCAAGGTTAACTACCAGATCTCAGAGTTAAAATCCTCAAAGAGATGTGTTCATAGGATTTTACTTCCTGACCAAAGCTAGATTTGAAAGGGGCCATGGGGAGGGAGCATTTGAAGACTATAATTTTCTGCAGTTGTTTATTTCTATAGCTTTGTAGAGTTTATACAGACCAGTCTCATATTATCCTATGTGACCCTCAGTTTTTTCATCTGTAAAGTGGGGTAATGGTACTACCTACCACACAGATTTGTTGTGAAAAAAAATTTTACAAGCCTAAAAGCACTAGAAAAATGACATAGAAATATTAGATAGTGATCTTAACTCAGCATTTTAATTGTGCTATTAGACTGATTTTTTAAAAAGCAAATCAAGAGCTTCCAGCAAGATAGTTCAAATGCATTTCAAATTGTGATAGAGTGCATCTTTGCCCTGCCTGCCAAAACTTTATTGAATTATGCAATGAATTGAAAGAAGAGATAAGAAGTGAAATTAGAGCTCTTAATTAAAAGTTCAAAAAGAGACTTGGTGGTCTTTAGCAGAAGCTGGAAAACCTTAACAAGACAATAGATAGTCTCCAAAATTAGAATGGGGGAGACAGAACTCAAAAACACAATGATACAATAAGATTTATCAAAAGAAAGTCAAAAGACAATGAAATTTAAAGAACATATGAGGGCTCCATAAACAAAAACAGTTGACACAGGTAGAAGATATTCTATCATCTCATTGGCCTGTTAGGAAAACATGATGAAGCAAAAAGCTTAAACACCATATTTCAGGAAATCATAAAAGAAAATCGCTAGGAAGTATTTGTAACCAAGAAGGCAAAGTTCAAAAATGATAGAATCTATATGACACCAAAAAGAAGAACCTCAAGATTAACACCCAGAAATGGATTGGCTAAATTCTAGAGCTTTTTGGTAAAAGAGAAAATATTGCAAGCATTAAACAAGAAACTACAGCCTCAACTGCACAGAAAGAGTAGCAGTAGCCTTCTAATTGGTCTCCGTACCTCAAGTTTCTCCCCATGCTAACTTCTTTCACTGCCAAAGTGATTTTTATGAAGTGTAAGTATGAGCGTGTCACTTCCCTATTCAATGAGCCCCAGTGGTTCCCTGTTACCTCTGGGCTTAAACATAATCTCCTCTGTTTAACACTTAAACTTCTTCATAACCTGACCATTTTCTATCTTTCCAACCTTGTTACACATTACTCTTCTCCATGCACTCTATGATTCAACTGCATTGACCTGCTTGCAGTTCCTTGAATACAACAGTCTATTTTCCCTTTTTGTGCCTTTGCACTAGTTATCTTTGCAGCTTAGAATGTTCTGCCCTCTCTTCACCTGTTTATTTCTCTTTCTTCAAAACTTGACTCAAGTCTCACTTTCTATAGGAGATCTTTCCTGATTCCCCTGGGTGCTAGACTCTAGAGCCTTCCCCTCTCAGATTACCTTCCCTCTACTCTTAGTATACTTTACATTGATCAAGTTATTTACATGTTACCTCCTGTTAGAATGTAAGCACCTTGAAGACAGGGATTGTTTTTGGCTTTTCTTTCTATCCCTAGAACTTAGTACAGTGTCTAGTACCTAGTAATCAATTAATGAATGTTTCTTGATTGATTGATGATTTCAAATAAGGTAATAATAAAAATAGACACACCATGGATAATGAAACAATATGATTATAGATATAGCTATCAGTACTAAATGGCAAATGGAAAATATTTAAAGGAAAAGCTAACTTTATTGTAAAAAGACATAGATAGTAAGACTGATTATAGGTGACTTCAGTGTACCTCCTTCAGAAAAAATCTAGAAGAAAGAAAAGAAATAACTTAAAGATCCGAACAAAATATCAGAAACTAGATATGACAGATCTTTAGCAATAATTGAATGGAAATCTTAAGGACTATGCCTCTCCTTTTAGCACTGCATGCCACCTTTAGAAAAAATTTATCACATGCTAGGAAATAAAGAACTTTTAAATAAATGCAGAAAGGCAGAAATATTAAAACTTACTGAAAAAACCTGGAAAGACTTATATGAACTGATACAAAGTAAAGTGAGCATAACCAGGAGAACATTGTACACAGTAACAGTGATACTGTATGATGATCAATTGTGAATGACTTAGCTATTCTCAGCAATACAATAATCCAAGGCAATTCTAAAGGACTCATGATGAAAAATGTTATCTACCTCCAGAGAAAATTGATAGAGTCTGGATGCAAATCGAAGCATAGTTTTTTCTTTCTGTATTTTTTCTTGTTTTTTTTTTTCCCTTTGGGTCTGTGTCTTCTTTCACATGACTAATGCGGTAATATGTTTTGCATGATTGAACATGTATACCTGATATCAAATAGTTTACTGTCTCAGGGAGGAGGGCAGTAAGGGAGAGAGAAAATTTGGGGCTCAAAACTTTCTTTAACTTAAATTGTCTTTACATGTAATTGGAGAAAAATAAAATATTATTTTTAAAAGAAAGCTGAGTGGAATATAAATTGGAGCAGGTAGAGATGGAGGTAGGGAGGAAGGCCAGTTCAAAAGCTCTTGCAGTAGTTCAGGTAAATCCAGTATATGTACATATACATACATGCATATATATGTGTGTGTGTGTACATATATACACACACATACATATTTGCATACATATATGGAGAGAGAGAATTCAAGTACCTACATATGAACACTGAGCATCTTGAATATGTGCTTAATGCCTAATTCAACTTGGTGCCTCAGTATGGTGCCCTATTCTACCTGGCCTAAGTGGACCTGACCTATTTCCATCCTTCCTGGTTGCCTCATTGGTTGCGAGCATATTCCCCCAATAAAAATGGCTTATTTTATTTTTAAAAAAGTCTAAATTACAGAAATAATAAATAAATATATTGAAGAAAATTATAGCTCACTTGTTTTTCTCTTACAGATCCCCTAACTCTCAACCAGTGAGAAACTTGTGCCATTTCCTTTCTATTTATTTTTAGCCCAGAGGACTCCTGCACATCTTCATCATACATGAGTGGGTTGGTATCCAGATTGGCCATGCCTGCTAATAGCTGTACTTCCTGGAACATGATAACCAACCTGATAGTCAGAATCCTAGTGACAACTCCAGTTTCCTCATCTGTAAAATAGGAATGATAATAATCCTACTTCAAAAGGTTGTTGTGAGGATCAAACGAGTTAAGATGTCTAAAGCATTTCACAAACTTTAAAGTACTATATACATGCTAGCTACTAAGACCAGTGGGAGAGAAGACTCCTTTAACACCTGGTGCTGGCAGGCATGTTCCCAGGGCAATGATTGTAAAGCTGGAATCAACTGTCATTGATGAGGTTCATACTGAAACCTGCTAGCAGAGTTCTATCCTAAGCAGCTGATCACTAGAAGGAAGATGCCTCCAATTAACTATGCCTGGGCACTGTGCCACTGGCTAGGAAATCATCAGCCTGGTCCTGGACAAGATTCAGAAATTTGCTGATCAGTGTACAAGTCTTGAATGCTTCCTTGTTTCCCACAACATTAGTGGTTCTGCTTTTGCCTCTCTGCTGCTGGAAAGTCCGTCCATTGATTAAGACAATAGTAAAGGAAATAATGTGGTCAGAAACTACTGTGCCCGGTTGTACGTGAACCAACCTGAAAACTTTAAATGAAATGGATGAATATTTGCAAAACAAAAACAAAAACTACCCAGATAGGAAATCAAGAATTGAAATAACCCAATCTTGGGAAGAGACATAGAGCAGCCCATAAGTGAACTCCCATAGTAAAACCTCATGGTCCAGGCAGATTTACAAGAGAATTCTATTGAATGTTTAAAGGACAAAGAATTCCTGTGCTACATAAACTCCTCAAACAAACAGAGAAATCAGGGAACTGGCCAGATTTCTTCTATGTCTGTGAGACTAATATGATCATAATTCCCAAACCAGGGAGCAATAGAACAGAGAAGGAAATATGAACAATTAAAGCACTATAGACATGTGAGTTACTGCTTGGCACTGTTTGTTTTTTGTTTGGCACCGAAGTCACACTTCACTCCTCCCTCTCTCTTACCCCTTATATCCAATCAGTGTCCAGTTCTTGTAGGAGCTTGTAGGCTCCTCAAATTCTACTTCTATTCTCCCCGATCACATGGCCCCTACCCTGGTTTAGAGCCTCATTATATTTTTGTTGGACTATTATTATAGCCCCCATCCCTCACCTCTCTCATTTGTCCTCCACATAGCTGCCACAGTAATCTTAAAGCACAAGTATGACCATGTCACTCCCTTTCTTTAGTGACTCTTGATTACAGCTAGGATAAAACACAATCTCCCTAGTTTAACATTTAAAATCCTCCACAGTCTGGCTCCAGACCACCTTTCCAGGTTTATTTCAGATTAGTCTTATTCGTGTACTTTATGTTTCAGCCAAACCATTCTGCTTGCCGTTCCCCAAACTTGGCATTCTATCTCTTACCTCAGTGATTTTACACAACCTGTCCCTAATGCCTGGAATGCACTCAGTCCTCTTCTCTGCCTCTTATAATCTTTAACTTCCTTCAAATTTTAACCCAGGGGCCATCTCTTATAGGAAGCCTTTCCTCCTTGAAGTCGAGTACTGTTTTCATTTTGTCTCTGTATCTCCGCTGCCTAGCATAGTGCCTTGTGTATATTAGGTACTTAATAAATAATAAATACAATCTGAATGAATGAATGAACGTCATTATGGTCTGATCTTTGGTCAAGGCTCAGCTCAAATACTGCCTCCTCCATCAAATGTTTCCTGATTCCCCCCAATCCTGATCTGTCCTTCCTTTGAATCTCTAGTCTACTTTCTTCATACTAGACTTATTCATGTGGTACCTTATTTCCTACCACCCAGTTCATAAGATCTCTGATGGCAGGCATTATGTCTTATTCATCCTCCCCATTAGCCACTGCATATTGTCAGCACTAAACTAATGTCGAAATCGGATTATAGGTAAATGAGCCTCATATAAACCCCAGCTGGCATGACCAGGAGTTGACAGTCACCTTCTCTCTCCTTTACTCCCACCTCCCTATCTGACTCACTGCTCACACTGGATGGGATGGGAAATGATGGGAACTTGGACAATGAACCTTATTTTACTATAGGGATTCTCCATTATTTGAACTCCTCAAAGCCTACCCTATGGAAATGAGGAGGTTAGAGGGTGGAAAGAGGGAATTTTCCATGAAAAGTCTGGGTCTGGTGTGTCCGTAGTCCCTTTGTGTAAAGGGTAGAAACAAGCGCTGGGATATGGACCAAACCTATGATTTCATTGATGAAGGGAACTCCTAGGTGAGGAACCTCCCTCTGTCAGTTTAGGTGAGCACCTTCTCTGTAACTATCTTAGTCTTGCAGTGGTTCTCAACCTTCCTAATGCCATGACCCTTTAATACAGTTCTTCATGTTGTGGTGACCCCCAACCATAAAATTATTTTCGTTGCTACTTCATAACTGTAATTTTGCTACTGTTTGAATCTTAATGTAAATATCTGATATGTGGGATGTATTTTCATTGTTACAGATTGAACATAACCCACAGGTTGAGAACAGCTGTCTTAGAGGTTATCTAGAACATTGGAACTTAAGGAACTTGCCCAGAGTCACACAGCCAGTAACATGTCAAGGTGGGACTTGAACTCAGGTTTTCTTGACTCTGAGGCCAACACCACTGTTGCTACCTAAAAACCATAACCTTTTAATTAAAAAAATGTTCAAGATGATATAATACAAAATAAGGTGTGCAGATTACATGTAAATCCTAGGACCTTTTGGATGCGAATAAATTTGTGGTAGCCCTAACTAATTCACCCCTTAGAATAGGGCCTTCAAGGAGAAAACAAAAGGTCTAAAGAACAATGAGTAATGGAAAGAGTGCTAGGTTGAGGGCAGAAGATCTAGGGTTGCATTCCTATCTCAGAACCTCTTTTTTCTCACGGATAAAATGATAATTAATAATCCTTGAGCTCCTGACTTCAGAGAGCACTGCATAAGCCTTCACAAGCTAGAGAAATAGAACCAGAGTTCTCAGTCGACATCCAAATAAACACCATCCAAGCATGTGTGGGATACAGTGGAAAGAGAATGTGGGGCAAGTCACCTGTCTTCATCCAGCCGATGGGGATCATAGCATTTGCCCTCCTCAACAGAGGATGTTTCAAAACAGTAAAGCTCTATGGAACAGAAACTGCTAAGCATAGCTAGTCAACTCCAGCTGGTTCATTTAATAGGCCTATGCTGAGCACTTGTGGTATGTCCAGTCCTGCGGAGAAAGAAGACCTTGATGCTGCCCTCTGGGAGTTTACAATCTAGCCAGGGAAATGCAATTTGTGCAGGTCTAGGAATGAGTAGAGGAAAATGGATCCAGAAATCCTTGAGGGAACATGGAGTACAGGGAAGACTTCTAAGAGAAAGTGGGATTAGAGCTGGGTCTTTGGGTCTAGAACAGTGGTTCTCAACCTTCCTAATGCTGCAACCCCTTTAATACTTGTATGTGGGCATATCTGCATGTGGGCAGACTTGCCTGGAGATTGATAGAGGAGCAGTGTCTTGGTTCCTAAGACCATCAGAAATATGTGTTTTCCGATGGTCTTAGGCAACCCTTGGGACCTCTGTGAAAGGGTCGTTTGACCCCCAAAGGGGTCGCGACCCACAGGTTGAGAACTGCTGGTCTAGAAGGCGATAACAACTCTTTGATTGGCTTGTACCATGGTGGTGTAATACACAGAGCCCTAAGCCTGGAGTCAGGAAGACCTGAGTTCAAATCTAGCCTCAGACACTTACTAGCTATGGGATCCTGGGCACGTCATTTCGTCTCTGTCTGAGATCCAGCTAAGCTAAGTGACTTGTTCAAGTTCATACAGGTAGGAAACATGGGAGGCTGGATTTGACTCCAGAGCCCTTTCACCTCTAGTACCACTGCCTCACCTGCTGGTCCTCTGCCAGTGAAGGGCACTGTCCCTTTGCCATGGTACCTGTCAGGCAGGACTCTCTGGGACATAGCCTCCCCCTCCCAACACATACACACACCACTGAAGGCCTTTACCCTTGGCACAATTAGGGCTAGTTAAGGTTCCTCCAGTTTATTTCGTTTATTTTTGCTTTAGGATCTCTCCAAAGGAGAGAGAGATCCAAGGGACAGCACCCTGCACACAGCAAACACTTGGTAAATGTTTAATGAATTGACTTGTGATTCAGAGAGAAGAGGAGACAGAAATGAGCAAGATATATAAGAATAGATAGATTTTTGAATACTGTCAGGAAACCTGTGTTTGAATCCAAGCTCTTCTACACTAATTCTTCATGTGACCTTAGGCAAGTCACTCTCCTTCTCTAGGCCTTTGTAAAATGAAGGGACTGGACCAGATGACCTCTGGGGTTCCATCCAGTTCTGACATCCTATGACTAGATGACTAATCTATTAGCAAGACTAGACTCTCCAAGTCCTCGGCTCACTTAAGCCCCATAAGCCTGCTTCGACCTGAGGTAATACAAGCTGGAGAGAAGAGGAGCCCACACCCGGACACTTGGAGCAAGTCACGGAATCTGGTTTGGAGAACACTGAGCCTCTGTTTTTATGATAAAGGTTCCCTTGGCAGTCCCCAGACAAAGGGGATCATCTTGTGGTTTTAGACTGGAACACATGAAGGGGGGGAGAAGAAAATACATATTTCTATAACATCTGTTATGTGCCAGGCACTGTGCTGAGCACTTTACATATATTATCTCATTTGATCTCACAACAACCCTGTGGGATAGGTCCTGTTATTATCTATATTTTTTAGCTGAGAAATCTGAGGCAAGCAGAGGTTAAGTGACTTGCCCAGAGTCATGCTCCTAATTAGTATGTGAGGCTAGATTTGAAGTCAAGTCTTCCTGACTCTAGGCCCAGTGCTCTGTCCACTGTACCGCCTAGTTGCCTCTCATTCTTAGAGTAACCCAATACGATCCTGGATTCAATTCCTAAGGGCAGAAGGTCTCAGGGCATGTATATCACCAAGGAAAAGGTTACTGAGATCAGCCACCTGAAATGGACAAGAGTAAAGAATACTGGACAAGTTGTGAGAAGAACTAGGTTTGGATGACCACTTGGTCCTTGGGCCTCAGTTTCCTTATCTGTAAAATTAGAGGGCTGGACTACATGGACCTTAAAATCTCTTCCAGCTGGAACATGTTCTTTTCTATGTTCTAAGACTCCTTCTGGTTCTAATGCTTTTGATTCTAAGAGAATCTTTAAATCAAAGGAAAACATAGTTCTGTGTAGGCCCCTTCTGATGACAATGAATGAAAAAAAGCCAGGAGGTTCTAAGAATCACAGGTTCTAGACCATTAGTAAATGTTAACTTTTATCCTATGTACTCAAAATGTGATATCTTTGACTAATGACTAACCAGTAGACATATTATTGTGAAAACAACCATACTGACACTGACATTCTTATAATAAGCAAAACCAAAAGACAAAAGGAGAGTCTTGTCATAACCGTGAACTGATCCAATCATTTTGGAGAGCAATCTGGAATTATGGCCAAAGAGATAAAACTATGTATATCCTTTGACCTAGCAATACCATTATTAGGTCTGTTTCCCAAGGTGATCAGGGAAAAAGGAAAAGAACCCATATGTTCTAAAATATTTATAGCAGCTCTCTTTTTGGTGGCAAAGAACTGGAAATTGAGGGGACACCCATCCATTGGGGAAGCTGAACAAATTGTGGTATATGATCGTGATGGACTACTACTGTGCTATAGGAAATGATGAATAGATTGATTTCAGAAAAATCTGGAAAGGCTTGTATAAAATAATGAAGAGTGAAATGAGCAGAACCAAGACAATGTTGTATATGGTAATAGCAATATTGTTAAAAGAATAACTGTGAATAATTCATTTATTTATTCTGATTATTATAAATACTCAGATGAACTAAAAAAGACCTATGAAGGAAGATGCCGTCCACCTCTAGAGAAAGAGCTGATCAACAGATACACACACACACATACATATACATATGTATCAAATGGTGGCCTTTTCTAGTGGGAGGTGGGAAGAGAGGGAGAACTTACAATGTAAAATATAAATAAATAAAATTTAGTTAAAAGAAGACAAAAGGCAAAACATATGGAAGAGAATGACTTGTGGATTCTCCTTAGCTAATCAGACAGGGGAGATTTGGTTTCATTGTGAGTGCAAATGCAGAAACATCATCCTATGTAGACACTTGGTCATCTTGCATTACAGTGCTCATAAGGAACAGAAACAAGACCAATATTAAAGATTAATCACAGTTTATGTGCCAACATCTGTTGTGGAGGATGAAGAAGCAAAGAAAACATATAAAAACCTTGGCAAGATAAGCCAAGTCATGTCAACATATACTTTCATTCCTAATGGCTTCAATACAAAGTTATAAATAAAAAGTATGTCAAAAATCTTGAAAATATGACCCACGTTTGAAAAATAAAAGAGGCTAAAGACTTCATACCTCTGTATCATGAATACTTTCTTCTAGAAGAGGGTCAGAAGGTGTGGGATGTGACAAGCTCCTAAGACCACCAAGAAAATATGAAATCGACTATAATTTAACAGATGAGATCTCTAACGTCCCTTCCAGCCCTAGAGCTATAATCATGTATAGGCTCCTGTGATCCCATTTACTGTGTGTGTGCAGTCAGACTATCAGCTAATTAAAACAAAGGTCAAAATCAACATCGTTCTTCTCAGGAAAGAATAAAGAAAAGAAGAAGACACTGTACAAATAATTTCAGCAGTTTCAACTTGAAATCCAGCCATTGAAACTGAAAAATGGTGTAAAAAAGGCAAAAATGTCAACATTAATTTTTTACATTTCCTGCAAAAGTTTAATGAATGTAACGCAGTTCCCACAATGAGGAAGCCAAAATTGCCTAAAAACTGCCTTTGTCAGCAAATACTGCATATCCTTGCCAGATGGAGAGCCAAGGACAATGCTTGTTTAGAATATGGATTTGTTTGTAAAATAATACAGAGAAGGATGGCAGATAATGAATAGTGTTGCCTCGAAGAACAGAGAAAAGCAGTGGAAATGAAAACAAATTTACAAAAAGCTTGGCATGGGACCCCAAGTCATATCATCCCAAATTACAATGATTTGGGATGGTCTGTTCTTATCATCTGTGACAGAGGACCCTAACACCTCAGTTCCTAACCCGCTGCACGAAGAAATAATAATCACACTTAGGAAGATGAAGTAGGAAAATAGCAGCTTAGATGAGATTCATTTACATCAAGGAAATTCATTCTGGAGGCAACACGATCTTGATAGCATTGGAAGATTGCTTTATGAGAGATCTGAGAGAGGAAGAAACAAAGATTGCAACAAGTTCTGGGGGATATTTATGCCCCAAAAGGTCAATCAGGTGAACATCAATAATCCCTGACACATATGTCCACTTTCTCTTCTTTATAAAACTTGAATAAGAATGATCTAGGCATATATTGAGTGTATCCTTGAGGAAAATATGAGAAAGAAAGAGGCAGCCTTCTGCAAGTGATTCTCTGCAGCAGTATATACCATTATAGTCACACAGTTAATCAGAGATTCAGATAATGTATGACCCCACTGTGTCTATTGTTTGTTGATTTTTTATAAATAGAGCTAAATATAGCCTTACAGTCTCTCTTCCAACAAAAAGACTCTCATGCATATGGCAAAATAAGACCAGGTTTCTTGATCAATATAATCACAGTGTGTATTCTGTTCAGTGATGGTATGATTAGTAACATCAAGAGAAGCAGAAAGCAGGGAGATGTATGATTAATGGTGTTTGCTGCTATTATGGAGGATACTTTGCATGGAGTCCAAGTAGAAGAGGGATTCCCAATAGGTCAGATCCTCCAGATGCTCTTGTTTATAGATGGCATTGTGATGATTGTATTGAACCCCAGAACCTTAGAGGGGCCATGAGATTTATGTGTGCTCAGAAGGAATCAGTCTAACAATCCATACAACCTAAATGGATGAAAAAAATGAAAGATGCTTGTTGGCATCAGATTATGACATATAGTTGAATGAACAGTACATTCAATTTGTTGGTATGTAGATATGAGTTGGGAACAGCAGATGAAAAATGAATTGGATCTAGGATTAAATATGAAGAAGACAGCATGTTAGATTGCTTTTTGGAAATTTTACAACACTTTTAATGATATCAAGCTATTTCTTCATGCAAAAACCCATCTTTTTAAACGTTATTATGCTATATAATTATGAATCTTAGAACACCAACATCTCCAAGGTGCAAAGGTACAGGTGACCCCATAGTCATATACAAACATAGGTTCATATCTCAGCTCTGTTACCAACTCACTGTGTGAGCAGATGTGTAGGGGTGACAGTGCCAGGCATATTGGAAAGGGGTAGAGAGTCCAGTTTGGCAGGAGTGTAGAACAGAAAGGAATAATACAAGATAAGGCTAGAAAGGTAGGGCGACACCAAATGGGGGCAGGGTTCAGTACCAGACGGAAGTGTTTGAACTTTACTTTGTGAACAATATGAAGCTTCTAGACATGTCAAAGGCAAGCTGAAAGGGGCAATAGAGCAGCCAAGCCAGAGGCTGTGTGGGAAGGAGGCAAAGAACCAGGAGCAAGACAAGGTTCGAATATTAGAGGGATGGTTTAGGTGTAAGAGCTCAAGAAAGTATAAGGACTCCAGAAAGTAGGACAGAGCTCCAACAACAATGAAAGCCTCTATTAGTAAGAGTCAGGAAGATCTGGGTTTGGATTCCATCTCAGACACTTAAATAACTCCCCTTATGTTAAGTGGAGACACCCTCGTCTTTGAAACAGGCAGAATAATAACACTTACCTCAAGTATTGTGCAAGATGAGTTTTGGCAAGTGTTTTTTCAAACTTCGAGATGCTATATAAATGAGGCTTATTTTTGTCGTTGTTATCACTGTTATCTCATTCTTCTCATCCTTTCGAAGCATCCCTAGGACAAGTCAGTATCTTGCTATTATTCTTTTATTTTTAATGTTATTCTAACGGTTGCATAGTAGAGTAAACCGACTGCTTTTTGTAACTGAATAGGAGAATTGGGATATCAGTTCATCTTCCATAGCCTCACTGAAAACACTTCTGGGACAGCTCCAGAAGCAGACAGGATGACAAGAATGATACGAACCTCATTCTGTTCATACATGGCTTTCATTTCTTTAATTAGCCCTCTATATGTTGAAAGCTTTTTATTCTGTGTAGTTTTAGTATATTTAGCATTCACTATAATGCCGATTTGTAGTTGGTATTCAGATGGAGACATCTATTGAAAACTTTGTTCGTTTATTTTATGGTTAATGTTACATTTAGGTAATTGTGGGCAGCAATTATGCATATAATGATTCTCTGCTTCTGGTGCAGTTTATTTGCTGAATTCTCAAGGATATTTGAGGGTTTGAAATTCTAGTACAGAGAATTGTCACCTGTTTATAGAAGACAGTGATCTTCCAGTGAATAAAGCTAACCACCTGATCTTGTCCATCTAGATCTCCAGCAGATACCAAATTTTTGGAACCTGCCAGGATGTCTTACGGTTTCTGCCAATTTGTTGCATAATCTGCATCAGTTGGTAAGTCTGATCTTCTTAAGGAGATTCTTTTCTTAATTTCTTGTATGTGATCTTGAGTAGCTATCATAAACTAATCTACATGACAGCCAATTTTCTATATTGTTGGTTGAGTTCTTGTGGTTGTTGCCCATAAAGTGTCTTTTGATTCTACTCTGGAATCTTAGCTATTTCATAGGCTTCATTTGGCAGTAAACTACTTTGGGTTGCAATTAACAAATCCAGGGGTGTGTGTGTGTGTGTGTGTGTGTGTGTGTGTGTGTGTGTGTGTATCTGTTGTCAGCCTTTGCTAGTGCTTTATGAAATGAGGTCTTTTGTATCAAAAGTACTTTGGTACAAAGTATACATTTTTAACCTCTTTATCATGTGCTCTGAGAATATCTATCAATCATTTTCCTCCTTTCTGGCCAGGTAATGTTAATCTTTCCATAGCTGAATTGTGGCGATGAGCCTTGTGTTTCATAAACATTGTACGTTAACATTATAACATTTTGTTTGGACATCTTCTAGATCCATTGTAATCCATTTTACTATACTCAAAGTATATTAAAATTGGCATTATGTGTTGATTGCTTTTAATGTGTTCTTCCTAATTGCACCTTGACTGTTGGATGCCTATAAGTCTCGTAACATATACAGTCTCAGCTTTCTCCTTGATAGACATAATATATTTGCCTAGAGAAGACCAAGGTAATACTTAGAAATACCATCATCCATTGTCTCAATTTGACCTCTGTATTCAAGCTCAAAGCCTTTAGTGTTTATTATTCCTTGGCTCACAAAAAGAATTTTACACGTATTAAATCCAATGATGTTTTGTTATCCTTGGAGAAAATTTTCATGAGCAGTAGTTATTTAATGTGCTTTAAAGTGAAGCCATATAACTTTATATCGTCCATGTACATCAAGTGATTAATATGATGTCTTGATATGAATTGCTCTTTGATTTGAAATCCATACTCAGTTCTGTGCAGGAATGATGATATGGATCTAAGGCTAAGCAGAACCATAGTGGGCTTGAACTAACTCCCTAGAAGATGCCATGTTTTGAATCAAGTGTTCTTAACATTATTGTGTCAGTGGCATATTTTAAATAGAGACAAACCTCTGTGAACGTCAAATAATCTTGTGTTCTTGTATTGATTTTACATATTTATAGTACACGGCCAAAGCATGACTGTGGAACTGAATCAAAGGCTTCAAGATAGTCAATAATGGCAGTGCAAATGTTATGACACTTTTAGACGAATTGTTAAATCATCACCTAATTAATAAGTTTGTCTTTTAATCCCCAGGACTTATTGGTATACCTTTTTTGGCTTTTTAGTCAAAATATTGTTTTGGGTATTTATAGATGTTTTTGAGCAGTAGATCATGTGAATGTTTTGCATAAAGTACATAAATGTAATTGGCCAATATTTGGAGGGGTCACTAGTGTTCTTATCTTTTGCTAATATATATGTGGTGCCTTCTATTAAGAAAGATGGGGTCAGGCTTTCATCAGAGAGGAAGCTGCTAAAGCACCTTGTTAGTTATTCATTAACCACTATGAAATATTTGAGCCTTGGATTGGATATTATGCGGACCTGCCACTTTCGAGTTTTGCAGAAAATCTAGAGTTTCAGTTGCCTGCCTTAACATAACTGTTCTGTCATTTGTTATATCAATGGTACACAAGCATTCTGTTTCATGTTTGATCCAGAGTGTGGCTTGGTTGCATGGGACTTCTTTTGCCCATGTAGATGGCCTGCAATTTTTCACATCTGCCTCCTTTAAAGGTTCTCCTTTCTTCCCTCCCTCCCTCTCTCTCTCTTTCTCTCTCTCTCTCTCTCTTCTGATTCCTTTGCTTCTCAAGTCTCAAACTATTCTATGAAAGTTTTCCATCGATATTGAATTGTTTATTTTATTCTTTGCACTGCTCTGGCTCTTTGTATCACCCTGACCTTTTGGCTTTTAGTTTTAATTGTTGATAAAGGGTATCAAGAATTTGGGATATACTTTTCCTTTCCATATTCCATTCTGTATTTCTTTTTTCATTGGCTTTAAGTGGGTCGTATGGTGTTAAGTTTTGTATTGTACATACTGGCTAGGTATTGATATAATCTTCCAAGGTCTTTCCTCGGGTCTTCAGTAGCGTTCTCAAGTTGCTTCTGCCATTTTTTTTGACTCTGTCTTCAAGAGCATTCCCACATAGCACTACCTTTCCTCTGATGGTTCTTGCTGTGGCAGTAGTTGCAACATATATTGTTGTATATAAGTTCTTACATTCTCTGTCAAATAGCATGAAAGAATGTATTTATTCATGATGGTTATATAGTAGATACCAGTTTTAAAAATTGAATCTGTACCATTAAATACAAAAAGAGATTTGTGAAATTCCAGTCTAAGTATGACCATCTCCTTTTCAAAATCATTTGAGACACCAACATTCTTTTTGCAATCTGTTTTATTATTAGTTAGTACTTCTGGGGTTTGTATTAAGTATAGGTTGTCAGTGCCTTCAGGCTCTTCAGCTTTTTCCTCTTCAAATGTAGGTAATTCCCTAATTTCTGCTCTTGGATCCTCCAGTTTGGGTTTGGGAATGAAGTTACTTCTTATGATATGTTGCTGTGTGACTTGGAACTTACTGACAATGCAGTATGCAGCCCATGACTATTCTGATCTGTTCCCACTTCTGTTATGACTTAGTCTTGGTGTGTAATAGCAGCATTCCTGTCTTTGGGCCTTTTTCTGCACACTTGGGGTGTGCCTGCTACTGTGGTTAGCACCATCTATACCAAAGTGCTTCTAGTAGGTGGGGCACTGGAATTTTTGGTCTGTTCCAATATTAATTTGCCTTCCTATGGGCACCAGAACACAAAGAAGTGCTGCTTGCTCCTCTGTCCTGTGCATTTAGTTGATCATCATGACAGTTCTAACTAAAGCCCACCTACAACCTGAAGCTGCCTCGACTATATTGTAGATCCATACATTCAATAGCATCACACTGATCAGAATGCTAACCCAACCAAGGATACCATCAGGGCCCAAATAAATGCCATTTTAGGGCTCTTGCTGGACTTTCACAGCTTCTACAGAAATTGTGGTACACACTGAGGTCCTACTGTGTTTTTTGGAGAGTGTGCCACCTTCCAACATGGTTGGGTTTTGAGGAGAATGTGTGCTTGCCAAGGTTTACCTACCCCAGGCCTCCTTTCTTCCATCTGTCTTCCTGACTGTCACCCATGCCTGTGGGACTTAGGGAGAGGGAGTATTAAAGCCAGGTGGGACCCTGAAATGAGCTCCTCCCCTTGGATTTCCCTCTAATCACTCCCTCCCCTAAAGGCAACAATGGTGTCAGGATGATTGAGGTTCTGTGTCACCCCCTTGGGACATCTGAGGGCCGCTTCTTTCACTGAATCTTGTATGCCAGGGTCAGGTTTATCTCCCAGATCTTTCCCTGTGAATTTCCTCCCTAGGTCTCTTCCTTATCCCACCCCCTGCTCTTTCCCTAGGCTCCACAGTTGCTAGTTGGGGCTCTGAGTGCCATCCACACTCCCTCCTGTTGTTTAAAGGAATCTGCTTGTCAAAAGGTAGGAATCAGATACCCAGATCTGCCATGGGAACACTTTATGACTCTGAGCAAGTCATTTCCCCTCTCTGGGCCTCAGTTTCCTTATCTGTCAGATGAGGGAGTGAGCCAAGCTGATCTTCCAGATTGAAATCATGGGATCACGCCTACTCAGCCTAGCCTTAGTCACACTGCTGGCCTTAGCCACTTCCAGATAGCCCATCCAAAGCAAGAGATCCAGGGCTTAGCTCCTAGGGCTGAGAAGATAAACTGGATAATTAGAAAAAGGCAAAAGAGCCTTTGGAGTCAGGAGTGGATATGACTTTCCATCCCCATTGGGTGGATGCCCCCCTCACAGACCAGAGGCCCCGAAGGTACTCAGGAACTTTTCATTTTAAGCATCTCCATTACTCCAAAACCTTTGCCATTTGGAGACCCTCAAGGAAACTGTCAGCCGACTGTTCCAGAGACCGTTGCTGAAGTGTGTTACCCACCTCTGGGTTCAGAACGCAGAAGGAGGCGCTTATCTTTGGCCATGGACAATGCCGGAATTCATTTAGCTCAACTATGCACATTTGTTATAAGCATTTGGTTTTTCCTTATTTTTCCAGTGAGAGGGTGATGTGGGAGGGAGAGAAAATAAATTTTTGCAAAATGAAAATAAAATCATTTTTCAAAGAGGGACTGTTAATCAGTAGGAATAGCCCAGGCCAGGAACAGGGCTTGGTGACTGACTCTGGGGGGAGGGTCCTCGTGGCGCTGGGTCTGGAGACGGAGGACCTGGGTTTGAATCCCAGCTTACCGCCTGTATGCCCTTGGGCAAGTCGCTTCACTTGGCCAGTTCTCAATTTCCTGGTCTGTGAAATGAGGACTAAATGACCTCTAAGGTCCCCATTCTAGCCCCTGTACACTAACATTTATCAAGTACTTAACCGCTTGCAAATATGAGATCTCATTGAACACTCACAATGATGGTCTGCACCATTCACATCCTCCCATACTGTGGCCCCAGGGGGCTGCCCAATGGGTGCTTGGGGCCCCCAGGGAGCTCAGGTCTTTGTTCAAGCCTCTGAAGGTCTGAATGAAACTGTTCTGACACAAGACTTGGAAGCTGCAGGATTGAGAAGGCTGTGCTTCATGGATCCCCATTAAGAAATGGAATTCAATGGATGGCCCACTGGGCAGCAGCCCCACATAGTCCAATGGGGCTGCCCTAACAGCCAAGAGTCATCAAGCTGGAAGAAGGGGTAGCAGATAGCACATAGCCCAATCCTTTATTTGATGGAGGAGGAAACTGAGGCCCAGAGAAGTTAAGGGATGGTCACAGAGCGGCAGGACCAGGTGGATGGGGGGCCTCTGACTCTAAATGCAGAGTTCTTTCCCCAGCCTCCCAAAAACTTCCTGCAGTATTATTTCAAAGATCCTCCACTGGTGCAAATTGCAACCCTTCTCTGGATTCTCCTTCTTGGTCATGTCCTTCAACAAATTCTCCATTTTTAGGAAGAGATTCTCAGTTTTGATCATTCCTTGAGGATTCTCTGCACATTTGGCGTTCTTGACAACTGAGTCCCAAGTGCCTGTGTCTCCTCTAATACAAATTGGCTCCATGTCAGTCTTCTCTGACACAGTCACTTTTCCTTGACTCTATCTCATCCAGTGGCACTTTCACTCCCTCAGGTTGGGCACAGAGAAGTAGAACAGAGAGAATGGCGTGAGGGCCAAGGTGAGCATCCCAAAGTGTTGAGGGAGAATCTGAGGAGGAAGAAAGCTCCATGGAAGAGGCAGGAGAATGGTTTCCACTTTCTTTCTGATTGCCATAGCGTGGGGAGTGCTCCCTGTGCTGATGGCTGAGCAGCTCTCTTACAGCTCAGTGGCTCAGAAAGTGGCCAGAGGCAGGGCTTGACCCCAGGCCTTCCCTACTCTGCCAGGCCTCCTTGCAACAACTATTTACAAGACCTTTCCCCTAGGAAATGGTAGTACACACTTTGTTATCTCATTTTATAGATAAGGAGAGGAAGGCTCACGGGGGTTAAGTGAGTCAGCTTGATAGTGTCAGAGGTGGGCGTCAAATCCAGGTCTCCCCAAGTTTAAGTGAGTGCTCTGTGCACTGCCTCTCCTTCAGATGACCTAGCCGGGGCTTTGAAGAGCCACTGGGAGGTCAAAGAGCTTTGAGAGGGCAATCACAGAATGGCTCCCAAGTGCTTGGATTATGCTGTCATGGAAATGCTCTCTGGATTCTGGTGATGCCTTGGCACTGGAAGAATCCAGGACAGAACCAGGAGCATCCCATATCCAGAAAGTTGTCAGCAAATTGGAGGAAGGTCAGGAAAGAGCCACTGGAAGATGAATGGAGTTGGAAGATGTGATGGATAAGGGTGGCTTAAAGCCTTTAATAGTGGCAGGGACTGGGGGGCAGGCAGGCTGAAGCCCTGGTATCTACCCCCAGAGATCCAAAAGGAAGAGAAATTATTTAGTCCTCTATGGGGAAGGAGGTGGGGATTTGGGGGATGAAACAGAAGAGGGGCATGAAAGGCTGCTGACTGAGAACAGGCAACTTGGCAGGTGGAGCTCCCAGATGACAGCATCATCTCCCATGGGAGCTTTGGGACCAGGGTTATTGCTGAGCAGACGAAAGCCAGGTCTGAGTTAGGATGGGCAGAAGCCTGAGCTGGCCTGGCTCAGGATGAGGTTGCTACTGTGCCCGGCTGACAAGCCTTGGGACATTTCCCCCAATGCTTTACCAGATTTTGATATCATAGGATTATTCTGAGGGTTGGGGGTGTTTATGTGTGGACTCGTATTTCCTAGGACCATAATTTACTCATTTTCATGCCCTGCAATGTCTTACCTCCAAAGCCCAGCAGGAGGAAAGGCATCTCCATCCCCTACCCATCACTATCACTAGTGGCAGCAGTGGTGGCATCAGTAGCGGCAGCATTTCACATTGTCCTCCTACTTTAAGACTCACAAAGTGCTGTCCCTTGAATGTGAGCTCCTTGAGGGTGGGGACTATTTCAGGCTTGCCTTTGTATCCCTGCCACTTAGCGCTGGTCCTGGCACAGAATAGGCATTTAATAAATGCTTCTGGATTGATTGAGGTAAGATAGTACAGGGGCTATTATACCCATTCTACAGTTGAGGAAATCAAGGCTCAGAGAGGTAGACTCGCCCTCAAGTCATATAGCTAGTTCAGGGTACAAGTGGGCCTGGAATTATAATAATATTAACAATGACACTCCAAGGTTTACAAAGTGCTTGACCTACACTCTAATGCATCATCGTGATAGAGCAGAAAGAGTCCCAGCTTTGGAGCCAGAAGAATTGACTTCCCATTCTGACTCTGCTAATGACTTACAGTCAAGTCCCCTCTCCTTAGCCTCAACTTCCTCCTCTGTAAAACGATGGGCTCCAACCTTATGCTATCTATGGTCCCTTCCAGCTCTAAAAATCCATTGAACCTCTAGCTCCAAATCTTATTCTCTTAAAGGTTTCCAAAGCACTTTCCTCACAACCCACTTGTACTACTCACCTCACAGGGCTAGAGTTGGCCCTGCTCCATCCCCATGGGGCAGCCTTCACCAGGCCGACCAAAGAAGGGCTTTTGGAACCTGCTCCCCAGGTCCAAGGCAAGAAGCCAAGGTCTTCAGAGAGGCGACCTGCCCAGAAAGCACAGAGCAGCCCTAAAGCCCAGGCTTCCTCCTGTCTGGGGCAGATCCCTGAGGAGGACAGCCCCAGACCACTCAGCTCTAAACGGTCCAGGGAGCAGAGAAAGATCAGTCAGGTCTCACCCACAAGAATGGGTGAACAACAGCCAACTCACCAAGGACACGTGCAAGAAGAAGCTCAGCTCTGCAGTGGTGACTGCCTGAGGTAGCAAGAAGGCAAGCCTAAGCAGCTCTGAAGTAGCCCAGAGGCAAAGCTATCCAACAGTCCAGGCCCATTGGGGGCCCAACAGCATCAATCTTCACCACCCTCCACCCTCTGCCTCTGTTTTTTTTCCAAAAACTCCCCCTTGTCTTTTCAGGGATCGTCTGTGCAATAGGAACCTTGGCCATTGGCCCTTGGAGATGAGCACCTGGATCTGCAGAGGCCAGTGGGGGATGGGGGAAATGACCTTGTTCATAGCACTGGGCAGTGGAGAAAGGCCTGGGTGGAGGAAGGTGCTTTGTAACATTAAGGGAGAAATTCTCCCAGTCTTAGCGACTTCTACCCTACCTTAAAAGCAAGTAGAGGAAGAAGCGAATGCATAGGCTGAAATCTCAGATGATAAAGATGAGGCTTGACTCTGCTGACTGCAGAAGGCCCTGGAACAAATATATGCACCGTCTGACATTCCTTCTATGGCAGTTGGCCTGTCCATCTGCCTTCTTTGGAAATGCAGCAATAAGGTAGGTCTACCTGAAGAAATAGACTTCCCTGACCCCCTGGACTAAAAGTCACAGAATTATGGGACCTCTAAGCTAAAAGAGGTCTTAGTGGTCCATTTGGGCTAATCTATCCATACCTGAGAAAGAATCTCTGCCATAACATCCCCAAGAAGTGAAAATCCAGCCCTTGTTTGATGATGATAGACCCCACTACATGTCTCGGAGGCAGCTGCTCGTTAGATTCTGGGTCAGCTCTACTTGATAGGAAGCTTTTCCTAACATCCAACTGAAATTGAGGGGTGGGGGTTAGGTTCCAGCCTCTACTCAGTGCTCTGTGTTCTGTCTTCTGGTGTACAGGAGAAGAGTCTAATCTTCCACACAATGGGTATTGAAAGATATCAGTCATGACATTTCCTCCTCTTTTCTCCAAACTAACCTAGTTCCTAGTTCCTTCAACTAGTCTTCGTATGGCAGAATCACCCTCCCCATCCACCAGGAGCCTCCCCCTGTGGAGTGCCCTGTAGCCAGTGAGGACCCATCCACAGAACTCCATCTGGATCTCTTCTTCACCCCCAGCATGCACTATCTTGTCATCTTCATTTGTGGACATGCCATCCCTCACGGTGGATTATCAACTCTATGAAGGCAGAAGAGTCACTCTCATTTTTCAGCTAGTGGGACGTAGTGGGCAGAAAGTGATCCTTGCCTTGGTACTAGAAAGACCTGGGTTTAGGTCCTGCCTCAGACACATGCTGCTGTGTGACCTTGGGCAAGTCACTTAACTTCTCAGTATTCTACTCAACTCTGTAAGACTCCCAGTTGAAGAGAAGATGTTAACCTTCCCTGGAAGAGGTAATTTCCTCACCTGGGAGTTCTGTCTATCAATGAAATGACAGGTCTGATCCCTCTCCCTATCCTGTCCCCAGCACTATGCATATGACAGGCACTTAATACATGTTGGCTGACTTGCTTGTGGTTGGGTTGTTGAAGCAAGACTTTCCAAACCAATGGCTTGGGAGATGTTATGTCATGGGCTGGGTGACACGTGTGACCCCCCCCCATTCCCATGTCATGCCCTGATGCACATTTGGGAAGTGGCAGTGATCCAAAGGAGGGGCCATGTCAAAGGCCTCCTGGTCCTTTCCTATTTTTTACTAAGAGCCAAAACATAAGTTTTCTTTCCTACCTTTAGTCTATAGGTGGCTCAAATCCATACACTGACCATCAGAGAACATTCTCCCAGTACATTTGGGAAAATCCTGTCTTAGAAATCCAAATCCCATTACTGCAGCTGAGCAGAGACAGTGTAGTATAGTAACAAGAGCCCTGGATTTGGAGTCACAGGCCCTGGATTCACATTTTACCTTTGCCACTTAATAGCTACATAACCATGAGCAGATCACTTCTTTCTGGACCTTAGTTTCCCCATCTGTAAAATAAGAGATTTGGACTTGATGCTCTCCAAGGTTCCTTTGAACCCTGATTTCTGTGATGCTGTAATAGGTTTCCTTTGTGGTGTGATAGGACAAGCATTGGGACTTAGAATCATTAGGACTGGTTCAAGTTCTATCTGTCATGTGTTAGCTGGGTGACCTTGGACAAGTCACTTCACCTCTCCAGGCCTCAGTTTCCTTGTCTGTAAAATGGGGACATAATAGTACATGTATTGCCTATCTCACAGGACTGCATGGGGAACTGGGCTTGAAACTAGTAATGTGCTAGAGAAATGTTAACTATTTTTTTTTGTTGTCTGATATCCAGACAATTAGTTGAAAAGTGAGAAAGTCAGTCAAACAATGCTGTTGTTCGGTCCTTTCCCCACCAAATGGCCAGTTCACTGAACTAACGGTCTGTGTTTGGTGTCATGGAGACCCAGCTTCCAGGAGTTCAAAGCTACTTGTCTGCCTCCCCTGCCTTCAATCTCTCTGCACCTGTCTGCCTGGCCGATCCTTTGCCGAGCCATGAAAAACAGTTTGCTGTAATTACCTTCTTGGCCAAGAGCAACAAACAGAAGCAGCCATGCCAGATCAGGCCAGACTAATGGGAGCTTTGGCTCCAGGGTGTGGGTGGATTACCTAAGGGGTCAGAAGGGACAAGGCGCTGGGAGCTAAAGAGGTGCCTCTCAGCCCTGGAGATGCCAAAATAGTGAAGTGGTCCATGGGGAGAAGTGCTAACAGATACAGCTGGGTGGTCACATCAAGCTGAATGGACAGGCAGGCAGACACATGGACTGCGAGGAATGAGGCTTCTGTAGAAGTCAAGAGAGATGTAGGTTAGACCCAAGGAAGAACTTCCAAACAACAGAGTGAGTAATGAGGGATAATTCTCCTTTGGAAGGTCTTTAAGAATAAGATTAGCATTTGTCTGCCTGATAAAGTTAAGGTCCAGCTAAATATGGGAAAGGTAGGAGACAGCCCCTGGCAAACTCACCTAGCCTAGGGATTTTGTGATTGGCCAGATTTATTGAGAAGAAGCAATAAGTTACTCTAGTGAGAGTCCATATAAGGCATCAATTTCTACTGAGCAAACCAGCTACCAGTGTCCCTAGGATGGATGGGAGGAGTCATGGCCTAGATCAGGATAATAATAATTTTAATAGTAATAATGACTTACAGCTATATGGGGCTTTGTGTTTGCAAGAGTTCACAACCACCTTGTGAAGCTGACAGTTCAGGTATCACTGTCTTGATTTTACCAATTAGGAAACTAAGGCTCAGAGAGCAATGACTTTCTCAAGATCATTCACTCAGTAAGTGACAGGGCTTGGCCTTTTGCTTCCAAGTCCAGTGCTCTTTCTCACCACACCACAATGATGAGGACATTGAAGCTCAGAAAGGTTAGGTGGCCTACTTGAGGTCACAGAGCTAGTTAGTCACAGAGCCAACAAGTTTCTTCTTGCCCCTCCCTTTCTGAGCCTACTGGTGTGACAGATCCGCCTTCCCACCCCCTCATTTTTCCCTGCATTTTGATGTAGGTCAATTGACACATTCTTCCAGGATTACATCTCACTCTGCCACCTGATCATGATGGGTATCACTGACCCAGTGGCCTGCTGCTCAGACCCCCGTGCACTGGGGACTTCTGAGCTCTGTACAGAAGAGGCCCCTGAGAAAAGCTTGTTGATGACCTAGGTATCTGATGAGCACTCTTTTCTGGGAAGTGGAGGTGGGCAGCTGAGGAATTTTTCTTTCCCCAAGTGTGTCTAGCAAGTCTTCATCACTAGGGGGAAAAGGGCAGGTTCTTGTTATCCAAAGTGATTGCAGAGTCACTTTTTCCGAAAGGTACACTGTACTCCCTTGCAGATTGTTGCATTGCGGGAAGATGAGTAACGCTTTGGAGCAGATGTCAAAGGACTCAAAGCTCAGTGGAAATGGTACATTTTTTCCATTTTATGTCGAGTTGAGACTATATTAAAGAGAGACCAAAAAAAAAGAACACCCCCCCCCAAACATATTTTCAGTAACACCACCATTGTAAGAGAAACCAATAAAAGTCTGAGGGAAATTTCTCCCTCAGAAATTTCTCCCATTTGTGAAAATGCCTGACTTTTGTTTTCCCTTTTCAGGGTGGGACAAGTCATGTCTGGCTTCTGGAAGAGGAGAGGGATACTCTGTTAAACTCCACCTTTCTTCCCTCTTTTCCTTCATTTGTTCCTTCCTTCCCAGTATTTCCTATATACCCTGTAAAAATCAGCATCTTGTGGTTGTATAGGCCTAGTACTAAGTCAAAGGGTACGCGCAGCTTAGTGATTCTTTAGGCATAGTTATAAACTGCTTTCCAGAATGACTCAGTTCATTCATAGCTCCATCTGTGCCTAGAATGCTTTCCTCCTTCACTTCTGCCTCTAGCTTTGCTGGCTTTTTTCAAGTCTCAGCTTATATCCTACCTTTTACAGGTTGTCTTTCCAGGTCCCGCTAGCTGCTATTGACTTCCCCTGTAAGATTACTTTCCAGCTACTTTGTATGTACCTTGTATATATCTAATTATTTTTATATTGTTTCCCTTCACTAAACTGTAAGCTCCTTGAGGGCAGGGTTGGTTGGTTTTTTTTTTTATACTTTGCTACCTCCTTAATGAGCTATGAAGAAATGAAGATTTTTTAAAAATTTATTTTAGTTTATTATCCTTCATTTCCATGAGATTTTGAGTTACAAATTTTCTCCCCATCTTTCCCCTACCCACCACCCCAAAACAGCCACCCCATTGTATAACCTCTCCCCTAATCTGTTCTCTCCTATGTCCTTCCCCATCACCCCTCTGACTTTCTGGTAGGGCAGGATGGATCTCCCTACCACAGTGCCTGTGTATCTTAAGTTCCAGTTGGATGTAGTTAATAATAATAATAATAATAATAATAATAATAATAATAATAGTATATATATATATATATACATATATATTTTTAACATTTGATTATAGAACTTTAAATTCTAGATTCTTTCTCTTCCTCCCTCATCACCCACCCCTACTGGTAGGACAAGTAATCAAATACAGGCTGAACATGTGTAGTTACACAGAACCTCTCCACAGTAGGTATATTGTGAGAGACTGCTTACATGACCCTCCTTCCTATCCCGCCACGCCCCCCCATTCCACTCTCTACCCTGTCCCTGTCCCTGTCCCTCTACAGAAGTG